>SJXQ01009122.1:356610-469693 GCA_006408695.1 Aepyceros melampus
GAGGGGTTGGGGTGCTGGGGAGGGACCCCCACTTTCTGAGAGCTATCAGAACCAAGATAGGATTAGAAATGGCACTAAATATGCCAGGAGTAAGGAGTCCTTCTTGGGGAAGACGAGGGCCTCCTCGATGTTATTCCTCCACCTCTTGAGAGTAGGAACATGGGTATCTGGGGTGGTGTGAGAGGCAGGGGGAGAAAACGTGGTGAGCTGGTTAGCGTTGATGGAGAAGGGCAGGCAGGACCTCTGGTTTTCTCTGATGAATGAAAAACTTGAGTTGCTACTGTGAGATCAAGAGATTAAGATCAGGATGCAGCCAAGTTCAAAGGCCCAAAGAAGCCATAGGCCCCATTGACACTTGTTCCTGGTCCTCTTGGTCCCTCACTGACAAGCAAAGGAGAGAGGGTGGCAGCCTTCCTACGGAGTCCACTGGTCCCCTGGGACAAATGCATGCTTGCTGTGGATCCGTAAAGGCACAGCCACGGAGAGGTCCCTGGCTTCCCTGTGTCATGGCACCAAAGACCTTCCCAAGATCTTCATCAGAGCATACCATACACGAAATAGCCTTTTCAAAGCCTGTCTCCAGCTCCCAAAGCCTCCTCTTTGGGAACCAGCTAGACCCTGACCAAGGGCTCCAGGACTTTCAGAAAGGTGGGTATAAACACTCCCTTTGTCCAAACATGTGGGTGTGGTGGAGGGGGTGGTGAACATTTAGGTCGCCTCAGAGCACTGAGTAGAGTTCCCTGGGCACTGAACAGAGTTCTCTGAGGACAGTAGGTTCTCACTGTTACCCGAAACACAGTATCAATAGTGTATATATGTCAATACCAGTCTCCCAGTTCATCCTGTTCTCCCCCTTTCCCCTCTTAGTGTCCATATGTTTATTCTCTACATCTGTGTCTCTATTTCTGTTCTGCAAATAAGATCATCTGTATTGTTTTCTAGATTCCACAGGTATGCATTAATATATGATATTTATTTTTCTCTTTCTGATTTACTTCACTCTATATGACAGTCTCTAGGTCCATCCACATCTCTCCAAATCATCCAATTTCATTCCTTTTTATGGCTGAGTAGTATTCCAGCCATATTGCATTTAATATTGTACATATGTACAACATCTTCTGTATCGGTTCTTCTACTGATGGACATTTAGTTTCCTTCCATATCCTGGCTATTGTAAACAGTGCTGCAAAGAACATTGGGGTGCATGTGTCTTTTTTTTTGTTTGTTTGTTTGTTTTTGTTATTTATTTATTTATTTTGTCTTTAATTAATTTTTATTTTTTAGTTTGTTTTGCTTTACAATACTGTATTCGTTTTGCTACACATCGACATGAATCAGCCATGAGTGTACATGAACTCCCAATCCCGACCCCCACCTCCCCGCTCCTGCCCCACACCCTCTCTCTGGATTATCCCCGTGCATCAGTGTCTTTTTTAATTATGGTTTCCTCTGAGTCTACACCCAAGAATGGGATTGTTGGGTCATGTGGTAGTTTTATTTGTAGTTTTTTAAGGAACCTCCATATTGTTCTCCATAGTGGCTGTATCAATTTACATTCCCAGCAAGAATGCAAGGGGGTTCCCTATTCTGCATATGCTCCCCAACTTATTTATTTATTTAAAACCATTTTTGGGGGGTTTTAACTGTTTTTTAAATTGAATATAACATCAGTTGTCAGTTTTGCTTCCTCACAGACTGATGAGATAAATCAGTACAAAATTTCAGTGGATTTCAGTCTGGAAATTTATGGAGAAATCTATTTAAATGTCCTAAAGTTAAGCAAGAATAGTCATTAAATATGCAAAAATAAAAAATCGTAATATGTGATAAGAATCAGAAAAAATAGATGCCGTGATAACTATAGCTATAATAGCATCAGACAATGATTTTTATCAGTGACATAAAAAAATGATTCATTTTGAATGTGCTGCAACTTAGATTTGTTGTTCTCCCTTGTTCCATTTTGGAATGTCTGGTACAAAAACTACAGATATCTGGGGGCTTCTATCCAAGATGAAGCCAAATAATCACCCAATTTTTGTTGAGAGGAATTGAAATTTGAATGCTTTATTTGTGGTTATAGTATACCACCTGCTTGGTGTACTAAAAAAAAAAAAAAGAAAAGCTCTTGTTTTTTCTTGAAAGCTTTCATTTATTCCCTGGATTTCAGATAACTTTGCTGTAAAAGATGTTGGATTTTGGTGCTTATGTTTCAGCCATCAGTGTATTTCACTCATTTGAAATATGTTGCAGAGATAGGACAACTGAATACTAGTAAAATCCAGCTGGTGAAAACTATTCCTCTCCCATTCTCCCATTTATGAGACCATCTCTAAATTCTCTGAATTGGTTTCCACACTGCAATCCCATAATCCCACTGTGTTTCAGTAAAATGAAATATCTAGCAATGCTCTCGCAATTTAAACAAAGGATCATGGGAATTGAAGACAAAGGGTGAAGAGAATGGCAGGCTATTGTTTGAAATCTCATGGTGTGTCAGTTAGCTTTTGCTGAATGACAAAACACCCCAAAGCTTATTGGCTTAAAATAGAAGCCATTTGTTTGGTTCACACTTTTTACAGTGGGAGTTGGAATGCACAGGGCAGTTCTGGTTCAGGCTGATTCTAAATGGCAACCCACTCCAGTGCTGTTGCCTGGAGAATCCCAGGGACGGGGGAGCCTGGTGGGCTGCCAACTATGGGGTCGCACAGAGCTGGGCATTACTGAAGCGCCTTAGCAGCAGCAGCAGTTATCTGTAGTTAGCTGTTGGCTGGCACTGCTTCCAGTGGTTGAGTGGAAGAAATGGGTGGCAGGAATGACTGGACCACATGCCTTTCATCCTCAATACGCTTGTTTGGGCTCCGTCATACGGTGGTGGTAGTGGTGGTTAGAAGGGAAGCCCCCAAAGCAGAAGTGCTTTTCAATCCTTTGCTTGCATCATGTTTGCTAGCATCCATTGCTCAAACATGTCCCGTGGATAGTTCAGAGTCAAGTTTGTGAGTGCTCCATTGTTTGTACTTACGGCACATAGCTTACTAAGCGAGATCAACCACTGAGTTAAGAGGGGAATGCTTGTTGTATAATTTTGGCACAATTCAAAGTCTGTCATCTAAAAAAAATTTTGGGAATTCTCTGGTGGTCCAGTGGTTAGGACTCAGTGCTATCACTGCCGTGGGCTTCGTTTTGATCCTTGGTTGTGGAACTAAGATCCCCCAGACCACACAGCATGGCCAAATACATAAATAAAATGTTTTAGAGATTGGTCAAAGACAGACTCAGTGGCAAATAGTAGATATGTTCAGCTAAAATTAATCCTTTGTCCAAAAACTTTGGGAAACATTGTTTGGATGAGCAGACATTGATTATGAAATTAAGTCAGAGGGAGTTGTGTGTTCTCTCTGGTCGGAGTTACTGCTGTCTATATTAAAAAAGCGCTAGGAATCTTTGTCTGGGTTCTAGAATGGCTTTCTTAGATAATTCAGTTCAACTCATCCTATCCTTGTGTGTCTAGAGTTTTAGTGAAAGTATGTATTTTTAGCTTATGTGCTTTAAGTATATATATAATTATACCATGAAGACTTTTAGTAGAGTTGTAGTTATAAAATCAAGTTAGAATATGATATTGGAGTTCTAAAGGATTGATGATTATTGATTCACAGAGCTGAGAGAGACAATTTTCCATCACTGCCTAATATTAGGGTGAGGCCAGAGTGTGACCACTATAACTCATTCTTGGAAAACAGCAGAAACTGCTCTCAGGTGATAGGATTCATCTGAAAAATAAAGTACAGTCTCTGTCCTCACTCTGTCTATTCCAGCCCACTCTACCCAAAACCTTGCTTTAATACTTCAGGAAATTCAAGAGGTTTGAAAGTATTTGGTTTTAAGAAAAGAAACTAATTTAGTTCTTATTTAAATACTTAGCACCAATGTTCATAAACTAAACTTAAATTGTTCTCTCACTTAGGATTTCAAGTGAGAGCTTTCTTTTCTGCATTAAACGTCCCTAAATGACTCTCTTTGACTACTGCCTGGTGACTCTTTCCACCTCTTTGAAAGAATTTGTCAATTTTCCACTCTCTTTTTATGTTTCTTTGTCACATACCTGTTGCTCCAGAACTGACTTTTGATGTCAGGAATGAACAAAGTGCTAGACGCAGCATGGCCTCAGTAATTGACATTACTTGGGAAGATTGATTTGAAGCAGTGAAAGGTTTGAACTCGTTACTTTGAAGAAAAAAAATTTTATCAAGTTGTTTCCACACTGTTGAACTCCTTGAATGTTTAAAAGACAGTAAAAGTCAGCTGTACCTGACTTGAAGGAATTGACACTCTATTTCAAGAGCTTCTTATAAAAAAAAAAAAAAAAAAAAGAAACTGGAAAGAAAAGCTGTATGGCACAGCCAGAGGGGGTGGAATGGATCTTGAAATTCAGAGAAGAGCAGCTCCATAAAAATGAGTAAAAGTAGTCTTTCTTTAAGGAGGTGGGACTTGAGGTGAAGCTTACAGGGAGTAGAAATTTTCAGAATAAAAGTGACTAAGGAATTGAGATCCTAAATTATATAGTGGAGTATGAAGCATGGAGAGTATCTCTGTTTTCTAGATTCTGCTTGTAGCATTCACTCTGAAGTGTAAGATTTTAAAGTACCAAAGACAGAAGGGGGAAGCCAGCCCTGCAAGCCAGGAGCAAACTGGTATGGGATACCCATGAGCCAGAGAAGAGTAGTTTGACTGACTAGGGGTTCTACTGAAACTAATTGGAACCAGTGCTGGGTACATAAACAGAACTGGATTAAGGAGGGCCTTGGCTATCCAGATGAGGATCCTGAGTGTGATTTGTATGTATTAGGGACTCAGAAATGTTTGAAAAGAAACATAGGGACTTCCCCAGTGGTCCAGTGGTTAAAAGTTCACCTTCCCATTCAGGAGGTGTGGGTTCAGTCCCTGGTCAGGTAGCTAAGTTCCCACATGTCTTGGAGCCAAGAAACCAAAACATAACAGGAGCAATATTATAACAAATTAATAAAGGCTTAAAAATAGCCCATATCAAATAATCTTTTAAAAAAATAATTGCTTCCTTAAAAAAGAAAAGCAATGTATTTAATGTCTTTAAAGATTAGAACATTGAGTGTATAGTTATTTGACTGCAGTTGGCAATGAGTGCCTGAAGAGAAAGCCCACCAAATTGCTTTTATGACCAGTTAAGGGTAATTAGAAATCAGTTCACTCATTTATATATCACTGGCAAACATTAAATTTATTCTCTATTAGTTCCCCAATTCTGCAATCTTGTTAAGACTTGCAGATGCCTCAATTATTCTTTTTGTATATATGGTGCCAGTGAAAGCTTCAGATGCCCCCAGTTCAGACAGCACCAAATTCGAATAAGTGGTATCAATAAAGCATTCCTTATGGATATCTCAGAACACTGAAGAGCTAGAAATTCTGCATTTTGATCTCATGCTGTATTAACATTAGCCAGGGTGTTGCTATTGCAGAAAAGGTAAAGATGTAGACTGAATTGTGTTTCCCTCTCCTCCAAATTCATATGTAGAAGCCCTCACCCTCAATGTGACTATTTTGGAGGGCCTTTAGGGCGATAGATAAAATTAAATGAGGTTTTAAGGGTGGGGCCCTGTTTTGATAGGATTGGTGTCTTTCTAAGAAGAAAAAGAGTTTAATACAACTCACTCTGCATGAGCAGAGAAGAAAGCCATTGAGGACACAGTGAGAAGGCAGCCGTTTACAAGTCAGGGAGCAAGACCTCACCAGAAACTGAATTTTCCAGCTCCTGGTCTTGGACTTCTAGCCTTCAGAGCTATGAGAAAATAAATTTCTGTTGTTTAAGTCACCTAGTCTGTGGCTCTTTGTTATGGCAAACGGAGCAGACTAATATAGGTGGTAACCTAAAAATGACGGCTGCCTCATTTGTCTTATTGTCTATAATTGAGTTCTAGGCATCCAGGGTTGCAAGTTTCTGTTTGAATTACTTTAAAGAATTTGAGGTTTTATATCTTGACTTAAAACAATTATTTATTTGTTTGCTGCTTCAGACCTTAGTTGTGGCAAGTTGTGGAATCTTTGTTGTGTCGTTCTTTTGCTGAGTTCTTTTGCTGCAGCCCCAGGGCTGCCCCGTGGCATGTAGAACCTTAACTCCTCAACCAGGGATGGAACCTGTGTCCCCTGCTTTGCAAGGCAGATTCTTAACCACTGGACCACCCGGGAAGTCCTACCAGATCTTGACTTTGTTATCCTTGTATACATACTGCTCTCAAGTGTCAGGGGATAACTTCTTGACAAAACCTTAGCAAGGGCTATTGTAAATTGTGATCATGGGTGAGAAATTCATGAGAAAATTTCCCTGAGGAAATATGCACTTTTGTGCAGATGAGCGCAGTGATGTTTGCTAAAACAGAGTATTGATTCGTGAACTCTAATTTAAATTGCTGAGTGACTCATCTCTCGACAATACAGGGACTGACAGATCTATTTGTGTAACATGTAGATTGTCTTTTGGCTGATGGACATTATTTGATATTTTGCCAATAAGCCCTTTCTCTTGAACAGAACTGGTTGTGCTTTTTATTTGTATTGTCTGCACCATGCAGCTTGCAATATTTCAGTTGCCTGACCAGGGATCACACCCTGACCCTTGGCAGTGAGAGTTCCGAATCCTGACCACCAGGGAATTTCCTAAAACAAAATTTTTTAAAAATCTGAAAACAAAAACAAAACAAAACAAAAAATAAAAATCTGAAAACAAGACATCTTAATGGGTTCTGCTTGAATTAATAGATTTTTTTTCAATTATAAAGAGATTAAAACAGGTAGCATTTTGGAAGAGAGAGAGATACTACTATTACTATTATGATGCCTCTTGTGGGACAAATATGTCCAGCAGACCAGCTTTAACCTTAGAGTCATACAAATTGATTTTTTACAGGAATGGAAAAACTTGAAGGACTTCTAAGAAACAAGGTAAGAATCATCTTTCAAAATCATATTGATTCTGCCTGGAAACCACTGTTAGTAATTCAGTCGTGTCCGACTCTTTGTGACCCCATGACTGTAGCCCACCAGGCTCTTCTGTCCATGGAATTCTCCAGGTAAGAATACTAGAGTGAAGTCCCGTTTCCTTCTCTACCCAGGGTTTGAACCTATGTCTCCAGTGTCTCTTGCATTGCCGGTGGATTCTTTACCTGTTGAGCCATTGGGGAAGCCCTAGAGCCTTGGTAGAGAAGGTTAAATTAAAGTGAGGCAATTAGGATGGACTCTAATCCAATTTGACTGTGTCTTTACAAGAAGAGCAAAATTTTTAAAATTAATTTTTATCATACTGTAGTTGCTTCAAAATGTTGTGTTGGTTTCTACAATATGGCAAAATGAATCAGCTGTACATAACTACATCCCCTCTTATTTTGGATTTTCTCCCCATTTAGGTCACCACAGACCATTGAGTAGAGTTCCCTGTGCTCTAAAGTAGGCTCTCATTAATTGTCTCTTTTATATATAGTATTAATAGTGTGGGCTTCTCAGGTGGTGCCAGTGGTAAAGAATCTGCCTGCCAATGAGGAGACACAAGAGACAGGTTCGATCCCTGGGCTGGGACAATCCTCTGGAGTAGGAAATGGCAACCTGTTCCAGTATACTTGCCTGAAAAATTCCATGGACAGAGGAGTCTGGCAGGCAAACAATTCATGGGGTCACAAAGAGTCAGACACAACTGAGTGACTAAACACATATCAATAGTGTATACACGTCAGTCTTATCTTTCCATTCATCTATTCCCCTTTCCCACTTGGTATCCGTATGTTTGATCTGTATGACAAGAAGAAGAAATTCGGACACACCCAGGGACATCAGGGGAAAGGCCATATAAGGACACAGCAATAAGGTGTGAATCTGTAACCCAAGGAGGGGGAGGGAGGGCAGGAAAAGCCAAATCTCATGACACCTTGATCTCAGACTTGCAGCTTCCAGCACTATGAGAAGATAAATTTCTGTAGTCTAAGCCACTGTGGTACTTTCTTCTGGAAGCCTTAGAAACAAATAGTCATTGAGCTGGGTTGTGGGGGACAGGAGAATAAGGTGGGAGGTAAGAACCAAACAGGAGGCTGGGACTAGGAGTTGGGGGTACACAAAGGCAGGAAGAGTTGGGAGCAGAAGCTCAGATCTGACTGGCAGCAAAAGATGCCCCAGGGAGCGACACAGCTCCCCTTAGCATATGCAACCAGACTGGGGCAGGTGGTCAAAAATAGCTGTTTTGGAGGTACAACTAGAGCCTGGTGGGTCTTCGTGTGGGAAATGTATTGATAGATTTATCTCTGGGGACTTGGGGAAGGAAGACAGAGGTCCTACAGATGATGAAGTGGTGGTGATGGGAGTGGATCATCAGTGATGTGACTGGTTATGGCACGATTTGGCTTATTATTAGGAGTTGTGATTTTTCTCTGGGTCAAAAGGATGGTTTTATGCAGGATATGCATGTCTGTGTATACAAAATCATATATTTAAAGAATATATTTTAGTTATTTTAGCATTAAGGCTATCTGAATGGATGGGGCATTCACTCATGTTTTTATGTTGTCTGCACTTCTTAACACAGTATCTCTCAGTATTTGATAACTGAATTTTAACGATTCTGTTTATCTGTGTCAAATTCAGTAATGGATCATTTAATAGACCATCCTTATAGATGGTTATAGCACAGTTGGAAATTTTTATACTGAGAACAAAAATGAAAGCTTAGTTATCACATTTTGTAGATCAAACAGTAGGTGAAACTAGTGGATGTCATAATTGTTTAACATCCCCCAAATTTATTCCAGTAATGCTTTGTTTGGGGTTTATTTCATTACCTAATTTTTTAATGTATTCTTATAATTTTCATATTCCTTTACTTACTTATTTGTCCCCAAAGTTAACTTTTCTAATGTTCTGGCATATTATTAAATAGATTAATAGACCACACAGAAATAATACATATTGAACATTGGATAGTAACATTGTGACCAGTAGAGGGCATCAAGGAATCATCACAAGTACAGGTTTTGAAGACAGAAACACTAGTGTTTTAATTGTGGGACAATTTTAACCAAAGCATTAGTACAAAATAATTCCATGATATAAATGTGTTTAAATCATCATGGTAACATTACTGAGTGATCATTTCGTGTCTCGGTCTTTGCAGACATACCTTAGTTACACATTTCAAAAACAAAAGTAGCTCTTAATTGTGTTGAAATGGAAATTGTTTAATTTTGACATTCTTAGGAAAAATATAAAGTGCTAAATATTAAAAAGTGGCGTGATTTCTAACTTCTAAAATATGTATATAGAGTCTCCGAGTGTCTGTGTCTACTCATCTCTTAAGTGTGGAAGACTGAGGAAGTGCTCTCTGAGGTCTTTTCTAGTAACACAATATGTGGCAGTGAGGCTCTTCACCTGGAAATACCACTACGAAGAGAATCCTCTTTATCAGCCCCTGGAGGGCTCCCTTGATCAAACCAGAACTTGGACTGAAGGTGCCATGTGGTTTCTGGACCTTGCATCTCTGATTTCTCAGCATTATTTATAAAATAGAACCCCTATTTGCACTGCATTGTCTTACATAGTTTTAGAGATTTTCTGATTTCACTCCCTTCCCACTCCAATCTCTTTTCTCTCTGGCTTTGTAGTTTACCAAGGCGTCTTTTCGAGTTGTTGTTGTTGTTGTTGTTCAGTTGCTCAGTCGTGTCTCTTTGTGACCCAATGGACAGCAGCATGCCAGGCTTTGGCTTCCCTTCACCATCTCCCAGAGCTTGCTCAGACTCATGTCCATTGAGTTGGTGATGCCATCCAACCATCTCATCCTCTGTTGTCCCCTTTTCCTATTGCCTTCAAATCTTTTCCAGCATCAGGGTCTTTTGAAATTAGTCAGCTCTTTGCATCAGGTGCCCAAAATATTGGAGATTCAGCTTCAGCATCAGTCTTTCCAGTGAATATTGAGTTGAATTCCTTTAGGATTGACTGGTTTGATCTCTTTGCTGTCCAAGAGACTCTCAAGAGTCCTCTCCAGAACCACAGTTCGAAAGCATCAATTGTTCAGTCACTAAGAGTTGGATGCGACTGAACGACTTCACTTTTACTTTTACTTTCATGCATTGGAGAAGGACATGGCAACCCACTCCAGTGTTCTTGCCTGGAGAATCCCAGGGATGGGGGAGCCTGGTGGGCTGCCGTCTATGCGGTCACACAGAGTTGGACACAACTGAAGCGACTTAGCAGCAGCAGCAGCAGCAGTAGCCCTTTTTTTATTGTCCAGCTTTCACATCCATACATGACTACTGGAAAAATCATAGCTTTGACTAGACGAACTTTTGTTGGCAGAGTAATGTCTCTGCTTTTTAATATGCTGTCTAGGTTTGTCATTACTTTCCTCCCAAGGAGCAGGGGTCTTTTTGAGTATTACATCATTTAACTCTCACAACAGTTTGGGGAATAAATTTTTTTTTTAATAGATGAAGAAATGGAGGCTCTGAGAGACTGAGCAACTGTCCCTGAGTTCATGCAATAATTTTGGAGTGGGAAATTTTGGGGGGTATGTGGTGTGTTGTGTGGCAGGCAGGATCTTAATTCCCAGACCAGAGATTGAAATCGTGCCCGCTGCGTTGGGAGCATATAATCTTAACCACCGCACCATGAGGGAAGTCCTGTCTCTGGAGTGGGATTTAAGTCTAAGTTGTTATTCCACATTCAGTATTCTTTTCAGTCCACTGGAGTAAGTCTTGACTTAATTCCCGGTATGTTACTTGAGAGGAGTAATTTATTAAGCTGTAATTATTATTTTCTTGGGCTCCAAAATGCAGATGGTGCATCTGCACCACTGCAGATGGTGACTGCAGCCACGAAATGAAAAGACATTTGCTCCTTGGAAGAGAAGTTATGACCAACCTAGACAGCATATTAAAAAGCAGAGACATTTCTTTGGCAAAAAAGGTCTACCTAGTCAAAGCTATGGTTTTTCTAGTACTCATGTATGGATGTGAGAGCTGGACTACAAAGGAAGCTGAGCACTGAAGAATTGATGCTTCTGAACTGTGGTGTTGGAGACGACTCTTAAGAGTCCCTTGGACTGCAAGGAGATCCAACCAGTCCATCCTAAAGGAAATCAGCCTGAATATTCATTGGAAGGACTGGTGCTGAAGTTGAAACTCCAATACTTTGGCCACCTGATGCGAAGAACTGACGCATTGGAAAAGACCCTGATGTTGAAGGCAGGAGGAGAAGGGGACGGCAGAGGATGAGATGGCTGGATGGTATCACTGACTCAATGGACATGAGTTTGAGCAAGCTCTGGGAGTTGATGATGGACAGGGAAGCCTGGCATGCTGCAGTCCATGGAGTTGCAAAGAGTTGGACATGACTGAACGGCTGAACTGAACTGAATTGCTCATGGATTTTCTTTTTTTCTCCTCCCTTTTTTAAAAATTATTATTATTATTTTTTGTTCTAATTCCACATTAGCAAAAACACTTACAGCTTTTTCCAGATCTCCAACTCTCATTTCTTCTTGTCTCTTGTATTGGTCTCATGGGCTCAGGCCCCTTCAGAAAGCAGAGCGTATGGTCACTGGGCTCCTATTTTTCCAGCTCCCTAGGGACCATGCATGAATCCCAGGGAAGGACTTTGACCAGGCCTTGGTCACGTGCCTGCCCCTCTCTGGAGGTGGTATTAAAAGAGCTTGCTGTAGTTGAAAATGTCCCTGGAGCCACAGGAAATGGGTTTGGGGAAAATTGTCCAAACTACTGAGGGAACTGTTTCAAAAGATAGATAAAATAGTTCCTGAGCACAGACTGCTGGCCCAGGGTAGGTGTTTCAAGGAAGGTCTGTGGGCAGCTAGGGAACAGGAGGACCTCAATGTATGATGGTTATCAAAGGAGTGAGGAACACAGAAAATTAACTTCACTTCTCTAACTCCTTTCCTGGGAGTCAGGCAATGAATGTAATCAAGAGCGAGTGTAGGAAAGACCCAAAGAGTCAAAGGGTGTTGAGTCAATTTTCAGAAATATCTTATAAGATACTTTTTGGCTACCAACATAACAAAAGCCAAGCGAAACTAAGATTTTTAACTTTTCTGGACAGTGTAGGGCCAGTCCTGCCAGTAAGGAGGTGTTGCAGAGAATAGCCAATTCTGCTCCATGCTGGATCTGTTTCTTTTACTTTAACTTTTGCTTTTCCTTGCTTTTGCTATTATAATCATATATAATGACCTGCCTCAGAGCACTCAGACCCTCTGTCTCACTGTAAAACTAAAGTGCCTCTGTTCAGCTCAAAGAGACCCCTCCCAATTGTGAATGGCTGTAAGAAAGAAATATGTGTTAAGTCACTTCAGTCCAGCTCTTTGTGATCTGTCCATGGGATTCTCCAAGCTGACTTAGACGCCGATTTAAGTATCTTTTGTTAATGATACAGGTGTCAGTTTTGGAACTTAAGAACACTTAGTAGATTCTTCACACTGTATTAAAACGCAAAGTAGGAAGCATTTCCTCAGGAAGTTATCCTTTTTTCCCCATGAATACATTGGGTTTATTCCAGAAACGTGCAGGTTAAGGAGTAACAGAACTGAACTGTTTCAAAATTGGGAAAGGAGTATGTCAGCGCTGTATATTGTCACCCTGCTTATTTAACTTATAGGAAGAGTACATCATATGAAATGTTTAGCTGGATGAAGCTCAAGCTGGAATCAAGATTGCTGGGAGAAATGTCAATAACCTCAGATATGCAGATGACACCACCCTAATGGCAGAAAGCAAAGAGGAACTAAACAGCCTCTTGCTGAAGATGAAAGAGGAGAGTGGAAAAGCTGGCTTCAAGCTCAACATCCAGAATATAAGATCAAGCCACCACTTCACGGCAAATAGATGGGGAAAAAAAATGGAAATAGTGACAAGATTTCTTGGGCTCCAAAATCACTGTGGATGGTGACTGCAGCCATGAAATTAAAAGACACTTGCTCCTTGGAAGAAAAGCCATGACAAACCTAGACTGTGTATTAAAAAGCAGAGACATCATTTTGCAGACAAAGTTCTGTCTAGTCAAACTATGGTTTCCAGTAGTCATGTCTGGATGTGAGAGTTGGACCATAAAGAAGGCTGAGCACTGAAGAATTGATGCTTTCAAACTGTGGTGTTGGAGAAGACTCTTGAGAGTCCTTTGATAGCAAGGAGATCAAACCAGTCCATCCTAAAGGAAATCAACCCTGAATATTCACTGGAGGGACTGATGCTGAAGCTGAAGTTCCAATACTTTTTGGGCACCTGATGTGAAGAGCTGACTCATCGCAAAAGACCCTGATGTTGGGAAAGATTGAAGGCAATAGGAAAAGGGGACGACAGAGGATGAGATAGTTGGATGGCATCACTGACTCAATGGACATGAGTTTGAGCAAATTCCTGGAGATGGTGATGGACAGGGAGGACTGGTGTGCTGCAGTCTGTGGGGTCTCAAAGGGTCAGACGCTGCTTAGTGACTAAACAAAAACAACACATCCCTCTACACTGTGCTGTGGAAAAAAACTGAGAGCCTGAGAGACTAGCTGAGTGCTCTGTCCTGGCCCTTGTTCTCTAAACATTCATGGCTCTGGTTTCACATTTGCTTAAGGTCCCATGTGTGGACAGTCAGCTTCACTGCCTTTCTCTTTCCACTTACTCAAGGATAAACTCAGATTTTCTGCTTCAGTGTTATCAGAGTTTTGCAAGTATGCTTGTATGGTGCTTATTATTTCTTTTTCTATTACTTGCCATTGCTCTATGTGGGCTTCTCAGGTGGCGCTAGTGGTAAAGAATCCACCTGCCAGTGTGGGGATGCCACAGATGCAGTTTCGATCCCTGGGTTGGAAGATCCCACTCCAGTATTCTTGCCTGAAAAATCTCATGGACAGAAGAGCCTGGTGGGCTACAGTCCAAGGAGTTGCAAAGAGTTGGATATAACCGAGCACAACATGGCATTGCTCAAAGTATGAAATGCAAAGATTTCATCCTCCTGCCAATTTCTCATCAAATGGTTTTGGATGAGAATGTTCTGGACTGATTTACATGATTCTGTGTTCTGCAGAGGGTGGTTCCCAGACCAGTGACATCAGCATCACTTGAGAGTGTGTTGCTGCTGCTGCTGCTGCTAAGTCGCTTCAGTCGTGTCTGACTCTGTGCAACCCCATAGACGGCAGCCACCAGGCTCCCTGTCCCTGGGATTCTCTAGGCAAGAACACTGGAGTGGGTTGCAATTTCCTTCTCCAATACATGAAAGTGAAAAGTGAAAGTAAAGTTGCTCAGTCGTGTCCAACTCTTAGCGACCCCATGGACCACAGTCTACCAGACTCCTCCATCCATGGGATTTTCCAGGCAAGAGTACTGGAGTGGGTTGCCATTGCCTTGGGAGTGTGTTAGCAATGCAGAATCTCCAGACTCTCTCCAGACTTACCAAAGCAGAAGTATGAGAAATATGGCCTTTTATTGCATTTTAATACACGGTATTGAAAATACTTGTGAAGCTCTTTCTTCCTTTCATCAGAATAAAATTTCAGTTTGGGAAGGAATCTGTATTGTCTAGCTTTCCATTGAATATCCAGGACCTAGCATAGTTCTTGGCAGATGGTAGGTGCTCAGTAAATGTTTGTTGAATGATAAATGAATGGATATCTGCAGAGTAAGTCTTGTTTGCTTAACCTAGTTGTTAAGTAACCAATGTGTTTAGAAGGGCTCAATGAAAGAATAATGCTAACAGTGCAGACAAATGAGGTGTGTAATTAACACCTCTGGTCCTATTGTTTCCTAGAAGAGATTTTCTGCCCAGTTGACTGTGATTAAGCTAGGATTGACAGTCTCCAAAGTGGGAAAAGGATTGGCCTGTCTGGCAAAGAAGATGACTCTTGCTCTCTTCTACTACTGTATCCTCAAATTATGAGACTGGTGATCCACTCTTTGGCAATCTGAAACTTTGCAGTATTTTGATTTCAAAAGGTCATATTCTAGTTAAATATACTGATTTGTCTGTCCTATTTTATCTCTGAAATTGAACATCTCCCCACCTTCCCTTCCCCCTCACTTTTTTTCTTCTTTGGTACACACTCCCCCTCACCACTCTCTGACTATTCCAGTACCTGTCTACCTAGTGTCCATTCTTTCATTCTCTTTCATTCAAAGAAGCTTTCCAAACTGTGGGTCTGGTCATGTTCTCCTTTGGTTAAAATCCTCATGCATTTCCTGCTGCTTGTTGGATTAAATCTAGCATCCTTAGTGAGGCATTTGAGGCTCTTCATGGACATGGCTGTCTGACCAGCCTCCTCTCCTGTCACTCTCCTTCCTAACCTACACTCTGACCACCACTTGCCACTTCTCTAAGCGATGTCTGACTTTTGAGGCCCCCATGGACCATAGCCCATCATGCTCCTCTGTCCATTGGATTTCCCAGGCAAGAATACTGAGTGCATTGCCATTTTCTTCTCCAGGGCATCTTCCCAGCCCAGGGATCAAACCTGCATCTCCTTCATTGGCATGCAGATTCTTTACCACCGAGCCACCAGGGAAGTCCTGACTGTAACGGTAACTGCTGTTAAAAGAGAGACAGGAGTCTCTGCAACATTCTTAAAGCTAAACCTCAAGGATCTGGAGTACAGTTTGGGGATCAGAAGGCTATCAGGAATTGTACGAGGCAGCTCTTGGTGACAGGTGACACTGTTGGTTCCTTGGCAGCAGGAATTAATTAAGCTTCATTCTTGTCCTTTGCCATGGATGCCAGTTGCCTACTTTTTTTTTTTTTTAGCCTCCCTTTACTTATCTTTCTACTCCTGCTTCCCCTGACAGTGCACCGTCTCTTCATACATTTTTCGTTCAAATTCTTGAGAGGCACGACTGTCATCATTGCAACTGATTGCTTTCTCTTTGGGGGGAGCTTCTATACCAGGCCACCCTGTTGAACATAGCCAGGTGGTAGATGCAGCTGCTTTTGGGTCAGGTGTTGGCTGGCTGGGTCAATCAGTGGATGACTGATCGGGGTTAGGGTATCACGTGGTACCATGTGGTGGACTGGTTCAAGAACCACCAACAGCAGCTTTTCTTAGCAGGGCCTATGTTTTATAACCCACTTAGAAGGAATCTGTGGGCAAGGTAGGCATTCTAAGGCAAGATATCTTCCACATAGATGTATTTTGAAAATTCTGATCATGATTTCTCCTAGGTATTCCCAGTGAGGCGGATATTCTCATAGCCTCCTTTTCCAGCTTGGTTGTCATACATGAAGTGCTATGTGCATAAATGCTGTGCCTGACATCGCAATAGTATTTTGCCTCTTAAAATAGTTTACTGAAGCTCCAGTTTCAGCTTTTCAGGATTGTAGGACGCATTCAGGATCGCTCAGTAATAGCTTCAGTCTACTTGACTTTGTGATCCTTCATTTATTCATTTATCCATCAAACATTTCTGGAGTGCCTATGCTAGGGAGTGGTTGTACAGAGAGAAATAAGACACAGTACCGCCTTCAGGGATCTTGCAAACTACCTAGGGAGTCTGACATATAAACTAAATTAATATGGGTATGAACAGCCTGTTATAGGGATTTGTTGAGTGCAAAGAGACAAACTATCAATGCTTTTAAAATCACTTCTCAAAATACAGTGCTGCTCTGTCTTTCCCCAATCTCCCATGCTCAGCTCATCCCATCCCATCCTATCTTCTCTCATATATGACATGGCATTTCTAACCGGACTCTTGTAACTATTCAACCAATGACACATGCCTGTATCAAACAAACCTTTGCTTTACTTACTGGGGTTGAGGACATTGTTTTTCTTTCTGTGGGTATGCATGTGTGATTAGAAAGGGAAGTCAGGCCTCAGTTCTTCGTCATTGAGAAACTGATATATAAGAAGTGTTCAAGTAAAGTTGCCAGGCAAGAGGACATACGCTGCCTCAGAGGTTTTAGAGTCCATGTCAACACCATTTACCGTATGGATGTTCTCCTTGTTCTCTATGAAACACCTTTTGCCTCCCCCACCTGCAAAGTCCAGCTAGAGAGGATGCTTTAGCTTGCAGCCTCAGCTCTTTTGTATCACTGTTTCATACCTCTGAATGTGTATTTTATATATTCGCTGAGTTGTTCTCCTTTACCATCCAAATACCAATTCAGGCTTGATTGGTTAACTGAGTAACTGATTTATTCATTTGCCAGTTCCTTACTGAGTGCTTAACCATGAACCGGAAACAGTTGGGATCACTGGTCCGCTCATTATTAGGCTGCTCAGGAGTGTAGATAAGAAAACAGACTCTATATGATTTCAACACCTTAAGACTATAAAATTTTTGCACCTTGTTTTAAGTCCCTAGATATGTTCCACTGTTTCCTAGTTTATGGGAACTTGAATAGTATTTCTCTCCTGCTATTGTGTGAAAATTGTGTAAATCTTAATTATGTTGAATTGGTTCAGAGTGCCTTTCAGGTCTACTATATCCTTCTACTTTTTATATATTCATCCTATTAATTTTTGATAGTTCGATATTGAAACTCCAACTAAAAATTTTAATTTATCTAGTTAAAAAATAATTGCAATATATGGTAGAACTATATGTCATGTCAGTTCAGTTCATTCGTTCAGTCGTGTCTGACTCTTTGTGACCCCATGAACCACAGCACAGCAGGCCTCCCTGTCCATCACCAACTCCCGGAATTCACTCAGACTCACGTCCATTGAGTCCGTGATGCCATCCAGCCATCTCATCCTCGGTTGTCCCCTTCTCCTCCTGCCCCCAATCCCTCCCAGCATCAGGGTCTTTTCCAATGAGTTAACTCTTCACATGAGGTGGCCAAAGTACTAGAGCTTCAGCTTTAGCATCATTCCTTCTAAAGAACACCCAGGACTAATCTCCTTTAGAATGGACTGGTTGGATCTCCTTGCAGTCCAAGGGACTCTCAAGAGTCTTCTCCAACACCACAGTTCAAAAGCATCAATTCTTTGGTGCTCAGCTTTCTTCACAGTCCAGCTCTCACATCCATACGTGACCACTGGAAAAAACATAGCCTTGACTAGACGGACCTTTGTTGGCAAAGTAATATCTCTGTTTCTGAATATGCTATCTAGGTTGGTCATAACTTTCCTTCCAAGGAGTAAGCGCCTTTTAATTTCATGGCTGCAGTCACCATCTGCAGTGATTTTGGAGGCCCCCCAAATAAAGTCTGACACTGTTTCCACTGTTTCCCCACCTATTTGCCATGAAGTGATGGGACCAGATGTCGTGATCTTCATTTCTGAATGTTGAGTTTTAAGCCAACTTTTTCACTCTCCTCTTTCACTTTCATCAAGAGGCTCTTTAGTTCCTCTTCACTTTCTGCCATAAGGGTGGTGTCATCTGCATATCTGAGGTTACTGATATTTCTCCTGGCAATCATGATTCCAGCTTGTGCTTCTTCCAGTCCAGCATTTCTCATGATGTACTCTGCATATCAGTTAAATAAGCAGGGTGACAATATACAGCCTTGACGTACTCCTTTTCCTGTTTGGAACCAGTCTGTTGTTCCATGTCCAGTTCTAACTGTTGCTTCCTGACCTGCATATAGGTTTCTCAAGAGGCAGGTCAGGTGGTCTGGTATTCCCATCTCTTTCAGAATTTTCCACAGTTTATTGTGATCTACACAGTGAAAGGCTTTGGCATAGTCAATAAAGCAGAAATAGGTGTTTTTCTGGAACTTTCTTGGTTTTTCGATGATCCAGCAGATGTTGACAATTTGATCTCTGGTTCCTCTGCCTTGTCTAAAACCAGCTTGAACATCAGGGAGTTCACGGTTCACGTATTGCTGAAGTCTGGCTTGGAGAATTTTGAGCATTACTTTACTAGCAGTGAAATGAGTGCAATTGTGCTATAGTTTGAGCATTTTTTGGCATTGCCTTTCTTTGGGATTGGAATGAAAACTGCCCTTTTCTAGTCCTGTGGCCACTGCTGAGTTTTCCAAATTTGTTGGCATATTGAATGCAGCACTTTCACAGCATCATCTTTCAGGATTTGAAATAGCTCAACTGGAATTCCATCACCTCTACTAGTTTTGTTTGTAGTGATGCTTTCTAAGGCCCACTTGACTTCACATTCCAGGATGTCTGGCTCTAGATGCGTGTGAGTGATCACACCATCGTGATTATCTGGATTATGAAGATCTTTTTTATACAGTTTTTCTGTGTATTCTTGCCACCTCTTCTTAATTTCTGCTTCTGTTAGGTTTATACCATTTCTGTCCTTTATTGAACCCATCTTTGCATGAAATGTCCTCTTAGTGTCTCTAATTTTCTTGAAGAGATCTCTAGTCTTTCCCATTTTGTTCTATATTTTCTAAGTCTCCTGTAAATGTGTTATCATATTTTAATAATTTAAAAAATAAAAAAGAGAAAAAGTGCAATCTGATATACGGTAGGTACAGATTTTTTTGAATATTGATTCTGCTTATATGAGGTACCTAGAACAGACAAATTTATAGAGTCAGAAAGTACATTGGTAGATGTCGAGATGAGGGAATTGGAAGGGGAGGAGGAATGGGGAGTTGGTGTTCAATGGGGACAGTTTCAGTTTAGGAAGGAAAAAAATTTGGGAGATGGATAATGGTGAGAGTTGCATAGCAATGTTAATGTACTTAGTGCCACTGAACTGCACAGTTAAATATGGTTAAAATAGTATGTTTTATAATATGTGACTTTTAACACACACAAAAAAAAAAACTTTAAAGAAAAATATCAGGGTCTCCTAGTTTTCCACCTGGATTATCTTCCCTCTTTCCCCTTCTGTTTTCCTCTTGCAGAGCTCCCAGTGCTTAGGTAGATGTCAAATTCATGCCAGATTCTCACTTGGTGTTTGTGGACCCAAAAATCAACACCAATATTATCTTCTGATGTCTATTCTTTCTATTGCTACAGTCTTGCTTTCTTCATATCACTGCTGTTGTCTCTTTTTCTTTTTCAATTAAAAGTTTCCATTATCTACTCACACTCATGGCAGGTGGTCAATCAATATTTTTGAATACCTAAGACTCTGCTGATATTATTTCCCAGCTCCTCTTGCCATTGTTCCTTTTGTAGCATCAGTGTCCTGATGCCTTCTTTTTTTAAATACATGTTTGACAATTCCACTTCCTCATGAGAAGGTACCCTTACCCAGGACATAGTTCTGTTTCTAAATTTCTTGAAGTCTGTAATCAATATGTTCACTTCAATTAAGTTCAACAGACATATAAATTATATAAATTGAAGGCTACTATGCACCACCCTCTGTTCTGGGTGCTGGAAGCTTCCAGAGAGGCAGCAGATTACTTACTTTCCTGAAGCAAAGGGAGTCTCAGAGTGATTCCCTTCTATTCTGAAGGGAGCAATTTTCAAACCCACCCCCCACCACCCTACATTCTTTTTGGCAAGGCTGAAACCTGCTGTGTACTTTCTGGGGTTTATGGAGAGAAAGGAGGATGATTTAGGGACCTTGTATGATTTAAGTGTCCCAGGAACATCCAGTATTTTCCTTCCTACAATTTAAAATTACTCCTCCTACTGAACAGGTATCTGAAACCCTCTTTTAACTTTTTTTTTTTGTCCACACCATGCAGCATGGAGGATCTTTGTTCCTGGGCTAGGGATCCAACCTGCACCCCAAGCAGTGGAAGTGTGGAGTCTTAACCACTGGACCACTAGGGAAGTCCTCTAAATCTGGGGTTCTTAGGTGAGTCTATATTTAGTCTTCAAAAACCTTTTCATCAGATAAAGATATGAGCCAGTTCTGTCAAGTAACAATACCTCCTCTGTGATGATAGACATTTTATTGGGTCCCTCTTCTTAATGATCTCTATCACTGTCATGGGAAGCTCTTTACCCATGTGTCTGTATTTGTTGGCCTGACTCTCACTTTGATACTGAAAAAGTGAAAATGAAAATGTTAGTTTCTCAGTCATGTCCAACTCTTTGTGACCCCATGGACTGTAGCCTGCCAGGATCCTCTGTCCTTGAAATTCTCTAGAGCAAGAATAATGTTGGGGGTAGCCGATTCTTTCTCCAGGGGACCTTCCTGACCCAGGGATCGAACCCAGGTCTCCTGCATTGCAGGTGGATTCTTTACCATTTGAACCACCAGGGAAGTCTCCACTTTGTTATTGGGCAGATTTAAATTGGCCTTAGCCTTTGAAACTCTCTATGACTTAAAACAAAATTCATAAGCAACATTTTCATGAGGTGTAGTCTTTAGGTTCTCAAATATCCCCAAGCCAACAGCTAATTAGGCTCCTGCTGGTATACCTGGGGTTTCCAGGAGGTGGTGACAATGGTATTCTGGGTGGCACAATTCTTTACTGAATGGGACTGTTTTTTGTTTTTAATCGCAAGATTTAGCCTCTTTTATCTTCTACCATAAAATGTCACTGGTGTTCTCTGCTGAGATTACTACATGTGCTCACACACATTCCCAGATACCTCTTAGAACTAGTGTGCAATGCCGGGACATCTCATTAATCACTTTTCCTTATTTCCTGATAATTATAGTTGACAATTTAGGCACAGGGCCTTTTCACCTATGCTTATAGTGGCCCCTACAAACTCAACAAGATTTCTTCCCATTCCCATATCCAGTGACTGTCATTGTCTCAGCAATTTTAATTTAAAAACTACCATATTTGTATTTCTATTGTAGTCATATACTCCTTCTTGCTATTTTTTCTAGTGTTCTCACTGTTTTTGCAAATATTTACAAAATGAAGCTATCTGTAGGAGATCTTAAAAATTTAGCAAACACTGCAAACACACGAGTCGATTAAGACCAGTGTGATAGCTGAAACTATTAACAGATGACGTGTGCTGGTAATCTGCACAGTTGCTGGGTGCTGCTCTGGGTGTACAAGTATCAGTTTGCAAACTGAAGTTCATAAGTGTGGGATGCCTATAGAGTTATCCAAAGCCGATAGTAGTAGTATATTCTTACTGACACTAGTTTCAAGCAAAGCATCTATCAGGTCTCCAGTGGAGTGATATGTCCAAGAATTCTTTTACCAAGTACACAAGCCCCAAAGTCCTAATTTATTAGTTAAATGGAAGTGAATGAAATGTGACTCCTGGGGTTTACTTTTAATCTGCTAATGTTCACCCTAGAAGCACTGACCATATCAGAAGTTACTATTATTTCACTCAAGCTTTAATTTAAGGGGGCAACAATGGTCAGTAGCAACTCACACTATCAGTTAAAGAAGTAAATCAAACAGCAGATTTTTTTCAACAGGTTTGATTTATGCTAGGAAACATATACAAACTCTTTTTTGCTAAGAATAGAGGTAGGTATGGGAAAGCATATTTAGTTAGGATCTATCTAGTGAACTGGAAATGAGTTAGTAATTGAAGATTAGTTATGCATATATTTTTTGTGTTTTTATTTACTTAGACTTGTGAAAGTTTTAAACTCATAACTGCCAAGAATTTTCAATGAAGACTTATGGAGTGGGATAAAAAAGCAAGCAAGTTGCCCATAGAGTTTCTAGATATTACAGACATTACAGTCATGATAAATACTAGATTTTCAGCATAGGCACACTCTTAGTTAAATCACCATAAATGAAACCTCAATATCCTGGTACATAGGTCATCATTGGCTGGACAGCCATCTGGCTTGCCCTGTAATATTTGAGCTGCCAATGCAGAGACCAATATTCTCTTGTAGAAGGGACAGCTCACTGGCCCCTGGTATCCATTCTCTCCTTCTTCCTTTTATTTCAAAGTGCTCATTTTTGGCAAGGCACATGGTTGCCCAACAAGAAATTTACTCTCTTAATTCTCTTTTACAGTTTGGTGCGTCCATGTGACTAGTGAAAGTGAAAGTTGCTCAGTCATGTCCGACTCTCTGCCCATGGAATTCTCCAGGCTGGAATACTGGAGTGAGTAGCCATTCCCTTCTCCAGGGGATCTTCTCAACCCAGGGATCGAACCTAGGTCTCCTTTATTGCAGGCGAATTCTTTACCAGCTGAGCCACCAGGGTAGCCCATGTGACAAGTTATTGCCAGTGGAATCCAAGGAAAAGTGATGTGTATAAATTCCATGTGACTTACATAAAAGGAAATTGCTTGGTCTCCATTTCTCTCTCCCCTTTTCTATGGACTGGACCGTGGATGTGGTGGGGAGTCAGCTTTGGCCATTCAGAAAAGGACCAGCCTTGAGAGGATGGCAGGGCCACAAAATGTAAAGACCCAAGTCCTTGGAGAACACTGTGGAGCACAGCTTTCCTGCTCACTCTGGGCTCCCTCCTACCTCCTGACTGTCATGTAAACCGTCTTGCTTGAACTGCTATATTTAGGGGTCTCTTCTTTGGGAGCAGCTTAGGCCTGAATCCTAACCCATAAAGGACATTCACTTATGTTCAGTGGCATGAGAAATTCATTTTTTCTCATGTGGAAGCATTCCTAGCAGTTTTTGAACAAAGCTGGGATGAGAAGGTAAATATTAAAGAAAAAGGAAGTGTGTATTGCATCATGAGATTTTAAAAGTTTGGTTTTCTCACTGAGAAAACATTGCACACTTACATTTTTTTCTGGGGACATAATTTCATTCACATTAAGAGATATTTATTGAGTGCCACTGTATGTAAAACACTGTAGGCGTTCTTAGGGATACAGAAATAAAACAGACACAGTTCCTGTCCTCAAGAAGCTCACAATCTACTGAGGGCAGACAGCAGAAATACACAAACAAACGCACAAGATAGGAAGCACTTATAATAACAGAGGTCCCAGTGAGGTTCCAGGGAGCACAGACCCCAGAGAGAGGACTTCTATGGTGGTAGACAGTCTTCTCAGGAAGACTTTGCAGAAGAGATTGTGTTTGCTGCACTCCATGATGAAGGATTGGAGGAAGAAAGATGGGAACTTATGGGGTCAGGTTTCTGAAGCAGTGGGGGCAAAATGTTAGGAAGGCTCAGAAAACAGGAAATATCAAGATTTTTCTGGAATATGATGGGAGTGAGAAGAAGTGCTGAGACTTAGCTTTGGAAAGGTGGCTTGAGGCCACATGGTGAAGAAGTCTTGAACGTTATATTTAGGAATTTTAATTTATTTTATACTGATGGAAAAATTGTAGGGGATTTTGAGTGCTGTCATTAAAAATCAGCAGGGCATTCTAAGAGAGTGATTATTAAATGTTAGCATGCACCAGAATCTTCTGGAAGGCTTGTTAAGACAGAGATAGATGCCCCTTGCCTTGAAATTTCTGACTTGGTACATTTTCAGTGGGGCCCTAGATTTTGCTTTTTTAACAAGATCTCAAGTGAAACTAACACTGCTGCTCTGGAGATGTTGCGTTGAGAACTACTGCTCTAGGAAGATGTATCTGGAAGGTGAGCAGGGGCAAAGTTGCAGATGAGGAGTCCAGGGGTAGGTGGATCAGATAAGAAGATTGGTCCAGGGGAGAGGACCAAGTTATTGAAAAAGGAGGGTGCATATACAAGCATTTCAACAGAGGTAAATGGATAATAAGACTTTTATACTATATGGATGTGAAAGACAAACCACAAAGAGAGAGAATCTCATTTATCTAATGTGAATGAGAAAATGCATGGTAATCCTGTTGTTTGGGACTTCCATAGTAATCTAGTGGTTAAGAAGTGCCTGCCAATGCAGGAGAAATGGGTTTAGTCCCTGGCTCGGGAAGATCCCGTGGAGCAATTAAGCCCATAGACCACAGCTACTGAGCCTGTGCTCTGGAACCTGGGAGCTGCAGCTACTGAGCCATGGGCCACAGCGACTGAAGGCCACACACCCTAAAGCCCATGCTCTGCAGCAAGAGAAGCCACGGCAATGAGAAACCCACGCACCACCACTAGAGGGTAGCTTCCTTCACTGCAACTAGAGAAAGCCCACATACAGCAATGAAGACTCAGCACAACTCCCTCCACCCCGCAAAAGAAAACAAAAACAAAAAACAAATGAAGAATCTGCCTTCCAGTGCAGAGGATGCAGGTTCGATCTCTGGTTAGGGAACTAAGAGCCCACATGCCTGGGAGCAAGTAAGTCCGTGAACTGCATCTGGAGAAAGCCCACGTGCTATAATAAAGACCTAGTGCAGCCCCCAAAATAAATAAAACAAAATCCTGTTGTCTGAGACTGAGAAGGTAGAAAGGAGAAGGTCTGAGTGCAGGAAAATGATCATGAGTTCAGTTTAGAAGGGCTGTGTTTGAGGCACTGACAGCGTTCACAAGATGTCCACCAGACTGAATTCCTGGGTCTCTGGTGTGAGAGCGAGGCAGATCACAATCAGAGACACATATTTTAGAGCCTCAGGCATGGAAATATTTGTGGAAATGATGGAGGTTGGAATGGAGTATGAATATACAGGCAGTGAGAACTGATGGTAAACTCCCAGAATGAAGAAAAGGAGGCAAAGAATGAGAAGGTAACTAGAGAAGTGAGAAAGTAAAGGATCCTAGAAGGCACGGACTTAAACAAGAAAGGGATGGCTAACTGTTTAAACTGATGAGAGCAGGAAGATAGATAAGGACAGAGGGAAGGTCACTAGATTTGCCCATTGGCAAGTCCCCAGTAACCTTTGGGAGATCAGTTTTGGGGGAATTGGGACAGGCATACCCAGATGGCAAAAGAGAATAGGCAGTGGAAGGTGAGAACTGGAGCAGAACAAATGGGTGGATAACTGGAGGCTCAGGTGGGAGAACGAGGAGAGAGATGGAGAAGGAGTCTGAGGAGGTGCTACAGCCAGAGGACTCTGTCCTAGTGCAAAAAAAGACTCGAGCAAATTGATGGCTGAGAATAAAGAAGAGTGGGGAAAGGAAGCGGTGATGGGAAGGAGATGGAAAGGGAGAGGGAGAGAATGAGAAAGAAAGGGGCAAGATTATAGAAAAGTTGAGAGGGGATGGAATTAAGGACTAAAACTTGGATGTGGAGATGGTCAAGAAACCAATGTCTTCTCAACAAAGAAGAGACACAATCTGCGGGAGTGAAGAAGCGGGAGAGGTCGTGGATGAGAGGTGAGGAGCCCAGCTCAACAACAGTCGCTTACTGAGGAATGTGCAAGAATTTACACACTCAGTCCCTTCTGTCAGCACTCTTGACTTAGCGGTGAGCTCCTCCAAGGGACTGGAGCCATTGGTCCCGGTCAGCCACACATTGTGTGGCCTTGGGTCCTGCCTGCAGCCTCCTGGACCCAGGCAGCAGTCTGGCACGGAAGCCACAGGGATTCCAGGAGACACAATTTCATACTCACTTCCTGGTGCATGGTTTCTGCTATCAACATAGATTTTCAATGTTTAATTTTTACCACCCCCCATACACAACTGGTCATTTAATGAGTAACTTTCTCCAAGTTCTTCAGGTAATGTATTCCCTCATCTGATCAATACATCCCTTAATGGGTAGAGTAGCTTAATGTTGCTTTTAAAGTTCTCCAGTTTGGCATGTACTCCCACTTTAATCCTGCTAGAATGGGAGGGTGTATTTGAAGTTTTGCTGTGATGCTCCAGAGAACTAGAGGAGGCCCAGTGTGTCAACAACAAAGTGACTAGTTTTGATAATTGTTTCATAATATTATTTGCTTATGTTTCACATTCATAGTCAAAGGCCTAGGAAAGTATTAGTACATTCATTCTAGGTTCTTTTTAGAGAATGAAGATGCTTATTCAATCGTGAATTAAGAGCCTAAGAGCCAGCTATATTGTTTGTGCCAGAAAGGTGCAGGCCGTGTAGTCATAAGGAATGACTTCAGGTCAGATCTGAAATCAGTTGATGACAGTGTACCACTTAAAAAAAAATCCTTTATGTTATCATGCGATACCCTATGGAATTTTTAAGCATTTGGATCCATAACCTCAGAATTAATGCCACACACCAGGGCAGGTCATCATGTATTTGATACATAAGTAATAAAGAATTCCACACATAAAGATTTATTTTGGCATTCTTTAATTGCTGGGTTAACTGAAATGGCTAAAGAAATAAAAAGTATTTACTATTTCACCTTATTATGACTGCTATGAAATTTCTGTTTTTGTTTGATAGTGTTTATTTGAAATTATGTACCACAAATAAGACCAGAGGTAGAAAACAGCACATAAAATAACAAAGCAGAAAAAGAAAAAAGACAAAACAAGACCACACGTACTTACAAACTCTCCTGAACCAGCTATGTTCAAGACTTAATAAGCTGCATCCCTTACCCCCGTGCACTCACGAGGCTGCTCAAAGTCAAGCCCTCTGAGTTTTTACAACTTAAGTATGTTCTCGGCACCGAATAAGCTTTTTAAAAGCCAGCTTAAAGTCTTCATTGAAACTTGTGTAGAGCAGAGGGTTGATCAGAGAATTCACATAACCAAGCCAGGTCAAAAAATCAGCCACTTCGGAGGACACAGCGTAGGTGCTCAGACCTACTATCAACTCTTTGATGAAGAACGGCAGCCAGGACAAGATGAACGCACCCAGAATCAGTCCCAGGATTCGCGCTGCCTTGCGCTCCCTGCTGCTGGAGATTTGTTGGCGTTCTCCCGGGGGATCTAGGTCATTGTCAAAGGGAGGAATCCTAACGGAGGCGTGGATCTTCTCAAACTCTGTGGTAGGGTCTGAGGTGGAGAAGTCAGACACACAGAACGTCTGTGTCAGTTTACAACTGCCGAACGAATTTTGGCTATCTGTGCTTCTGTTGCTTAAATGCCGGCTTGAACCTCTTTCTGGTAAAGGCTCTTGGCTGCGTGGTAAATCCGGTAATAGAGAATCAGTATCAGGGTCAAGGGAATGTAGAAGGCCCCCAGCGTGGAGTAGATGGTGTAGATGACGTGGTCGTGCTGGATGCTGCACTGGCTGGGGGGCGGGCTGAGCTGGCGGCGGCTCCTCCAGAACAGAGGGGGCATGGAGATGAAGACGGAGATGGTCCAGACCGTGAGGACCATCAGCCCGGCCCTCTTGGCCGTCCTCTTCCTGGCGTACTCGATAGCATTGGTGATGGCCCAGTACCTGTCCAGGGCGATCACACAGAGGTGAAGGATGGAGCAGGTGCAGCAGGTCATGTCCACACTCAGCCACACCTCGCAGATGAAGTAGCCCAGCTTCCAGCTGTCCATGACAATGTACATGATGCTCAAGGGCATGACAAGCACGGCCACCAGGAGATCCGTCACGGCCAGAGAGCAGATCAGGTAGTTGGCGGGCTGGTGGAGCTTCTTGGTGGTGCAGATGGCCATGATCACGGCGGAGTTGAGCAGCATGGTCAGGGAGGTGATGATCACCAGAGTCATGGAAATGAGCATCTTCTCCGTGATGGTCTTGGGTCTCACAGCCACACTGGCTTCCGGGGTACAGTTAGTGATGTTCATTTTCCCTTGTTCTAATCTATGCTGTGGAGAAGCTGGTGGTTATTTGCTTCAGCTGAAAACTGCGCAGACTTGAATGTCTTTCATTGGTAAAGATTCTGTAATTTCCTCAGCTGTGTCGCCTCTTGGGTTCCATTTTGTGTGGGTAAATGGAAAAACCACAGAACTGTATGCTATAGTCTGAATGAAAAGGCCATGTTCTTTCACCTGGAAGACAAATGACAGTATTTTAGTATTCGTAAAATCTTTACGTGTTTTTGATATATATTTTTCTTCTCTGAATGTAAACTCCATCTTTTTAAAAAATGGAAGTATAGTTGCTATATAATATTATATGTTATAAATGTACAATATGGTGATTCACAATTTTTAAAGGTTATCTCTGTGTACAGTTATGAAAAAGTATTGGCTGTAGTCCCTGTGCTGTACAATATATCCATGCAGCGTTTAAAAAATTTTATTTATTTATTTATTTATTTTTGGCTGTGCTGGGTCTTCATTGCTGCACAGACTTTTCCCCTAGTTTTGGTGACCAGGGGCTACTTTCTAGTTGCAGTGCACGGGCTTTGCATTGCTGTGGCTTCCTGAGTCGCAGAGCACGGGCTCTGGGTGTGCGGGCATCTGTAGCTGCGGCTCCTGGGCTCTAGGGCACAGGCTCAGTAGTTGCGGCGCATGGGCTTGGTTGCTCTGTGGCATGTGGGATCTTCCTGGACCAGGGCTCAAACCAGTGTCTCCTGCTCTGGTAGGTGGATTCTTTACTGCTGAACCACCGGGAAGCCCCCTGTAGCTTTTTAAAAAAAGGATTAAAAAAATATGGCCCATTTTTAGACTATTGAATTTGTTACAACATTGCTTCTGTTGTATGTTTTGGTTTTCTGGCCACAAATCATGTGGGATCTTTCCTCCTTGACCAGGGATCGAACCCTCACCCTCGCCTACATTGGAAGGTGAAGTCTTAACCTCTGGACTGCCAGGGAAGTCCCTATCCCTGTAGCTTATCTTATATCAATAGTTTGTTTGGTATTTCTTAATCCTCTACCCCTATATTGCCCCTCCTTTCTTCCTTCTTCCCCACTGGTAACCACTAGTTCTCTATATCCGTGAGTCTGTTTCTTTTTTGTTATGTTCACCAATAAACTTTATCCCTACATTATTATCCAAATGCTACTTTTTTAAGTTCCCAAACTCTTTCTGAGGGCAACATTACCAAATTTTAAGTCTATCTTGCCACCCAGATGACTTTCTCATTTATCTTTATACGTCTTTTCACACTTGGAACCATATATTCACATAATACCATGCTTTAAAAATTCTGAGACTGTTACCTTTAAAGAAAAAAATATAGTGTTTATAATAAGCATCTTTCAAACCAGATTTTAAGGTTTCACAGCAAATATTCAACCCAGAGATATTTTAGTATCACAATGGGATTGTGCAATTTTGTCTAATTATTTCTGACATCTTACATATCCCACTGTGCGTTTCTTTGGAGAAAAGAGAGAAAAAACATATAACATTCCTTTGATGTTTATGGCTAATTATTCTCAGAGTAATACAGTAAATCAGCTGTGAAACAGCATTATCACCAAGCCCAGAGATGTCTATATTTAAAAAGATGTGTTTACTTTTGGTTAACATTTGTGTTCTCTATCTGTCTCTTTGCCTGTCATCTGTCTACTGGATAGCTGTCATTAAGCTGGGCAGTCAATAAGATAGTGACATTTATTGAATATATAGCTGTAAAAGTTAAATATAAATTTATACTCATGACAACAAGTCAATCAAAATCTGCATAGGAATATTCACAACTGATGACTACTGGTTAGAACAAAAATCAAATCCTCTGATATGACTCTATGACATTCAGTTCAGTTCAGTCGCTCAGCCGTGTCTGACTCTTTGCGACCCCATGAATCGCAGCACGCCAGGCCTCCCTGTCCATCACCAACTCCCGGAGTTCACTCAGACTCACGTCCATTGAGTCGGTGATGCCATCCAGCCATCTCATCCTCTGTCGTCCCCTTTTCCTATTAGGTCCAAGAAAAATTGATGTTTCAGCAGTTTTAAGAAGGGTTGAAGATTGATGTGGATTAGACCCGACAGACATAATGGTTTTAGCAGAGGACGAGGGCAAGAGCCGGTAAAGAGTGATGGTGAAGGTCTTTGGATGAAGTGGGAGTTGAAAGGCAGAGAACAGGAATCTAAATCTCCAGTTTGGATAAGATTTAGCTCTAAATTTACCTTTTCCTGCTTATAGCACAAAAACCAAGAAGAGAGGAAATGAGCATCATTTATATTTTAGATACAGAAAATAAAAGGAAATGATGATAATTTCACTAACAATCAAATGGGGCAATTATTCTTAAGATAGTCTGTATCTTCCTTCTTTCTATTTCTGTAACATTTCATAGTGTTACTGTGGATTACCTATTTTTTCTTTTGGCTGAACCACATGGCATGTGGGATCTTAGTTTCCCTGACCAGAGATCAAACCCACGTCCCCTGCAGTGGGAGTGTGGAGTCTTAACCACTGGACCACCAGGGAAGTCCATGGATGTGCTCACTTTTGAATGTCTTGTATTTTTCTAGTTCTTCCAGGGCACTTGTGCCATCAACAGCTCCCTCTTTTTTGTAAATCAAATGTTTTCTTACCCATGGGTACCTTTTCCTCTTTTTATAATGTTTAAATATGAATTTACATTTGAGACTAGGCTATAATACTGAAAGAGTATGGGCTCTGGAATTAGACAGACCTGGGTTCAGATCCCAGGTGAGCCATCTACTAGCTGCTTAGGGAAACCTCTTACATTTCTCCCAGTGTCCGATGTGTTAATCTCTACATTTTGACCCCTTCCTCTTAAATAAAATGAAATAAAATTGTTTTTATCTTCAAATATTTATCCTTAGATATGTGTTTCTTGGGTTCTTGAGGTCTGTGAGATAGACCAAGAAAAAGGCTTTTCATTCCAACGATAAGATTGGGAGCATGGACAAGCAATAGAAAACTTAAGAAATTTCAATCTGATTACAGAGGCAATTAGGAAATGCATTAATTTTGCAAGTGTGCAATAAAAAAGTCAAAACTAATTCAGCTTAATCAAACATTTAAAAGCTGCTCTATTTATCTGAGTTTCCATAAGTCCCAACTGTCATTTGTTCCTTATTTTGTAATTTATTTTTCAACCTCCTCTCCCTCCAGCAAACTATACATTTCTGGAGGGTAAGATGTATACCTGATTCATCTTTTTAACTTTAAATTAAATTTAATTTCTAGTTAAGTGAGTAAAACCATTGTAGTTTTCAGGGACTGCATTGTTAGCTCTTTTTATAAAAAAAGATCTATTTATTTTTTAACTGAAGGATAATTGCTTTACAGAATTTTGTTGTTTTCTGTCAAACCTCAACATGAATCAGCCATAGGTGTATATATATATCCCTTCGCTTTTAACCTCCCTCTCATCTCCCTCCCATCTCCCTCCCCACCCCACCCTCTAGGTTGATACAGAGCCCTGTTTGAGTTTCCTGACCCACACAGCAAATTCCCATTGGCTGTCTATTTTACATATGGTAATTAAGTTTCCGTGTTATTCTTTCCATATGTCTCACCCTCTCCTCCCCTCTCCCCATGAACATGTCTATTCTCTATGTCTGTTTCTCCATTGCTGCCCTGTAAATAAATTCTTCAGTACCATTTCTCTAGACTCTGTATATACATGTTAGAATATGATATTTCTCTTTCTCTTTTTGACTTACTTCACTCTGTATAATGTGGTACATATGGAATATTGTACATGTGGTACAATGGAATATTACTCAGCCATAAAAAGAAACACATTTGAGTCAGTTCTAATGAGGTGGATGAACATACTCAGCTCTTTAATGTGACTTCCTGGCTTATTTGTGCCCAAACCTTTCAGAGTAGAAGTCAAATTCTCCACCCCTGTGTCATCAGTCACCCCAAACTGCTGCACACATCCAACTTGCCATCTTTCATGTATTTTCATTTAACAATATATCTTTGAAGTTTGTTCCATAACAACATGTGTAATATATTCTTTCAAATGGAAGGGGAAGACCACCTGGGGAGTGAAGCTAGATTGGACAAGTGTGGAGAATTGAGCTTTGGAGTTCTTCATTGTTTCAAAATCAGATAGGTCAGGAGACATCTGCAATTTAGAGGACAAGAAAAGCTCCCAAGGTGGAGGAGAACAAGGAGAGAGAATTCTATGCCACGACCTTGTAAAGAAAATGTATTAAGTAAGAGAGTATGATCTAAGTACTGGCTGGGCAATCTGGGTGACATCCATGACCTTGACAACAGGCTTTTAGGTGCAGAGATGGAGATGAAAGGCAGAATGCAGCAGTTTCAAGAGGAAATGGGAGGAGAGGAAATTGAGACAGCCAATAAAAGCAATTTTTTTCCCAGAGTTTTACTGAAAAGGGGAGGAGAAAATTAAGGTGGTGTCTCGTAGGGAAATGTGGAGTCAGGGTTGTTTTCTCTTTAAGATGAGAGGTTGTCTTTTCAAACTGGGCTGTTTATAGTTTCCTTTACTACTACACTCAATAACTTTTATATTGGGACAGGGAGTGTTTGTGGACTGAGTGGAGTGTAAAAGAGGAGGCAGGAAAGCAGTCATGGAGGAGGTTGAGAGTCATTGGGGCCTAGGGACACGGGTAAGTAGCAATTTAAGAGATTTCGTTGGAGGTGGCAAAGAAGCTAGAGTCTTAGGAAATGATCCAGCCTCAATTGTCTTGGCTTCCTTTACCTTCTTAAGAAAAATAACACCTGTTTTAGAATCACTACCAACTCAGTCCTGGAGAAGGCAATGGCAACCCACTCCAGTACTCTTGCCTGGAAAATCCCATGGATGGAGGAGCCTGGTAGGCTGCAGTCCACGGGGTTGCACAGAGTCGGACACGACTGAAGCGACTTAGCAGTAGCAGCAAACTTGTATTAGTCTTCTGGAATGGAAAATTGACTGCAATAATCATAACTAAAAACATACATATCAGGAGTGGTTTATGTTATCCCAGTGATGGTCAGAGCACCAGGCACCAGATGAGGTTATGAGCATACTCAAATGTTTTTTAATTTCACCATCTTATCTAGTATCCTATTGGTTTTCATAACTATTAATAATTTGCCATAAATACAGTAAGTCTCCTACATACAAACCTTCAAGCTGTGAACTTTCAAAGATGAGAACATGTGTTCACACATCCAATCATGTAAGTTAGTTCATACATCTATAAGTTACTGTACTATAAGATTACAAATGTTTAATGTTTTATTTTTGTGTTTGTTTTTGATGTAATATTTTTGTGACAAGTATTATAAACCTATTACACTATATATAGCACCATGTAGCCAATTGTGTTAGTTGGGTACCTAGGTTAAGTCTGTTTGACTTATGGACAAATTGGACTTATGAAAAAATTGGACTTACGAACATACTTTCATAACGGAACTCATTTTATGTAGGGGACTTATGTATTCTTTAATCTCTTCTTTGTTTTCATTTTGCCCAAGTTTTTCTGAGTTGTTTAAAAAATATGTGCCAATTTCTTCTTTTCATTATTTCAGGAGTGGCAGCTTGCCCTCACATTACTAATTTTATCTCCCTAGTTATTTGTTAAATCCGCTTCCTCAGTCTTCATAAAGACTGTTCTTTGCCTGTCGAGGGGAAAGGGTGACTAGCAGTGTGTTTCTCAATTTGACCTTTAGTGGGATCAGAGGTAGATGTAGAGGAGATACTAGAGTGTGGGGTTCTTCATTCCCATTTTCTTATTTGTTGACTGATTGGCTGAAATTGTGATTGGGATACGAAATGTGGTCATTATGAGGTTACTATATTCATAATAACAGGACAATATTATCATTGTAAAAATTCAAACAAAACAGTACATCTTTTCAGGAGATGTTTATATACTCTAGACACAAGTCTTCTGTCAAAACAACATTTTGTGAACAATTTCTTCCACTCTGTGGTTTGCCTTTGTATTTAAAAAAAGATTTTTTTTTTTTTGGCCACACCACTTGGCATGTGGGATCTTAAGTTCTCTGACCAGGGCTCAAACCTGTGTCCCCTGCAGTGGAACCACAGACTCCTAACCACTGGACCACCAGGGAATTCCTTGCCTTTGTCTGAAGCCTTTTGATAAAGTGGAAAACTTTAATTTTGAGAAAGTGTAAGTGATCCATGTTTTCTTTGTGATTAGATCTTCTTGTGTCCTAAGAAGATTTTTTTTTTTATAATCTCAAAGTCACCAGGATACTTTTCTGTATATATTTTTAAAAGCTTAATAGTTTTAGGTTTTATGTTTATCTTAGGGGAGGTCACCCAGAGGGCATGACTGCCAGTTGACCCATGAGCTGGACCAGGGCAAAGGGAGGCTCCTCCATCCCTCTCCAGTCTTTAGAACATATTTTCTGCTCACAGTTCCCATGGTGGGAGCCATTTTCAAGGATTCAGCCTTGAGAAATTAAAGTATTATTGAGATCATCTGGATAGATATGTGGCTGCATCCAATTAAGGTCTCTACATAAACTTTAAAGATTCTGGCGGATGGATACAAAGATCTATTCATCTGGTGGCTGCTTAAGACTAGCCTCAGATACAGGTTCCCGTGCTCAGTTAGCCTCCCACCTACCCATCTGGAGAGGTCTGCCTCTTTCTTTGGTCTCTCTTTGCTTTCTGCATTTGAGGGCCAATTTCAGATTTCACCCTGGAAGTTTCTGAATTTGAAAACCCCAAAAATTAGGAGATTGGAGAAGTGGGATTTGGGAAAGAGATGTCCGTGGGAGAAATCCTGAGTTGGCTACTGACCTTTATGTGGGGGAAGGGTGACCTATGTATTAAATGCTCGTGGTCCTCTATGTGTGTCTGTGGACACCCTGGAACCCTGGCTGGCTTAGTGAGCTTGTTTGAGGAACTGTACGTGGTACATTGCAGCAAAGAAGGGAAGTGAAGGGCTGGCAGTGGGCTAGTCTCTAGTGTGGGCAGGTGGGAACTCGAGTCGAAAGTTGTAAGAAGAGCTGAGGTTGGAGAAGGATGTGTGGTTGTCCACGGTTCTTCCAGCTTGTGGGCTGACAGACAAGGTGGGAGAGCAGGGTAAGAAGTTAGAGACCTTGGTGCACTAGTTTGCCAAGCTAGAAAGGCCACAAGCTGTTAAGGATTAAGGTCTAAGTGGCGGAACAAAGTCTGATTAGGCTGCTAGGACATAGAATCCCTGGGAAAGAGATTCAAATGAAGAAGAGGATATTATGGTTGACAATTAAATGGATGAAATGCTCTGTGCTGTTTGACCCCGAATGAAAAAAGAAAACAACAACAACACCAGAGAGTGGGTCAGCCCCTCATTCAGGAAACACAGTGAGAGAATGTACTCCTGCTGAGCTTACTGATAAAGCTGCCAAGTTCCAACAAAAGGCCAGGGAAAATATTCCCACCTGGTTGGTGTGGTTGTGAGATCCAGGGAGTGGTGGTTCTCTGAACGGTTGGAAGCGGAGAAAATGAGCAACGTGATCACACACACTCCCCTCCCCCAAGTGCCTGCATAGCACCTGGGGGTTCAAGGCACTTACTCCCTTACAGGTTGGATTATTCTATCCTGCAGGGAGGCCTGACCCACTGAAGGGGTTCTCCTTGGGCATGTGGATCTAGGCAGTAGGTAAGTAAATTCTTAGGGAGTTTGGTAAAACAGGCCACCTATGTCCCTGCCTTGAGTCCTGAATGGGCCACCTTCACTGCAGGAATGAAAGCCAAGACACCCCAGTCCACCCCTAGCACCTGATATGAGATGCTGATATCCATGCTAAACCTGGTCATAAAATAAGACATTCATGATGTTGGGCAACTCATTACTGATTGAAGGAAACTGACAAATCCCAGATACAGGTTTGGGCTGTAAGAAAGCCCTGAGACAGGCCTTCCCTGGTGGCTTTGTGGTAAAGAATCTGCCTGCCAATGTAGGAGCCATGGGTTCCATCCCTGATCTGAGAAGATTCCACTTGCCATGGAACAACTAAGCCTGGACTATAGCTATAGCACACTATAGCTATTGAGCCTGTGCTTGTGAGCCTGGGAGCAGCCCACGTGTCTCAATTGCTGAAGCCTGTGCAGCTGAGAGCCCGTGGTTCACAGCAAGAGAAGCCCATACACTGCAGCTAGAGAGCAGCCCCCACTTGCAGCAACTAGAGAAAAGCCTGACCCAGCAGAGCCAAAAACAAATGAACAAATAAATAAATAAAATTATTTAAAAAATAAAGTCCAGAAACAGAGAGGAAGGTCAGAAAGCCGAAAGGCTATCTTAGCTGGCTGTGAAAGTTACCTAGTAAAAGTAACCTATAAATGTGGCTTTACCTCCTTGCTGTCAGGACCCCATCTAAAAGGATAGAACAGCAACCCAATGCTCCACTGGCTGGCCTATGGAAAGCCTTAAAACCTGAACAGCAGTTCAGACCTGCCCCACCTGCCCCAACCAGCCCTGATGCCCCGCCAGCTCCAGTAGAGGCCTCAGGGAGGCAGTCCTATTCGGAATGGTGCTTCACTCCCCGGTATAGCATGCAGGCAAGCTCGAGATCAGGGCCACTGGAGACTTCCTGTTCTGCTCACTATTCACCAGTACCCCCCAAATGAACTAAAGGTGACAGTTCTAGTGGATACTGGAGCCAACTGTATTTTAGTATACACGGGCATCCTCAGAAGTTTTCTGGCACCATCTTGGCACCACTGATGGTGGCAGAGGGCAAACAATTATAGTCAGAAAGTTCCCTTTGATGTTGCAAATTGGGTCTTCTCCCCACATTAATAAATGGGCCCATTACATTACATTCATGACTGAAGCAGCTGAGCCTGGAGCAGCACATTGATGATATCATCAAACAGACCTACCACTGGAGTTAGACATGCATACAAGTCTGGAAGGTAGAGGCTCGGCACTGTGGCAAAGAAAACAGAAGGAAAAATACCCCTAATATATTTGTCCCAGTTCTAAAAAGGGGCAGAAACCTGACATATCTCCATAGACCAAGAGCTCCTAGCAATATACTTATTTCTCCAGGTAGAATCTCTTAGCACACATGATAAGAACTTCTCTTCCTATCAAGGGGTGGGTTAGGATATTGTGTTCCTTCTCCCATAATCCTGCACCCCAGCCCGGTAGAACTGACTCCTGCAAAGAAGGATGCTGAGAAGAAGAGCTGGTCCACCATCAATGAGGTGGTGACCAAAGAATACTCTATCAACATTCACAAGCACATCCATGGAATGGGTTCCAAGAACCGTGCCCCTCAGGACATTCAGAGGAATTCTGAAATTTGCCAAGAGGGAACCCCAGATGTATATACACTGACACCAGGATCAGCAAAGCTGTCTGGACCAAAGGAAAAGGAATGTCCCGTGCTGGATCCATGTGCTTCCCAGGTGGCGCAGTGATAAAGAATCCGCCTGCCAATGCAGGAGATGCAACAGAGGTGGGTTCTATCCCTGGGTGGGGAAGATCCCCTGGAGGAGGGCATGGCAACCCACTCCAGTATTCTTGCCTGGGAAATCCCATGGACAGAGGAGCCTGGCGAGTACAGTCCATGGAGTCTCAAAGAGTTGGACAGGATTGAGCAACTGAACACACACACACACACCCACACACACACACACACACACACTTCTATCTATGTGCGGTTGTCCAGGAAACGTAATAAAGATTAGCCAAACAAGCTCTAAATGCTGGTGACCTGTGTACCTGTTGGTGACCTGTGGACCTGTCACCCCTTTCAAGTCCCCAGACAGTTAATGTGAAGGAGAACTAACTGCAGATTGTCAAATAAAGTTATAGAAACACCTTTACATCTTAATTTTTCTTTTCTAATTGTAGCATAACAGGTTTGTCTGTGTTAAAGCAGTTCCCAATTATAGGATTGTTTGGAGAGCATTCCTAAATACCATGCCTAAGAGCCTTCTTCCCAGTCCCTGGAATTTCTGAATATTTGGACAGGGCCTAGGCAGAAGTTCTAAGGTGGTTTTGAAGTGCAACCTGGCTTGAGAGTGATTATTTTGGTAGTTGGGACATTGAGGGTTTAATGTGAATGCTTTTACATGCATGTTTTGTTAATTCTAAGATAAATATTTTCCCTGAAACTGCAAAAAGGAGAGGGGAATTATTTTTTCCCCCATATGGATGTTTGGTTATTTCAGCACCTTTTGTTGGGCAGATTTCCTTTGCCCTCTGAAATGCTTTGGTGCCTTTGTTCAAAAACACAGTTGACTCTGTATGTGTCAAGACTATGTGATTAAGACTCTTCTGGTCCACTGAGCTACATTTGTGCCAATATAACAGTATCTATACTACTGTAGATTTATAGAAGTCTTCAGATCAGGTGGTATGAGTCCAACTTTTTTCTTTTTTTCAAGACAATTTTAACTATTCTAGGTTCTATGATTTTCCATATAAATTTTAGAATCAAATTGTAAATTTCTACAAAAACCCTGCTGAAATTTCAATTGTGATTGTATAGAAATTACAGACTAATTTAAGGAGAATTTAAATTTATCAACATAGTATATCCTTCAATCTGTGAATAAAGTAGCATTCTCCATTTAATTCTCTCGTATTATTTGTAATTTTCAGTAAAGAGGTTTGTAAATATTTAACTTGATCTCTATGTATTTTAATATGTTTTTACAAATAGTATTTGTAATTCAATTTCCATTTTTTTGCTTATATCAAGAAATACAATGAATTTTTGGATGTTAATTTTGAATCTCTTGTCTTGCTAAATACTCATGAATTTTGCAGCTATTTTATAGATTCTTATGATTTTTTTCCTAAGAAACAATCATGTCATTTGCAGAGACAGTATTCTTTTCCAATTTTCTTGTTCAGTTAAAAAAATCACTATATAATAAGCTGATCTGTATTAGCATTTTTTGCACCAGTTCCCCAAGCTCAAGAGTGATGCATGTGTAGTGAGTGTATTATAAGTTGCATGCTGAACTAGGGAGCCCAGATCTTTTATGATGGACAGTAAGCATGCTGCCCCTTACTCCGAAAGGAGGCATACTAGAGTAAACATGCTTTCCTTTTCCAGTCTCTATCATCCAAGGGTATTTTCTATACAACCATTCTTGGGATGATAGTCTGGAACAAAGGCAATCCCAAGACTTTCATCAAAGTGAGAAACCATACACCACCCACAGCAAGTGACCTCGTGGGAGAAAATCAGTCAGTTAAAGATATGGCTAAGTAACAACCTGAGAGTCAAAACGAGGGATAAATGTGTATGCGTGACAGAAAAAGTATGTGTTCAAAGTTAAAAATAGAAAATTGAGACCAGAAAATAAATTTGAAAAATAATAGTGTCATGTAAACGTCAAGAATCCTTGGGGTTTTTATTGGGCATCAATAATACATTTATAAACATAATTTCCCTCAGAAGAGGCTACTTCTCTTGGAACTGAAACATAAATATATGCATATGCCTTCTTCCGGCCACCATAAAACTGTAGCATAAAACTCTAGGATGTTAGACCTAATAGATGCTCAGAGATAACTAAGTATTAATTATAGAGACAAGGAAGTGGATATCGAAGTGTTAGTTGCTCAATCATGTCCAACTCTTTGAGACCCATGGACTGTAGCCTGACAGGCTCCTGTGTCCATGGGATTTTCCAGATAAGAATACAGGAGTGGGTAGCCATTCCCTTCTTCAGGATCCAGGGATTCCCTTCCCTGGATCCCCAGGATCCAGATTCCCTTCTTCCAGACCCAGGGATCAAACGTGGGGTTTCCTGCTTTGCAGGCAGATTCTTTACCACCTGAGCCACGAGGGAAGCCCCACAGATAGGGTAGGGAACCTGAGACCCAAAGGCACGGAGTATCTTTTCAGGGCCATACAACCAACCACTGATAGATCTGAGGTACATTCACAGGACCTAGGCAACATACTATTTCTTGCTTCTCAACCTAAAGAACTGGGTTGGCCAAAAAGCTTGAGTTTTTTTTCCATACTACCTTATGGAAAAACTAGAATGAACTTTTGGCCAGCCCAATAGGTTGAGCAAAAAAAAAAAAAAACAAAAAACACCCAACATGGGTACCTACCAGTGTTCTTCTTATAAACATGCCCTTGGGGGGCAGCTGGAGTGGAGCCAAGTGGTCTGAGACAGCAATACCTCTCAAGATAGAAGCTCAGTAGGAAACCTTAGCTCCATGGGGCAGCTTAAATACTCATTTCCTTGAGTCTGGTACAAAGGCAATTGTGCTGCAGAAGATTTAAAATAAAAATATGTGCACAGAACAGGAAGGAGTCCAGATCGTCTCTGATGAATTGAGTACTTCAGTTGTGTCATTAAGCTGGGTCAAAAAAAGTCATGTCACTTCAAAAAAATATGCTAATACAACCTCAAGCACCAGCTTAAATGACAGGCACTTCTTTTTATTCTCAGCTGAAAAGCAAATAACACTTCTACAGGTGCCCTTCATATTAAAAGGCTTTATTTGCCTACAATATAAACTGTCTATTAACTAAAACCTTATCTATACTTCACAAGACAGATTGTTTTTCCCTATCATCTTTCAAAGAGATGTATCCAGTTCATAGAGGACAAGGGAAAACAGTCTGATAAAAGATGATTCAAGAGACATTACTGAAAGAGCTCCTAATGAGAATGACTGCAAGAGCTGGGACAATTTGAGCAGTAAAACAAATAGCATAGTAATGGATTATAATCAAGAGAAGAAAAACATTCAGGAGTCCATACTGATATAAATAAAAAACATATATAAGCATCAGTAGCATTTTTTAAAAATTGGAGTATTTTTATTACATATATTTATTATATATAATATTTATTTTTATCTAATTAAAAATTGAAGTATGATTGCTTTACAATGTTGTATTTGTTTCTGCTGTATACCAAAGTAAATCAGCTTATATATACACATATCCCTTCCCTCTCATCCCCCTTTCCACCCCTGTAGGTCATCACAGAGCACTGAGCTGAGCTCCTTGTGCTATACAGCAACTTCCCACTAGCTGTCTATTTCACAAATGCTGCTGCTGCTGCTAAGTCGCTTCAGTCGTGTCTGACTCTGCGTGACCCCATAGACGGCAGCCCACCAGGCTCCCCAGTCCCTGGGATTCTCCAGGCAAGGACACTGGAGTGGGTTGCCATTTCCTTCTCCAATGCATGAAAGTGAAAAGTGAAAGTGAAGTCGCTCAGTCGTGCCCGACTCTTCTCGACCCCCTGGACTGCAGCCTACCAGGCTCCTCCATCCATGGGATTTTCCAGGCAAGAGTACTGGAGTGGGGTGCCATTGCCTTCTAGTGTATATATGTCAGTGCTACTGTCCCAGTTTGTCCCATCCTCCCCTTCCCACCTTGTGTCCACAGGTCATTCTCTACATCTGCATCAAAGTAATTTCCCCAAAATGAAAGGTTACCGTCCCCTTAGGACTGACTTACGAGTATATACACATATAAATTGTTGAGTAAGTGAATAAATAGTTGAGAAGAGACAAATATTCTTTAAAGAAGAATTCCAAATAATATACATACATATTCTCCCCCTCCAGGAAGTGGAGCTTAATTCGTCACCCTTGAGGGTAGACTATACTTAATGACTCATTTACAAAAATTGAGTAGAGAAAGGGAAAAATATTACTTTGCGAGAATAATCCTGACAAGCACTACCTTAACCAAGTGATGAAGGTTTATTCCCCATGATATTATATAAATATGATATGCTCTGATATGATGTCATGAGAAGGGCACTTCCTCATTGTATTTTTTCCCCAAACCCATAACCCCAGTTTAATTATGAGAAAAGCATCAGACAACAAGGTTGTGGTGGAAGGGTATTTCCCTGGTGGTCCAGTGGCTAGAACTCCATACTCCCAATGCATGGGGCCCAGGTTCAACCCCTGGTCAGGGAACTACAGCCCACATGCCACAATGACGATCACAGATCTCTTGTGCTGCCCCTAAGACCTGGAAGAGGCAAATAAATAAAGAAATAAAAGCAAACAAGATTGGGGTTATTCTGCAGTATACCTAGTCAGAACTCCTCAAAAACATCAAGGTCATGAAAAAGAAGAAAATGATGAGAAATCGTCACAGGCCAGAGGAGATGGGAAATTTGACAACTAAATACAACGTGATGTCCTGGGTTGAAATGGAAAGAGGATATTAATGGAAAAAATGGTCAAATCCAAATAAAATCTGGAGTTGGCAACAGAAGCAAGACTGAGGGTGACAACTAAGCCTCATCTCATGTACCAGTGGTTGCATTTTAAGGCTGCACCCTGGCTCGGTGTGATAGTGCTGTGAATGGGAAGTGATATTTGCTGTGGGTGTGGGGAGGGGCTAGAGAGCATGTATCCTATATATTTGCCTTTTTTTGGTCCTATATTTGTTTGTTTACTTTGTATTTGACTATCTTGCCTCAAAAAGGAAATGTGTTTTTATTTCCCTAGAGTTTTATTGTCTGACTCCCAAATTGATAATATTTGTCATTTTTTGCCTCCTTTCTTTATTCCTTCATCAATATTATGGTTGTTAAGGGGCCAAGGGAACTTTGTTTCTTTTTACCCCTGATGAACCCTCTTAGTTGCTAAGCTATTATCTGCCACAGTTCCTTCTAGAACACAGTTAATTAGATTTCGCTATTTTCCAGCAGTGTTGAAATTGTTATAGGGATTAGTAGCACTAATTAGAATTTAAAAGGGCAGGATATCCCTGCAAATATTATAAGATTATATATTTTATTTTTAAATTGTTACAGGTGAGGTACTTCAGAGTTAATAGGAAAAGCAAATAGTTTCACCTCATATAAACTCCAACTCATGGGTACTGGCTGTGGGAGTGCTGGGCTGAAGATCCAGAGGTTGTTATCTAGACTCAGCAAAAGAAGGTTATGACTGATTAGTGATCAGTCACTAGTAACTAGTCCAGATTGGTATCTGAAATGCTAAGATTTCCCCCCCTAGAATTAAAAAAATAGTCATTGTCCTTCCAAATGGCAGCAAATGTCTTGAGGACCATCATTTTGAGTCAATCTAATTTCAATCCCAGTTCCACCTAGAGAAAAATAAATTCTTCTAACTGCCGTGTTCATGAATTCTAGTTTTTATGAGAAAAGTGATAGAAATGTGACCCTTCATGCTACTTTTTAAAAATTGTTTACAAAAATAAGCAAGGTAGTGATCAAACTTTACCCCCTTCTACAACTGCATAAATAACGAATAATAGCCTTCTAGATGTTAGAAATAATAATCGTGACCAGAATTTCTTCTACAGCATGTGAAGAATGTTACCATGAATTTTTAACTAACAGTTTTCCCAGTACTTCAGATGTTTAGGATGAATAGAATAGGTAATGGTAGTTTTCTGGGATGAAGATTAAGTGACAAAACAGATCTAATATTTACTGCACAAAGAAAGAAGTGATGGCAGAAGGTGAAATGTACAAAGAAAATATTCCAGTAAATATAATTTGTGATACAAGTAAGAAGCATTCCAATCTGAGACACATAAGAGCACTCACTTTCTTTCCATCTTGATCCAACAATATATATTTTTAAAATTACTTTCTTGTATTACTTAAAAAATTATGTATTTATTTATTTATTTTTGGTATTTATTTATTTTTGGCTGTGCTGGGTCTTTTGCTGCTGCTCATCGGCCTTCTCTAGTTGCAGAAAGCAGGGGCTATCTCTAGTTGCAATGCACAGGCTTTCACTGTGGTGGCTTCTCTTGTTGCAGAGCATGGGCTCTAGACCCAAGGACTCCAGTAGCTGTGGTGCACCAGCTTTCTCTCACTGTGGTGAGCAGGGGCTATTCGCTAGTTGTGGTGCGCGGGCTTTCATTGTGTTGTAGAGCACAGGCTCTAGGCGTGTGGCTTCAGTAGCTGTGGTACATGGGCTTAGTTTCCCCAGGGCACGTAGAATATTCCCGGACCAGGGATTGAACCTGTGTCCCCTGTGTGGGAGGTGGATTCGGAACCACTGGACCACCAGGGAAGTCCTCAATCTGACAATACATGGTTTTCAAAGTCAAGATGATTAAAAAGTCTCCTGGTATATGTATGCCATAGATATGTATAGTTATGTCATCTATACCATATACAAGTGGATGCACATATTCAATTGTATTTAATTCTCCCAAGCTGGGTAGACACTTAACAACTGGATGGATACTACTGGAGCTAAAGGCTGACTATGGTTCTTGCCTTCAGATGCTCACAGTTCACCAGGAGATACAGAACCGATTTCTTTAAATCATAGCCTGAGTGAGCCTAGACTAAGACAACCTTTCCTCCCCTCATATTAATTGATCATTCCCAGCCATAATGGCACCCCCTTAAAGCTCATCTCCTGATCAACATTATTCAAGTTCCTTTGGCCTGCAACACTTTGCCTTGTTCCTCTACTTTCCTCATTTGAACCCTATTCTTTTTCCAAGGACTCAAATCCTATCCCATTTGTGAGGTCTTTTCTAAAGTGATTTGTTTAAATATTCAAGACCAAGTTGATATTTTAGAGGGCTCAGGCATTATCAGACCTAGGGAAGGTGATGGAATTCCATTTGAGCTATTTCAAATCCTAAACGCTGATGCTGTGAAAGTGCTGCACTTAATGCGCCAGCAAATTTGGAAAACTCAGCAGTGGCCACAGGACTGGAAAAAGTCAGTTTTCATTCCAATTCCAAAGAAAGGTACTGCCAAAGAATGTTCAACTACGGCACAATAGCACTCATCTTACACGCTAATAAAGTAATGCTCAAAATTCTTCAAGCCAAGTTTCAATAGTATATGAACTGTGAACTTCCAGATGTTCAAGCTGGATTTAGAAAAGGCAGAGGAACCAGAGATCAAACTCCCAACATCTGCTGGATAATCGAAAAATCAAGAGAGTTCCAGAAGAAACATCTACTTCCTTCCTGCTTTATTGACTATGTCAAAGCCTTTGACTGAGTGCTGCTGCTGCTGCTGCTAAGTCGCTTCAGTCGTGTCCGACTCTGTGCGACCCCATAGACGGCAGCCCACCAGGCTCCCCCGTCCCTGGGATTCTCCAGGCAAGAACACTGGAGTAGATTGCCATTTCCTTCTCCAATGCATGAAAGTGAAAAGTGAAAGTGAAGTTAGTCATGTCTGACTCTTAGCGACCCCATGGACTACAGCCCACCAGGCTCCTCCGTCCATGGGATTTTCCAGGCAAGAGTGCTGGAGTGGGGTGCCATTGCCTTCTCCGGCTTGACTGAGTGGATCACAGCAAACTAAGGAAAATTCTTCAACAGATGGGACTACCAGACCACCTGACCTGCCTCTTGAGAAATCTGTATGCAGGTCAGGAAGCAACAGTTAGAACTGGACAACAGACTGGAACAACAGACTGGTTCCAAATAGGAAAAGGAGTACGTCAAGGCTGTATATTGTTACCCTGCTTATTTAACTTATATGCAGAGTACATCATGTGAAATGCCAGGGTGGATGAAGCCCAAGCTGGAATCAAGATTGCTGGGAGAAATATCAATAACCTCAGATATGCAGATGACACCACCCTTATAGCAGAAAGTGAAGAACTTTCTGATGAGCCTCTTGGCGAAATTATCTCAAAAGCTTTCTTTTATAGAAAAAGGAAAAGGAGAAGTCTCTTTTCTCATGTTTCTGCAGTGGAACCCTAAAAATGTGGTTGATTTCCTTTGGGGGTATTCTAGAACTATTCACTCCATCTCCTACACAGGATTGGGAACACTGCCTTCTTCCCTAGTTCACAGCCTAGCAAGTAGCACAGAGTAGAAGTTCATATTTTTCTCTTTTTATTTATTTTACTTTTATTTTATGTTGGAGTATAGTTGATTTATAGTGATGTGTTAGTTTCAGGTGTACAGCAAAGTGATACTTATACATATATCAGTTCTTTTTCATATTGTTTTCCCATATAGGTTATTACAGACTACTGAGTAGAATTCCCTATGCTAATCAGGGAATTCTGATTCCTTGTTGATTATCTATTTTATATATAGTAGGGTGTGTATGCAGAGAAGGCAATGGCACTCCACTCCAGTACTCTTGCCTAGAAAATCCCATGGATGGAGGAGCCTGGTGGGCTGCAGTCCATGGGGTCGTTAAGAGTTGGACGCGACTGAGCGACTTCACTTTCACTTTTCACTTTTACACATTGGAGAAGGCAATGGCAACCTACTCCAGTGTTCTTGTCTGGAGAGTCCCAGGGATGGGGGAGCCTGGTGGGCTGCCGTCTATGGGGTTGCACAGAGTCAGGCACGACTGAAGTGACTTAGCAGCAGCAGCAGCAGGGTGTGTATGTTCATCCCAACCTCCTTATTCATCCTCCTAAAAAAGAGGTTCAGTAAGAATTTGTTGAATGACTGAGTGAATAAACTGTAGTTAATTATTGTCACTTCACATATGTTGATTATTAATGTGGTACATTTGTGCTAAATCCCTTCAGTCATGTCTGACTCTACAACGCTATGGACTGGAGCCCTTCAGGTTCCTCTCTCCATGGAATTCTCCAGGCAAGAATACTGGAGTGGGTTGCTATGCCCTTCTCCAGGGGATCTTTTCGACCCAGGATATTAATGTAGTATCTAGTATCCAGAACAAAACAGGTGTTAGTCAATTGTTCAGTGATGCTTGTGGTGGTAATGATCAGCTATTCATCAAACTTGTGTTTCTTGTTCTTTAGGTTTATCACTGGCAAGTTGCCATCTAATCAAAGACTATATTTTCAACCCTCCCCCTACCTCTGCTCCTGGGTCAACTCTGTGATAATTTCTCATCACTGAAATGTGGGCAAAAGGGATTATTACTTTCTGGGCCACGCTTTAAAGAAGCAGGGATGTTTCTCATGCTTTCTTTTATCATTGGGTGATTGTAGAAGATTATGAGGCCTTGAATGTCTGGACCACAAGACACAGGAGGTTGTCTAAAATCATCACATGAAGGAGGGCTACCACTCAATCAGGGGTTCCTGAGTTGGACCATTATCTGAGAACTCAATTTCTGCTGTGCCAAGCTACATTGACATGTCAGGGATTATATGCTATACTTGGGGTTACCCTAACCTGTAACGGCATGTAATTAAGTACTTAAAACTAGTGTCCCTGTCTTTTCTTGTTGGTGCCTCACTCTTGCCATCGGTTAAGGGCACAGTATTAAAGTTCAAGTCATGGGTGAACCCCTTGTGAAGGCCACATAACTTGCTCTAAACACTGAAACTCAGGGCACTGTGGTTCGGTTTGAAGGAAGACTGTTTGAGAGACTGTGGATTGATCAAATTCATTTATCCACTTTGTGAAAAACATCTCAGAGCCTTGGACTTCCCGATGGGAGCAGCATTATAGACCCTTTACCTTGGAAGTTTTATATTTTACACACTTGTATACTGAAACTGGGCTTCTCCCATAGTGGTGATAGTGGTAAAGAATTCTCCTGCCGCTGCAGGAGACACAAGAGATGTGTGTTCAATCCATGGGTTGGGAAGATCCCTTGAGAAGGGAATGGCAAATAACTCCAGTAGTCTTGCCTAGAGAATCCCACAGACAGAGGAGCCTGGCGGGCTACAATCCATGGGGTCGCAAAAAGTTGGACATGACTGAGCAACTAACACACACACACACACAGAAACCACCTCTGCTTTTGTTTCTTAAGTCTAAAGATGTAGCCTTTGAGTCTTTTTTTTCAAAATTTTTATTTATTTTTGTACTTTACAATACTGTATTGGTTTTGCCCTACATTGACATGAATCTGCCACAAGTGTACATGAATTCCCAACCCTGGCCCCTCTCATTTGCCTGGGGCTTCCCTTTAGCTCAGTTGGTAAAGAATCTGCCTGCAATGCAGGAGACCCTGGTTTGATTCGGGGTTGGGAAGATGCGCTGGAGAAGGGATAGCCTACACACTCCAGTATTCTTGGGCTTCCCTTGTGGCTTAGCTGGTAAAGAATCCACCTGCATTGTGGAAGACCTGGGTTTGATCCCTGAGTTGGGAAGATCCTCTGGAGAAAGGAAAGGCAGCCCACTCCAGTATTCTGGGCTGGAGAAGTCCATGGGTTCGCAAAGAGTTGGATACAACTGAGTGACTTTCACTTTCAGACATAGGATGTATTAGGGAAGTGTGGCTTTACCTTAACAACTAAAGCCCCTGAAGCAAAGGTTTCAGCAACCAAGATTCAATTACCCCCAGGAAATGGATCAAATTGGAATTTCTTACAGCAATAGGAAGGATGGACTATGTTAATAAGCCCAATTTGGAAAATTTTTTATAGTCCTTTCAAAAAAAATGAGCACAGGCCAATATAAAGTTGAATTTAATCAGGGAGATTGATCAGGAAAAACATTCGTTAAGTAAATGTTAAATAACTCTAGAAGTATATATATTTAAATAACCATATTTTTGTTACAGTTCAAGGTATGATCTCTGACTTTTTAAAAGTTTATTATTGGTCATTTTTGAAAGTTAATTGCTTTGTGGGATGAATAGATATATTCAATTAGAAACAGAGAAAAAATTTCATTAGAAACATTTTTCATACTACTGAAATGCATTTCTTTGATGATTTCTAAGCTTTTACTACACTGGTTACATTGTCATGGGCAGTGAAATGATTTAGAACTATATGACTCCAATAGCAGATACAACAGTAAAACTAAACAAACTCACTGAAACCAAAATTAAGGTGGGTGAGCAGAAAGGATGCTTTGGTTTTAGAAGGGTTAGTGGAAACCACTTCTGTTGATCTTAAAACCAAATATTACATACTTAAATCAGATCTCTGAACAATAACCTTAACAATAGATGACAAATAAAAAAAAGTAACATTTCAAAGGACACCAAGGAAAATCCATCCACAGGAACTGGAAGACATACGAGCTGGATGTCATTATCTGAAGTAATTACTGGCTTATTCAAAACTGAAATGATTTTTCTCATGATTTTATGAGGTCTTGAAGTTACTTAACCTTTTTAATTTTTTACTTGATTAGGAAGCATTACAGCAGAAACAAAAGGTATTCGGCTGCCACAGACACGCTATCAGTGTCCAAAATTGGCAGGACTTCTTGAGAACAAGAAAGGACATTTTAAATTCCCTTTCCATTCCACATCTCAAATTCTATTCTAATAAGTTATAGAATCTCTTACTATAATTGCGACTGGAGAGCTTATTGGCAAAAGAATAGTTTAAGAGATCAAAGGCTAAATGAAAGATTAGATACTAAACTCTAAATTATCATAGTGGAATTCTTAAAAAGAACTTTAGAAACACAGTAAATCATTCAAACTGGTTATTAAGAAATTCACGAAATAAATTAGAGGAAAGACCTTCCTTAATGGTATTAGATTGATAAGACCTTTTCTTAGTGGGAACATGTAGTCAAATTTATTCAGACTCTGCAGTTTAAGTCTGTTAATAGGCAATAAGGTAAATACTGCATGAACTAGCTCATATTAATTATGTGTATGTACTTAGTGGTAAGTAAGCTAACAGGTGCTTTCATATTTGGATACCTGTTGAATGAAGACTGATGAAAATACACGTAAGAGAATAATGTAGCATCTGCTCCTGAGTCTGATGTTTGCCAAAGCAAAATATTAGTGCTTCGCACAACTGATAACTCTCTAAACCAAAGATCTTTACTGTATTATCAAATACAGTGAGTACTTATTGAGTAATGGAAGTGTAGTAAGGTCAAAATGGAGTCAACCTTTAAATGTGCTGATGTAAGATGAAGTACAGTTAGACCTTTTTATTTTTTTGCTGTTCACTCCATCTCTTCACTTGGCTCAGAAAGAAGTGGTTTGAATGACACGTTTTCAGATCATTGGCAAAAAGTTATGGGAAAAGGAGAATCTGGTTAAGGCATGAGAGCATTTCTAGAATAGTGTTCAAGAGTTTTGCCTTTCAGTTCTCATCAAACTTATCTGAGTGGAAGGTTTCCAGTGTTCTGTAGAGCAGTGGTGCTCAACCTTTTTGGCACCAGGCCTCGGTTTTGTAGAAGACAATGTTTCCATGGACCAGGGGAGGGGGAGTTTAATAGGATGATGCAAGTGCATTACATTAATTGTACACTTTATTTCTATTATTATTACATCAGCTCCAGCTCAGATCATCAGGCATTAGATCCCTGAGTTTGGGGACCCCTACTATAGAGTGAATATGATGGGGACAGTCATCAGAGTGCTAGGACTTGAGATCTGTCTTTGCTATTTGCCATTTCTTTGATGTGGAGGAAGCTTCTAAGCCTACTTGATCCTCAGTTTTCCTCATTCGGCTGTTGGAGATGTTGGGGGTAGGATAGACTGGGACACTCACTTTCCTCCCTGCAGTTTCCCATGGAGGCACAGAGGATATCTGCTTGACTCCCCAGGAGAGAACAGCATCATTTTCATTAACAATTTTCCAACCGCTGAAAAAACTTTCTAGAGGTGGGTGAAACTGGGGAAAGTCTGAAGTTTACACATTTAGGTTCTGTTAGTAAAAAAGACCCCAGGACATACAAGCCTGTTGTATCCAGACCTCAGTTCTGTATGTTTCAGCTGTACTGCCGGACACTGGGTGGAAAAGTGAGAGCAGGCATTCCCTGACTATCTTCAACTCAGGGAAGAGGGACAAAAATTGTAGTTTTTACATCAGGTTGAAGCTGAATTTGCCAAGTTTTAATAACTTTAGTAAAGCAGATGCCTTGATTCCTATTTGGAACCTTGTCATTGTTGTGGGTAGGAAGTGAAAGCACACAGATAGTACTTGGCACAGAAAGGAATACTCTTTAGGTGCTAGCTATAATGACTATGTTCTGGGCTTAGTTGCTCAGTCGTGTATGACTCTTTGTGACCCCATGGATTATACTTGCCAGGCTCCTCTGGCCATGGAATTCTCTAGGCAAGAATACTGGGATGGGTAGCCATTCCCTTCTTCAGGGGATCTTTCCAACCCAGGAACTGAACCTGGGTTTCTTGTATTGCAGGGAGATTCTTTACCATCTGAGCCATCAGAGAGCACATTATATATTAATGATGATGACGTAGCATTTAGAGTCTTTATGTGACTCCATTGGGTGCAGTTCCTTACTTGCCATGTTCTCTCGTCTCTCCTGAGTTTTTCAGGATCATTTGAATCTCTTGGTCTGATAACAAAGTTAAGTATTACAATTAAATCAGTAAGTAATTTGTTGATTTCCCAGCATGAATAATTCATTTTAAAGATATTTCATAAACTGGCTTCCTCTTAATTCTCTATTGAAACAAAATTGTCATGGTTCTGGGCTTATGCCTGTTGTTCTATTTTAAAATATTTCAGAACATTTATGTAAAAACCTAAGATTGTGGAAAGAATTTGGACAGATTTCAATAGAGTGTTTTAGTGTTAATCCAAACCTGGATCGAATCTGTTTGCTTTAAATACCTGCTAGTTCTCTTTCTAAGACAAAGTATGGTCATTGAATGGCCAGCACCAGTTCTTGTTGTATTTTCTCCTAGTCCTCACTATACTTGTCCTAATATATTAATTCAACAGATATTTATTGAGCACCTTTAGCAGAGACATTACTTTGCCAACAAAGGTCCATCTAGTCAAGACTATGGTTTTTCAGATGGTCATGTATGGATGTGAGAGTTGGACTGTAAAGAAAGCTGAGTGCCGAAGAATTGATGCTTTTGAACTGTGGTGTTGGAGAAGGCTCTTGCGAGTCCCTTGGACTGCAAGGAATCCAACCAGTCCATCCTAAAGGAAATCAGTCCTGGGTGTTCATTGGAAGGACTGATGTTGAGGCTGAAACTCCAATACTTTGGTCACCTGATGAGAAGAGCTGACTCATTGGAAAAGACTCTGATGCTGGGAAAGATTGAGGGCAGGAGGAGAAGGGGATGAAGAGGATGAGATGGTTGGATGGCATCATCAACTTGATGGACATGGGTTTGGGTAGACTCTGGGAGTTGGTGATGGACAGGGAGGCCTGGGGTACTGTGGTTCATGGGGTTGCAAAGAGTCGGACATGACTGAGCAACTAAACTGAACTGAACTGGTTCTATGTCAGTTACTCTTCCACTTGTTTGGGACATGGTGTAAAAAACAGATAAAAAAACTTTGCCTTACACAGATTTATATCCTATTCCTAGAATAATTTATTTAAAATGAAATATTAATGATGGCTCCTTTAGAAACAGACTTGAAAAGTGCTTTTAATATAATTCTTGCTGCTGGGGCTGCTAAGTCACTTCAGTCATGTCCGACTCTGTGCGACCCCATAGACGGCAGCCCATCAGGCTCTCCCATCCCTGGGATCTTAGAACACTAAAAATTATGAAGACTATTTTAACTATATACCTCTTTATTCTTTACATGCAAACATTCCTCAAAACTTTAGAGTGGTTATTCAGATATTAATGTATTTGATCATATTAGCCTAAGAGCATTATTTGCAATATTTACTATATTATCTCTTACTAGAAAAAAAGTAAATAATTGTTTTTAGCATAGATAATACCACCAGTGTGTTTGACTTGATACCTTTAACTTAGAGTTTCACATTTTCCTTAACATCTTTTAGTCACTGAAAACCCCTGGTTACAGAATCTGAGGTATATATATATATATATATATATATATATATATAGTATATCTTTAAAGTTTGACCAGAAGAACCTAGAAAATCTTGAAATTTATGTTCCTAATTTTTGTGTATGCTTAGTCACTCAGCTATGGTCAACTCTTTGTGACCTCAATGACTGTAGCATGCCAGGTTCCTCTGTTCATGGAATTTTCCAGGCAAGAATACTGTAGTAGGTTACCATTTCCTACTCCAGAGGATCTTCCCTACCCAAGGATCGAGCCCATGTCTTTTGTGTCTCCTGCACTGGCAGGCAAATTCTTTACTATTGCGCCACCTGGGAGCCCATGTTCTTAATTTAGCAGCTGCTAAATCAACACTTTGTATAAATTAATCATGTCTTAGGAAAGGATTTTCTTTTGGGGTTTGGCTAAATTCAATCGAAACAACATGTTAAGTTAGATCTAAAAAGACGGTTCGCTCTGCTACAAATTTTAACATACTCAAGTTCAGGGAAGATGAAAGGGAAGGATATTCTTACTAATAGTTTAAGATAATCAAATCCTCCTTATTTATAGAAACCAAAAGATGAATTTGCATCATTTTGATTACATATTAAAGATGTTTCTGCATTTGCAATGCCTTCTGTCATCCTTAACTAAACTTTGTTACATGCCCCTCTTTCTCTCTCTGTTTTCTCTAATCAGATAACATGGACCTCACACAGGAAGTTTCATGGTATACAAACTGCATGGTAGATAGAATATAATTGTGTGGCTTGATGTTGAGTCAGTAATATGCTATATTCCACACAGATTTGACTGACTTTCCTTCAAACCATCTAGTTTCATTCTATTATTTTTAGAACTTTCATATTTTATTATCTTCCTTTGTTCCATTTATTTTCCCAAGAGAGAAACCCTTTGTTGGGAAGGGAAAGAGGTAATTACACTGAAGACACAAATTCAGTTCTCCAGTCTGATGGGATGTAATGAGCACCATGGGGCTCATCCCAGATGCCTCTTGAGAGCTGACCCACTCCTGGGTTCACCCTTCCTCAGTTCTTTCTTCATTTCCTTGCAGGCGAATCTCCTCAGAGGACTCCCCAAAGTCTGCACACAATTTTCTATCTTGGTCTGTTCTGAGGAGATCCCATCTAAGACAGAAAGGGAGCTGTCTAGGACAGTGTCTCCAATTCTTTTCTATTCCTCCAAGACCAGTAAAGGTGTAAAATCTTTTAAAGCACACTTAGAAGGTAGGTGTTTTCTAGAGAGAACTGAGGAAGGGAGTAGGTTATTTGGACAATTGGGTAAATATGGTGGAAGTAGAGAGGAGGCAGATACTTATGGGAAACATGTGGTCTATATTAAGAATAAAAGAGATAAGGCTTTTAATGCCTAAAGACAAGCCTTCTTGGTAGATCAATTGACTCTGATACAGAGCTTGAGTCTGTCATACAGGGTGAAGTAAGTCAGAAAGAGAAAAACAAATATCGTGTATTAAAGCATATATGTGGAATTCAGAAAAATGATACAGATGAACCTATTTCCAGGGCAGGAATAGAGACACAGACATAGAAAAGGGACACTGGGACACAGTGGGGGAGGAGAGTGGGATTGAGATTGACGTGTGTGCACTGCCTTGTGTAAAACAGATAGATAGTGGAAAGTTGCTGTAAAACACAAGGAGCACAGCTTGGTGCTCCATAATGACGTAAGGGGATGGGGTGGGGGAGTGGGAAGGAGGTTCTAGAGGGAGAGCATAACTGTATACATACAGCTAATTCACTTCATTGTACAGCAGAGATTAACACAACAGTGTAAAGCAAATATATGCACATCACCTCCCCCTGACCCCAGGCAAAAAACCTAGACTATCAGGGTCAAATCTCAGTTCCCCTGCTTACCGGGTTGTCTTTGGTTAAGTTACTTGACTTTGAGATCAGGAAATTGGACTTAATATCAAAGGTGAGTTGTGAGAATTAAATAGTATATGTGACACATAAAACAGCATGTAGTAGGTATTAAAAACAAAGTAATTATTTCTATGCCTATGTATAGAGAACCAGCTTGCATGGAATACTTCAACCTCAGCAGTGGCTGAACAGCTCTTTCTTCTGTTCTAGGACACAGGAGAAGATATAAAAGATATTAAGCAGAGTTTCTTCAGTGGAACTGAATGACAAAGTATGGATCATAAACAATAATTTATGAGGACATAAATTATCCTCTTCATTTCTCACAGTTTTGTGGAGTCATTACTTAGGCATGTAAATATTTACCTGTGAAATAGTAAACATAGTTTCTGCAATTCAGGGAAATGCCAAGGCTCATGGGAGGCTAGAGCTATCAGACTCTTAAAAAGTCACTGAGGATTTTAATGTCATCGTTTGTTTATCTACATTTTAATTTAGAGTATTTAGCATTCTTTATATTGGTTTAAAAGAAGCCCTTTCAGAACCCCACAATTTACATGGGAATGTAAATTGTGTAGCCTCTATGAAAACCAGTATGGATGGTCCTTGAAAAACTAAAAATAGAGCTACCATATGATCCAGCAATCTCACTCCTGGGCATATATCTGGAAAAGATGAAAATTTAAACTAGAAAAGATATATGCACCCTGGTGTTTATAGCAGCACAATTTACAATAGCCAAGACATGGAAGGAAGTTAAATGTCCATTGACAGATGAACAGATAAAGAAGGTGCTATACACACACACACACACACACACACACACACATATACACTTACAATGGGAATATTATCCACCTATAAAAAAGAATGAAATAATGCCATTTGGAACAACAAAGATGGCCCTAGAGATTATCATACTAAGTAAAATATGATATGAGACAGAGAAAGACAAGTACCACTTGATATCACATATGTGGAATCTAAAAAAAGTGATACAAATGAATTTATTTACAAAGCAGAAATAGAACCACAGACATAGAAAACAAATTTATGACTACTTAAGGGGAAAATAGGGGGAAGGATAAATTAGGGGTTTAGGATTAACAGATGAAAGTGAAAGTGTTAGTCGTTCAGTCGTGTCAGACTCTTTACGACCCCATGAACTGTAGCTCACCAGGCTCCTTTGTCCATGGAATTTTCCAGGCAAGAATACTGGAGTGGGTTGCCATTTCCTACTCCTGGGGATCTTCCCAACCCCTGGGATCAAACCCAGGTCTCCTGCATTGCAGGCAGATTCCTTACAGTCTGAGCCACCAGGGAAGCCCAGGATTAATAGTTATAGACTACTATATATGAAATATAAAAACATCAGGGATCTACTGTATAGTACAGGGAAGGATATTCCATATCTTATAATAAATTGTAATGGAAAAGAATCCAAAAAAGAATGTGTGTGTATATATATGTGTGTGTGTGTGTGTGTGTGTAACTAATCACTTTGTACACTTGAAACTAACACAATGTAAATCAACTCTAATTCAGTGGAAAAAAAAAAAGCCCTTTCACACTAAAGCTACCAATAAGCAGCAAAATGATGGTTCCTATTAGGTATGATAATTAGAGTCTTGCATGATAAGCACAGAATTTTAAGTGTCAGCTGGAACTTACATCAAGAGCTTCTGTTGTCTCAACCTTTTTTTTTTTATGGAAATAAAAAGAAAAGCTGGATGGGTGAAGGGAGTTGTAGAGCCCTACAACTTGTTAGTGAAAAGACAGATGGTAACCAGTGCCTCCAAACCCAAAGTCATTTTTCACTGAACCATATTAGTGCAGATGGTAAAGAATCTTCCTGCAATGCAGGAGACCCAAGTTTCCAGACCCAGATTCCTGGGTCTGGAAGATACCCTGGAGAAAGGAATGGCAACCCACTCTAGTATTCTTGCCTGGAGAATTCCATGGAGAGAGGAACTTGGCAGGCTACAGTCCATGGGCTCGCAAAAAGTCGGACATGACTGAGTGACTAATACACACACACACACACACACACACACACCACACACACACACAACCTATACAATTGGTTCCTGAAAAGACAGACATGATGAGCTAGTGGTAGTTTTCAGATTGTCTGGACACGTGGCCTCCCTGTTGATCAGTTCAGTAAATTATGTGCACATACCTAACTACACTTCCAGACACAATTTATGCTCACAGTGACTCAAAAGAGAAGTATGAATCGAATGTGAATGAGCATAGTTTGGAGGTGGAGTCAAAGCAGATGATCTCATGTTTACATAAACACTTTGCTCTTTGACAATAATGAAGTACTGCCAAGATTATGGAGCTGGGAGAGTGATTCTGCATGAGAGAAAAAAGATTGGATTTACTGTCAGAAAGTTAATGATTATAAAATATGTATTTGTTTATATTCAGAAAGTTGCCAACATGAGAGGTATGATGACTAAAAGCTAACATTAACAAAATGGAAAGGATTCAAAACTGTATACTTTAGCCCAAATGTGTACCAAAGTTGTTATAGAATCAAATATGTTCATTTCTTTCTTTAAACAATAATTTTTATTTTTGAAAAATATGCATTTATTTGGCTGTGCTAGGATATTTAGTTGAGACATGTGGGATCTAGTTCCTTGACCAGAGATCAAACCCAGCTCCCCTGCATTGGAAGGGTGAAGTCTTACCTGCTGGACCACCAGGGAAGTCCCTCAAAACTCTTTAGATACATCTTATTTTATTTCTTCCTGTTCTTTCCCCTGTTGTGGTTATTTTTCTGACTGCTTACAATTATTATTCATTCTCCAGAAACAGTTTTAACTTCTTGAGTCATGACTCATTTGTGAACCAGGAGAAAATATAATTTTTTTCTCCCTAGAAAAATACATAAAACATATACATAACAAATTCATATAATTTATTTTACTCAACTGGAAATTGATTTTGACCAGAATAATTTTTCCATGGACAAAACCATGTAAAATCTAATAGTGACTTACTGGAAAAATTGAAATAAATCTAATTTGTGAAAAACAAAACAAAACAAAAACCCTCCTAAAATGTAAACATTAACTCTGCTCAAATTAAGACTTCTGATATTAAACTTGAAAAAGAATTTGACATAGCAGTGTGAAAGTTATCTTGAGCACTAATTAATTATGACATTTTTATTTTGATGGAAGCTGGGGCTAAAAAGTGTGACTCAAAGGGAGACTGTTGTCAAAGAACATCAAATTTTCCCAAGATTCTTTTGCACTGAAAACCTCAAATTGATGAGTTTCCCTAGGAAAAGCTGGTATTACTGATTTTTCTTTATGCTAGAAAAGAAAGGATTATGAATTTACATTGAAGTCTTAAAGTTGTTTAAACAGGAGGAATCTCCAAAGATAGTCTCCAGCATTTCCAATTATTTTCAGATTCCTTTCTGCAAGGAAACTGAGAAGACCTTGTAACTCTTGACTCTAACCTATAAAAGCACTTTCCCTAGCACAGCAAAGTTGATATGGATATTTGCATGTAATTTGGCTTTCAGACTGGAGCTTGGAATGGTTTAATTAACTGGGATATTTCTGATTATAAATATGAAAGCCCAATTCAATGAAGAAGTATATAGTAAAGAAGTTTATTGTCTTCCATAACAAAGAGTCTGGAAACAGAGCTAGTTTTAGCCAAGTCGGTGACTCAATAAAATTACTGAGTAGTTGGATCTCATCATAGATCCAAATTCTATCCATACTTCTAACTCTGTGTGATGGCAATGAATTTAGACCATCTTTGCTTGTGACTGCTAGGTATGTATCGGCACTATCTGATCCAACAAATGTTTCTTGTTTGCATCCTAATAGAGAAAGAATATTTTGCCCCATCTATGATTGGACTAACAGAGGTCACATGACTTCTCTTTCTACAACAGGAGCCAGAGCAATGCCATGTGATGATTGCCAAGAACAAATTCAAAATGAGGTCCCTTTACTCTCAGTCTTTTGGGGGAGATCTCAAACAAAATTAGAATTCTATTAGGAAGAAAGAGAGTAGATGTTAGGAAGGCAGCTTATGTTCTCTACTGATACTTTCAGTTGTATATATAACATCACCTACTTCATGTAGGAAGTATGTGGAAAGTCTTACCTTAGCTAAAAATATCTGCTAATTAAACCAAACTGTGAATTAACCATCAAGTTATTCAGTGAATGGGTATTCCTTTTTTCTAAATTTTTTGCTTTGAGTTCTGTTATGTTTCCAGAATACCTTTTGGAAATTCAGCAATCTTAGGTGTACTAGAAAAGAACTTTGTATTTTGTCACACTTTTCTGAACCAAAATTATTTAAAAGGCAATGGTTTAATACCAGGGCTTTGACAAGACCATAGCACTGGAAATAAGATCCTCTGGGCGATTGGTAGGGGATGTGTGCACACTCAGTCGCTAAGTTATGTCCGACACTTTGCAACCCCATGGACTGTAGCCTGCCAGACTCCTCTGTCCATAGAATTTTCCAGGCAAGAATACTGAGTGCGCTGCCAGTTCCTCCTCTAGGGGATCTCCTGACCTAGGGATCAAACCCACATCTCTTGTGTCTCCTGTATTGGCAGGCAGATTCTTTACCACTGAGCTACCCGGGAATTCCCTTCAAGGGGATTTTTTCTGATAAATTGATGCCATGAGCTACAGGATATGTAGTTTCTTTATCAAAGCAGTGAAATCAGTGTGATGTTAGGAGTTGCAGGCATTCCTTTCATACATTATCAGTCAGTCAGTTCAGTCGCTCAATCGTGTCCGACTCTTTGCGACCCCATGAACCACAGCACGCCAGGCCTCCCTGTCCGTCGCCAACTCCAACAGTCCACCCAGACCCATGTCCATCGAGCTGGTGATGCCATCCAACCATCTCATTCTTGGTCGTCCCCTTCTCCTCCTGCCCCCAATCTTTCTCAGCATCAAGGTCTTTTCCAATGAGTCAGCTCTTCTCATCAGGTGGCCAAAGTATTGGAGTTTCAGCCTCAACATCAGTCCTTCCAATGAACACTCAGGACTGATCTCCTTTAGGATGGACTGGTTGGATCTCCTTGCAGTCCATGGGACTCTCAAGAGTCTTCTCCAACACCACAGTTCAAAAGCATCAATTATTTGGCGCTCAGCCTTCTTTATAGTCCAACTATCATATCCATACATGACCACTGGAAAAACCATAGGCTTGACTGGATGGACCTTTGCTGGCAAAGTAATGTCTCTGCTTTTGAATATGCTATCTAGGTTGGTCATAACTTTCCTTCCAAGGAGTAAGCGTCTTTTAATTTCATGGCTACAATCACCATCTGCAGTGATTTAGGAGCCCGGAAAAATAAAGTCAGCCACTGTGTTCACTGTTTCCCCATCTATTTTCCATGAAGTGATGGGACTGGATGCCATGATCTTAGTTTTCTGAATGTTGAACTTTAAGCCAACTTTTTCACTCTCCTCTTTCACTTTCATCAAGAGGCTTTTTAGTTCTTCACTTTCTGCCATAAGAGTGGTGTCATCTGCATATTTGATTTTATTGATATTTCTCCTGGCAACCTTGATTTCAGCTGTGCTTCTTCCAGCCCAGCGTTTCTCATGATGTACTCTGCATATAAGTTAAATAAGCAGGGTGACAATATACAGCCTTGACGTACTCTTTTTCCTATTTGGAACCAGTCTGTTGTTCCATGTCCAGTTCTAACTGTTGCTTCCTGACCTGCATACAGGTTTCTCAAGAGGCAGGTCAGGTGGTCTGGTATTCCCATCTCTCTCAGAATTTTCCACAGTACATATAGTATCAATATTTTTTTCCCATTAAAGTTTTGACCATGCCACAATGCCTGTGTAGTTTCCAAAAGTGACTCTCGAAATAGAAATTACTTACAGGTGTCAGTAAGCAAATACATAGACAAAATCTAGAAATTCTCTACACTAATCTTCCAGATGCTAGTTTGATTCAGCTGTACAATATATACATATTTTTAAGTTATATTATTTTATTTATTGGTTGCGCACAGCATGTGAGATCTTAGTTCCTTGATTAGGGATCAAATCCATGCCTACTGCAGTGGAAACCCAGAGCTTTAGCCAGGGAAGTCCCAGGTTGTACAATATATTAAAGGAAGTATGTGCTGTGCTGTGCTTAGTCACTCAGTCACGTACCACACTTTGCAGACTGCAGCCTGCCAGGCTCCTCTGTCCATGGGATTCTCCAGACAAAAATACTGGAGTGGGTTGCCATGCCCTCCTCTAGGAGGATTATCCCAACGCAGGACTCGAACCCAGGTCTTCTGCATTGCAGGTGGATTCTTTACAGTCTGAGCCACCAGAGAAGTCTAAGAATATTAGAGTGGGTAGCCTATCCCTTCTCCAGGGGATCTTCCTGCCCCAGGAATTAAACTGAGGTGTCCTGCATTGTAGGTGGATTCTTTACCAGCTGAGCTACCAGGGAAGCCCTAAAGAAAGTATAGTTAGTTCAGTCGCTCAGTTGTGTCTGACTCTTTGTGACCCCATGAATCACAGCACGCCAGGTCTCCCTGTCCATCACCAACTCCTGGAGTTCACTCAGATTAATGTCCATTGAGTCAGTGTGCCATCCAGCCATCTCATCCTCGGTTGTCCCCTTCTCCTCCTGCCCCCAATCCCTCCCAGCATCAGAGTCTTTTCCAATGAGTCAACTCTTCGCATGAGGTGGCCAAAGTACTGGAGTTTCAGCTTTAGCATCATTCCTTCCACAGAAATCCCAGGGCTGATCTCCTTCAGAAAGAAAGTATGCTACTGCTGCTGCTAGGCGCTTCAGTCGTGTCCGACTCTGTGGGACCCCATAGATGGCAGCCCACAAGGCTCCCCCGTCCCTGGGATTCTCCAGGCAAGAACACTGGAGTGGGTTGCCATTTCCTTCTCCAATGCAGAAAAGTGAAAAGTGAAAGTGAAGTCGCTCAGTCGTCTCCGACTCTTAGCAACCCCATGGTCTGCAGCTTACCAGGCTCCTCGGTCCTTGGGACTTTCCAGGCAAGAGTACTGGAGTGGGGTGCCATTGCCTTCTCTGAGAAAGAAAGTATAGGAACTAACAATTCCTGCATAACTTACTTAGATATATCAGTGATCCTGGGGTAGTTGGCACTTTTTCATTTTGACAGAATCTCTGTTTTGGAGCCGATTATATGGTTGGAGTACCTGGGATTTGGTGACCAAGTCAGATCCTCCTGAATGGCACTCCACCCCTCTCTTTCTACATTTCTCTTGTTCAGCATCCCCCATCTGCCTTTTCTCACCTAGGTCATCTTTTCCATCTCCCTCCTTGTACCTTCCTCATTCCCAAGTTTTCAGTTTCTTATCTCCTCATGCCCTTTTTTCTGTCTTCCATAACATCTTCCTCTATCCCCTTTGGTGCTGCCATCATTCTAGATGCACCAAAAGTGTCTTTCCAGAAGCAGAATGTAATACACCATACTTTCCATTAAAAATATCAATTTGATTTACCTTTGTAAACTTTTGATTCACAGAGCAATGAGTGAGAGTGAAGGAGACTCTCATGGTGACTGAGTGTGTACTTATAAAAATAAATGAATACATAAATTAAAAGTTTCAAAGCACAGCCCTATGAAATATTACTACATAGGGGAAAAGATTTGAGAAGTTGAGAAGACTGGCAAAAATCATCCTAATCAAGTGGCCAAAGTGAACATAACCAATAGTAGTAAAAATTGCAGTCATGTACTATTTAATAGGACTACTGTATAGCTTCTGTTTAATTTTTGCTAAGATATATAATCTGGATCTAGTCATAAGTAAATACCAAACAAGTCCAAATTGATAAATATTCTACTGGTAGAGATATTACTTTGCTGACTAAGGTCCATCTAGTCAAAGCTATGGTTTTTCCAGTAGTCATGTATGGATGTGAGAGTTGGACCATAAAGAAGGCTGAGTGCCAAAGAATTGAGGCATTCAAACTGTGGTGCTGGAGAAGACTCTTGGACAGCAAGGAGATCAAACCAGTCAGTCCTAAAGGAAATTAACCCTGAATATTCACTAGAAGGACTCATACTGAAGCTGAAGCTCCAATACTTTGGTCACCTGATGCAAAGAGCTGACTCACTGGAAAAGACACTGATGTTGGGAAAGATTGAAAGCAGGAGGAGAGGGGGACAACAGAGGATGAGAGGGTTGGATGGCATCACCAACTCAATGGACATGAGCCTGAGCAAACTCCAGGAGATGGTGGAAGGACAGGGAAGCCTGGAGAGTTGCAGTCCTTGTGGTCACAGAGTCGGACACGACTGAGAATCTGAACAGCAACAAAAAAAACTGGCCTGTTATTTTCTAAGTGTAAAGGTCATGAAGGTTAAGACAGACCCTGCTCCAGGTTGAATGAGATGAAAGAGACATTGATTCTAAAGAGGATCCTTCTGCTTTGGGAAAAAAAAAGCATGACTTGAGCGAGGAATAGATGGCATTAATATTTCAATATTACCTTTCTGATTTTGCTGGTTGTAATTGGTTATATACAGAATGTCTGTTTTGGTAGGAAATGTATGAGAAACTATTCAGGGGTGATGATGGAGCATTAGTTGGGTAACCTATTCTCAAATGGTTTAAGAAGGAGCTTTGTACTGTACCTGAAACTTCTGTACTGTGGTTGCTTCAAAACATAAAATATGAAAGGTTTTATGAAAGAGGCATTTGAATGGTAGCATGAAGGAAGATCTGGCTGAGCAAAGATGAAGATCATTTCAGGCTGAGGGTACATGTGGGCTGGGTGGGCTAAGTGAATCTCTCACTTAACCACACACACACACACACACACACACACACACATACTGCCACTGCCTTGGTTCAGGGTAATCATTTCTGATGCAGACAATTGCAACAGCGTCTTCATGGGTCTTCTTGCCTCCAGGCAAGGAGCACAAAACATACTATGCTTTTAAGCTAACGATTTTAAACTTTGTATATCATAGACCAAGCTGCAAAGTATAGCTACAAAAAGGAACTGGATAATTAGAAGTAGCTGCAGTAAAACAACGGAGAAGGCAATGGCACCCCACTGCAATACTCTTGCCTGGAAAATCCCATGGGCGGAGGAGCCTGGTAGGCTACAGTCCACGGGGTCGCTAGCAGTCAGACACGACTGAGTGACTTCACTTTCACTTTTAACTTTTCTGCATTGGAGAAGGAAATGGTAACCCACTCCAGTGTTCTTGCCTGGAGAATCCCAGGGACAGTGGAGCCTGGTGGGCTGCCGTCTATGGGGTCGCACAGAGTCGGACACGATTGAAGCAACTTAGCAGCAGCAGCAGTAAAACAAGCTCCAGTTTTGAAGCCTGTTTAGAGGAACCATCCTCTAAAGTGAGAGGTATGCTTAACCTATGTACTCTGAGAACCTGGATCTAGTTACTGAAATAAATCTCATACTTCTAAAGGCTACACATGTTTATTACAGACATTTGTGATGACACAGGAAGTTGAAAATGAGAAGTAAAAATGATTCATCATCCCACAACCCTAGCAATACCTGGCAAATTTTCTATCATACTCCCCTACTCCCCTTCAGTTCAGTTCAGTTCAGTCGCTCAGTCATGTCCGACTCTTGGTGACCCCATGAATCGCAGCACCCTTATATAGATGTACGGGATAATTTTCTCTGTGTGGGTTTTTACTTAATAATTACACTGTAATCATCTTGTCTAGCTATGAAATAATCTTTGAAAACATGATTTTTAAAATTACAGATATGTTATTATTGTTAGAAATTTAGATCTTTCACTCTGTAATCAATAGTGCTGTGATGAGATGTTTTCTGTGTGTCTTTATTTTCTTAAGATCCTTAAAGTGTAATTGACCCAAGTGCTAAATACTTCAGGGATTTTTATACAAATTGGAAACCTGAACTTTAGAAATAATATATTAATGTATACAGCTACTGCTTATAATGTGAAAGGTACTAGAGACTTCTTTGTAAAAGTGTGTCATTTCCCCAAGTTTAGGTTATTTTTTTAAAAGACTGCCCAAACTGTGTCTTCAAATATTCTGCTTGGTCTTTACATCCTGCATAACTAAGAATATGAAGTGTGCTTTCTTAACAATTCCTCTTTTTGCTTGTTCATTATTAGTGTATAGAAATGCAATGTGCTAAGTCACTTCAGTTGCAGCCAACTCTTTGTGACCCTATGGACTATAGCCCACCAGGCTCCTCCATCCATGGGACTCTCTAAAGAGAGAATACTGAAGTGGGTTGCCATGATTTTGTATATTTATTTTGTCCTCTGCACCTTTTCTGTGTTCATTTATTTTTTAAAAATAGTTTTTATTTATTTTTTTGGTGGAGTCTGTATCTATGAAAGAGGAGAATGAAAAAGCTGGCTTAAACTCAACATGCAAAACAACTAAGATCACAGCATCCAGTCTCATCACTTCCTGGCAAATATAAGGGGTAAATAGTGTCAGATTTTATTTTCCTGAGCTCCAAAATCACTGCGGATGGTGACTGCAGCCAGGAAATTAAAAGATGCTTGTTCCTTGGAAGAAAAGCTATGATGAACCTGGACAGCATATTTAAAAGCAGAGACATCACTTTGCTGAGAAGGACCGTATAGTCAAAGCTATGGTTTTTTGAGGAGTCATGTATGGATGTGAGAGTTGGACCATAAAAAAGACCAGGGGCTGAAGAATTGATCTCTCAAGCTGTGGTGCTGGAGTAGACTCTTGAGAGTCCCTTGGGCAGCAAGGAGATCAAACCAGTCAATCCTAAAGGAAATCAGCCCTGAATATTCATTGGAATGACTGATGCTGAAGCTGAAGCTCCAGTATTTGGCCACGTGATACGAAGAGCTGACTCACTGGAAATGACCCTGATGCTGGGAAAGACTGAGGGTAGGAGGAGAAAGGGGCAACAGTGGATGAGATGACTGGATGGCATCCTCAACTCAACGGACATTAGTTTGAGCAAACTCCAGGAGACAGTGAAGGTCAGGGAAGCCTAGTGTGGTGTCCCTTTCTGGTTTTGATATCTGGGTAATGTTAGTCTTGTTTAATGCATTAACATCTTACATTCCCTCCTGTCAAAATTTTTTGAAGAGTTTGAGAAGGATCAGTATTAAGTTTTCTTTGAATGTTTGGTAAAATTCACCTGTGAATCCATCTGGTTGGAACATTTGCTTTTTTGAGAGCTTTTTTTTTTTTTTTTAAATTAGTGTTTCAAGTCTCTTTACTAGTGGTTGGTCTATTCAGATTTTATATTTCTTCATGATTCTGTCTTGGAAAATTCTAAGATTGATCTAATAAATGTATCCATTTCTTCTAGATTGTCCAGGTAGTTGGTGCATAACGATTTGAAGTATTCTCTTACTAATCCTTTCCATTTATGTGGCAGCTGAAATTTTTTTCCTCTTTCACTTTTGATTTTATTTGTCTAAGCCTTCTGTCTTTTCCCCTTAGTGAGAATAGCTAAACATCTGTCAAGTTTGTTTATCTTTTCAAAGAAACAGTTCTTAGTCTCACTGATCTTTTCTATTGTCCTTTTGGTCTTTATTGCATTTATTTCTGCACTGATCTGTATTATTTCCTCCTTCTATCCCTTTGGTCTTTGTTTTCTACTTCCTTTAGGTGTAAGGTTAGATTGTTTTTGAGATATTTTTCTTATATTTTGAAGTAGACCTGTATTGCTGTGAAATATCCTCTTAGTATCATTTTTGCTGTTCCCATAGATATTGGCATGTTGTATTTTTATTTTTACTTGTCTTCAAGTATTTAAAAATTTCTCTTTGATTTCTTCATTGGCCCTATAGTTCTTCTTGATAGCATACTGTTTAGCCTCCACATATTGGCGATTTTCCCAGCTTTCTTTTCATAGTTGATTTCTAGTTTTATATTTTTGTGGTTGGAAAAGATGCTTGCTATGATTTTAATCTTTTGAAATTAACTGAGACTGGTTTGTCTCCCAACATATGGTCTATCCCTGAGAATGTTCCAGGTGCACTTGTATTCTGCTGCTTTTGAATGGAATGTTCTATGTCTATCTGTTAGGTCTCTGTTTCAATGTTTCATTAAGGCCAATGTTTCCTTGTTGACTTTCTAGCCACTGATGCAAGTGCATTGCAAAATTTCCCTGCTGTTCTTGTGTTGCTGTCAATTTTTCACTTTAGGTATGTTAATAATTATTTTACATATTTTGGTGCTCCTATGCTAGGAGAAGGCAATGGCACCCCACTCCAGTACTCTTGCCTGGAGAATACCAGGGATGAGGGAGCCTGGTGGGCTGCAGTCCATGGGGTCGTTTAGAGTCGGACACGACTGAGTGACTTCACTTTCACGTTTCACTTTCATGCATTGGAGAAGGAAATGGCAACCCACTCCAGCGTTCTTGCCTGGAGAATCCCAGGGATGGGGGAGCCTGGTGGGCTGTCGTCTGTGGGGTCGCACAGAGTCGGACACGACTGAAGTGACTTAGCAGCAGCAGCAGCATGCTAGGTGCACATGTTCATGCTAAGTCACTTCAGTCGTGTCTGACTCTTTGTGACCCTATGGACCGTAGCCCTCCAGGCTCCTCTGTCCATGGGATTTCCCAGGCAGGAATACTGGAGTGCCTTGCCATTTTCCTCCTCCAGTGGATCTTCCCGATCCAGGGATCAAATCCCAGTCTCTTACGTCTCCTGCTATGGCAGGCTGGTTTTTTTTTTCTTTTTGTTTTTTCCTTTTACCACTAGTACCCCCTGGGATACTATTAATAAATTTATGTCTTGATGGAGTCTCCTAGAAGCAATATCTAGCTGGGTCTTATTTTCTAATCTAGCCAGCCACTCTGTGTCTTCTGATTGGTGAATTCAATCCATTTATATTTAGGGTGGCTACTGATGAGGACCTAGTACTGCCATTTTATCTTTCATTTTCTGACTGATCTATGTCTCCATTTTTTCTTTTTCTTTGTGCTTCTGTCTTCCATTTTAGTTTGATGGTTTTCGATAATTTTTTTTCTCAGTTTCTCCTTTTTTATATTTTGTGTCTCTGCTCTAGATTTTTGTTTTGTGGTTACCATAAGTTTTATATCCATGTCTCACAAATAAAATGTCAATTTTCTCCTGATAGCATCATAACTTCATTTGTCTATATAGGTTCCATAATTTATCCCTTATTACTTATGGGCTCAATCAAACTGAAATAGCTATAGTTGCTTTCAGTGTTTCCCCCTACTTTAACCTTTATGCTATAATTGTGTTGAACAACCTATTCCGATACAGAGTTGCAATTTTTTGATTCTATCACCTGATCAAAGTTTTATTTACTTTTGCCTTCTGTTTCAGGTAGAAGAGTTCCTCTCAACATCTCTTGTAAGGTAAGTCTAATGATGATGAACTCCCTCGGCTTTTGTTTGTCTGGGAAAGTCTTTATTTTTTCTTCATATTTGAATGGTAACTTTGCTGCATATAATTTTTCAGTGAACAGGTTTTTATTTTTCAATATTTTGAATATGCCATTCCACTCTCTCCTGGACTGTAGAGTTTCTGCTGAGAAATATACTGATAGCCTGGTGGATGTTCCTTTGTAGGTTACTGTGTTTTTATCTCTGGTTGCCTTTAAAATTCTTTTTTAACCCTTGACTTTTGACAATTTTAATATAATGTGTCTTGGAGAAGGTCTTTAAAAAAATTATTTATTTGTCTGCACAGAGTCTTAGTTGCAGCATGCAGGATCTAGTTCCTTGACCAGGGATTGAATCTGGACCCCCTGCATTGGGAGTATGGAGCTCAACTGCTAGATCACCAGGGAACTCCTGAGAGTCTATTTTGCATTATTAAGTGCTGTATTAGCTTTGTGGACTTGTACATCCAGCTACTCCCCCAGGTTTGGGACGTTCTCAGCTGTTACTTCTTTAAATCTGTTCTCTGCTCCCTTCTCCCTCTCTTCTCCTTTTGGGATATCCTTTATCTTTATGTTGCCTTTTCTAAAGGAGTCAGGTAGTTCTCATAGAGTTTCTTCATCAATAAATTTACTTCTTTCTCCTCGTCTACCCGAATCATTTCTAGATTTCTATCTTTGAATTCCATATCTGCTCTATTTCCAATGATTTCTAATGCACTGAGTTCTTAAGTTCCAGAATATCTGTCTTGTTCTATTTTAGAGTTTCAATCTCTTTGGTAAAATATTATTTCTATTTGTTAATATTTCCCTGAGCTCACTGAACTGCCTATCTGAATTTTCTTCTAACTTGCTGCATTTCTTCATGACAGGTGTCTTGCGTTCTCTGTCAGATCAGTCTTTCATGACTTTATGTTTGGTTGCTGGAGAATTGTCATTTTCTTTTTGTGATTCTGTGTAACCATGGTTTTTCATGGTGCCTTGATGTGCTGCTCCTTTGCCAGTGCATTTGAAGTAACAAATGTGTTTAAAAAAAAAAAAAAAAACCACAAAACTTTTTGAAAACTTAACAATTCAACAGGTTGGTAATTAGAGGCCTTTCTTTCACTTTTCAGTAGGTGGCGCTACAGCACAAATTTTTGGTTTTTCTTACCTGCGCTTTCTCTGGCTCTAGACTATGGATTGGCGCTTTCCGCCCCTGCCTTGTCATCATTGCTTGTGTCTCTGGGGCTGCTGGGGCCTTGCTACTTTCAGTGTCCCTTCGGCTGCTGGTGTTGCCACTAGGGGCACCGGGATGTCGACTTCTCTGCCGCGTTTGGTGTCGCGGGCACCACTACTGTGGAGAGGGAAGGCTGGTGAGCCAAGGTTGCAGGTGCCTCTGCCACATCCGGGATTGTCAGGTTAGCCAGGCCACGCCACCTGATCCCCTGTGCTGCAGGGAGGCCAGAGTCGTCGTGGCACCTCTGCTGCTGCTTCTGCATTCTCTGGGGCTGTGGCTGGAAGGGCTGGGATTGTGGGCACGGCCTCCGTGGTTCCCTGGGTTCTGCTTGATCTGTGCCGTTCCAATCCACTCACCTTGAGATCCACAGACCTGTGGATCTCTCTGGCAGCCTGGTGTGTCCAGCAGAAGAGCTTTTGTTGAGTTATGGATGTTTTATGAGTTGTAGATTGAAGGGAAGAGACCATGGGAGCATCACGAAGCCATGATGCTGATGTCACTATGGCGACAAATTGCTTTCAGCGACATTTAAAAAATTATTTATTTGTTTGGGCTGTACCAGGTCTTTGTTGCAGCATGCAGATCTTTAGTTGCAGCATGTGGGATCTAATTCCTTGACCAGGGATCAAACCCAGGCCACCTGCATTGGGAATGTGGAATCTTAGCCACTGGACCACCAGGGAAGTCTGTTTAATGACACTTAAGAAAAGAATCCTCTAGCAATGCCTTGCACCTGCAAATCTCAGGAGGCATACCTCAGATGACAGTTCCCAGTTCAGTTGACCCTGCTACACTTTCACAGCAAACCAGTTTATACTCTTATACTTCCTATCCTGGCTCCCCAATCACATTATATATGCACAGAGGAATCATTTTGTTCTCTAAAGCCCAGCTCCACCTACTGTGATCTGTGGATCAGCAGCATTCCATAAAGAATTTTTAATCCACTTCAGTCACAGAATTAAAAGAGCATTAACTTATGAATAGAATGAACAATGCTTCAACCATTTCTTGTGCTATTTTAAGAAGATGGTAATTGAAACAAGAGAGTCCTCAAGTGGTATTAAATCTTACAGTTAATAAAAGTTCTTCTAACTAAAGTAGCTGAAATTGTTTTTAGTTATTGCAAAATAAAAAATGTAATGCTATGTTTAAAGCCATAATGATGGAGTCAAAATAATTTTTTATACTTCGTTGACATTCACCGCTCTGCTCCTTGGATTATCTGCTTTGAGGATTCCATGGAGAATTTTAAAACATTTAAAAATGCTTTCTGTTCCTGTCCTACCCAATGATTATCTCCTTTATCACCTGGTCAACAGATGCTTACATAATCCAAACTCATTTCCGTGCCACTGTAGGCAAAATGCAATTAGGAAAGAAAATTTACTGCTGAGCTCATCACAGAACAAGGTCCCCAACTATGTATAAATGACTTTTGATTATCCACTACTTTGCATTCTCTCATCAGCAGAGACAGTTGCAAACTGAGTTTAAAATATCATTTTATTTGTAAAATTGGGATTATCTCTTATAGCCATGATACCTTCATTTCAGAGTTTTGAGAGTTCTCACATGGGTTTTTATAATCTGCAAAGGTTCTGAAGAGGATTAAGTCTACAGGAGAAAAAGGGTAAAATAATCAGCTTAAGAATAAGTATTTGATATGTGCTATTCTTATTATCATCACTGTGTGTGTGTGTGTGTACATTCTGATAAGCCTTGGCTAATTCGCAAAGCTCAGGTTTGATAATTTGCTATAATGGGTTATAATTTGCTACCCACTATCCTTGAAGATGCTGAAGCTGAAGCTCCAGTATTTTGGTCATCTGATGTGAACAGCCAACTCATTGGAAAAGTCGCCGATGCTGGGAAAGATTGAAGGCAGAAGGAGAAGGGGGTCAAAGGATGAGATTGTGGGATGGCATCACCGATGCAATGGACATGAACTTGGGACAAACTTTGGGAGATGGTGAGGGACAGCGAGGCCTGGTATGCTGCAGTCTTCAGGATTGCAAAGAGTCAAACACGACTGGGTGACTGAGCAACAACATCCTTAGAGATACTCAGAGATGACTTGGCTGCCCAGGGGTACCATGGCCTGGTCTGCTCCTCTGTGAGATGAGCCCACGCAGTTTCTGACCAAGCGGTAGGTGCAGAGGCCAGAAGGTGAGGGCTGTGCTGGAGTAGGCTGAGCCTTCCTCAGAAAAAGTATTTTTATTCCAGGGACTTCCCGGTGGTCCAGTGGTTAAGACTCCACGCTTCTACTGCAAGAGGCACGGGTTCCATCCCTGGTTGGGGAAGTAAGATTCCTGGACTGGCAATGGCCCAGAGTGGTAGTTTTTTAGGAATCCAATGTGTCTTGTACCTGCATATCTGAGTTCTCTTGGTGAGGAAGTTTTTCATTTCCTCCTACAGCTGTAGCACCTCTGGCTCCTTGAGTCGTGCCTAGGCCTGCACCTCTCCAGCCTGGGGGGCCTTCTCCTTGGTCGGCTGTTGATTCTGCTCCAGGTTCTTGACCTGCTTCCAGGCTGTCAGCTCTGAGCACTCACTGCTGTCCTCCAGCATCTTGTACTCTGCCAGGACCTGGCCTGGGCTTGCTTCACCTTATCCTGCACCTCGGGCACTAACTTCAGCCCGAGGATACGCAGTCTGGCAGTACTGAGAGTCATGCTGGGTCCACATGGAGAAAAGTCCGTGATGTTGGGAAAGATTGAAGGCAAAAGGAGAAGGGGGTGGCAGAGGATGAGATGGTTAGATAGCATCACTGACTCAATGGACATGAATTTGAGCAAACTCAGGGAGATAGTGGAGGACAGAGGAGCCTGGTGTGCATCGGCTACAACTTAGGGACTGAAGAACAACAACCACGTGGAGAGCACCACATACCTGGTCTTGGACTTGGCCTCTGGGGGCATGTGGTGGGTCTTCCAGCCCTTCACCAGGAGCAGCAGTGGGGTATTCTCCCAGGTCGTATGTTATCATTTTTACATCACATCTCAAAGTAGGTATTACACTTGCTATTTTATAGATGAGAAAACCAAGGATTTTGATCCAAAGGAGCCCTGGATATGAATCCAGGCTTGGTTACAACCACTGGCTCAGTGATCTTTTGCAAGTAGAATATCAATACTGAAAGCCGCTGTGCTCCAGGCAAGGTGATGGGAATACAATAGCATTGAGATAATTCCTGCCCTTAAGAAGCTTAATTCCTACCCCTAGAGCTAGAGGAGGTGATGGAATTCCAGTTGAGTTATTCATATCCTAAAAGCTGATGGTGTGAAAGTGCTGCAATCAACATGCCAGCAAATTTGGAAGACTCAGCAGTGGCCATGGGACTGGAAGAGGCCAGCTTTCTATCCAATCCCAAAGAAAGGCAATGCCAAAGAATATTTAAACTACTGCACAATTGCACTCATCTCATGCTAGAGAAGTAATGCTCAAAATCCTCCAAGCCAGGCTTCAACAATACACGAACCAAATAGGAAAAGGAGTACGTCAAGGCTGTATATTGTCACCCTGCTTATTTAACTTATATGCAGAGTACATCATGAGAAACGCTGGACTGGAAGAAACACAAGCTGGAATCAAGATTGCTGGGAGAAATATCAATAACCTCAGATATGCAGATGACACCACCCTTATGGCAGAAAGTGAAGAGGAGCTAAAGCCTCTTGTTGAAAGTGAAAGAGGAGAGTGAAAAAGTTGGCTTAAAGCTCAATGTTCAGAAAACGAAGATCATGGCATCTGGCCCCATCACTTCATGGGAAATAGATGGGGAAACAGTAGAAACAGTGTCAGACTTTGTTTTTTTGGGCTCCAAAATCACTGCAGATGGTGACTGCAGCCATGAAATTAAAAGGCGCTTACTCCTTGGAAGAAAAGTTATGACCAACCTAGATAGTATATTCAAAAGCAGAGACATTACTTTGCCGACTAAGGTCCGTCTAGTCAAGGCTATGGTTTTTCCTGTGGTCATGTATGGATGTGAGAGTTGGACTGTGAAGAAGGCTGAGCGCCGAAGAATTGATGCTTTTGAACTGTGGTGTTGGAGAAGACTCTTGAGAGTCCCTTGGACTGCAAGGAGATCCAACCAGTCCATTCTGAAGGAGATCAACCCTGGGATTTCTTTGGAAGGAATGATGCTAAAACTGAAGCTCCAGTACTTTGGGCACCTCATGCGAAGAGTTGACTCATTGGAAAAGACCCTGATGCTGGGAGGGATTGGGGGCAGGAGGAGAAGGGGACGACAGAGGATGAGATGGCTGGATGGCATTACTGACTCGATGGACATGAGTTTGAGTGAACTCTGGGAGTTGGTGATGGACAGGGAGGCCTGGCGTACTGCGATTCATGGGGTCGCAAAGAGTCGGACACGACTGAACGACTGAACTGAACTGAACTTCTAGATGTTCAAACTGGATTTAGAAAAAGCAGAGGAACCAGAGATCAAATTTTCAACGTCTGTTGGATCATCAAAAAAGCAAGAGAAATACCAGAAGAACATCTACTTCTGCTTTACTACTGATTATACCAAACTATGTCAGACTTTATTTTTTGGGGCTCCAAAATCACTGCAGATGGTGATTGCAGCCATGAAATTAAAAGATGCTTACTCCTTGGAAGGAAAGTTATGACCAACCTAGATAGCATATTAAAAAGCAGAGGCATTATTTGCCAAAAAGGTCCGTCTAGTCAAGACTATGGTTTTTCCAGTGGTCATGTATGGATGTGAGAGTAGGACTGTGAAGAAAGCTGAGTGCTGAAGAACTGATGCTTTTGAACTGTGGTGTTGAAGAAGACTCTTGAGAGTCCCTTGGAGTGCAAGGAGATCCAACCAATCCATTCTAATGGAGATCAGTCCTGGGTGTTCATTGGAAGGACTGATGCTAAAGTTGAAACTCCAATACTTTGGCCATCTTATGCGAAGAGTTGACTCACTGGAAAAGACTCTGATGTTGGGAGGGATTGGGGGCAAGAGGAGAAGGGGACGACAGAGGATGAGATGGCTGGATGGCATTACTGACTCGATGGACATGAGTTTGAGTGAACTCTGGGAGTTGGTGATGGACAGGGAGGCCTGGCGTACTGTGATTCATGGGGTCGCAAACAGCTGGACACAAACTGGACATGGAACAACAGACTGGTTCCAAATAGGAAAGAGAGTACGTCAAGGCTGTATACTATCATCCTGCTTATTTAACTTTTATGCAAAGTACATCATGAAAAACACTGGGTTGGAAGAAGCACAAGCTGGAATCAAGAATGCTGGGAGAAATATCAATAACCTCAGAAATGCAGATGACACTACCCTTATGGCAGAAAGTGAAGAGGAACTAAAAAGCTTCTTGATGAAAGTGAAAGAGGAGAGTGAAAAAGTTGGCTCAAAGCTCAACATTCAGAAAACGAAGATCATGGCATCTGGTCCCATCACTTCATGGCAAATAGATGGGGAAACAGTGGAAACAGTGTCAGACTTTATTTTTCTGGCCTTCAAAATTACTGCAGGTGGTGTTTGCAGCCATGAAATTAAGACGCTTACTCCTTGGTAGGAAAGCTATGACCAACCTAGATACCATATTAAAAAGCAGAGATCGCAAAGAGTCGGACATGACTGAGCGACTGAACTGAACTGAACTGAGTGACTGAACTGAACTGAACTGAAACCTTTGACTGTGTGGATTATAACAAACTGTGGAAAATCTTCAAGAAATGGGAATACCAGACCACCTGACCTGCCTCTTAAGAAATCTGTATGCAGGTCAGGAAGCAACAGTTAGAACCGGACATGGAACAAAAGACTGGTTCCAAATCATAAAAGGATTATGTCAAGGCTGTACATTGTCACCCTGCTTATTTAACTTATATGCAGAGTACATCATGCGAAATGCCAGGCTGGATGAAGCACGAGCTGGAATCAAGACTGCCAGGAGAAATATCAATACAGGTACACACGACTGAAGCGACTTAGCAGCAGCAGCAATAGGTACACAGATGACACCGCCATATGGCAGAAAATGAAGAACTAAAGAGCCTCTTGATGAAAGTGAGAAAGGAGAGTGAAAAAGCTGGCTTAAAACTTAACATTGAAAAAATGAAGATTATGGCATCCAGTCCCATCACTTCATGGCAAATAGATGGGGAGACAATGGAAAGAGTGACAGATTTTATTTTCTTGGGCTCCAAAATCACTGCAGATGGTGACTGCAGCCATGAAATTAAAAGATGCTTGCTCCTTGGAAGAAAAGCTATATCCATCCTAGAAAGCATATTAAAAAGCAGAGACATTACTTTGTCAACAATAATTCATTTAGTCAAAGCTATGGTTTTTCCAGTAGTCACATATGGGTATGAGAGTTGGACCATAAAGAAAACTGAGCACTGAAGAATTGATGCTTTTGAACTGTGGTATTAGAAAAATCTCTTGAGAGTCCCTTGGACTGCAAGGAGATCAAACCAGTCAATCCTAATGGAAATCAATCCTGAATATTCATTGGAAGGACTGATGCTGAAGCTGAAACTAGTTTGGCCACCTGATGTGAAGAACTGACTCATTGGAAAAGATCCTGATGCTGGGAAAGATTGAAGGCAGGAGGAGAAGGGGAAGACAGAGGATGAGATGGCATCACTGAGTTAATGGACATGAGTTTGTGCAAGCTCTGGGAGTTGGTAATGGACAGGGAAGCCTGTTGTGCTGCAGTCCATGGGGTCGCAAAGAGTTGGACTGACTGAGCAACTGAACTGAACTGAAGACGCGTAATCTTTAAGTTAAGAAACTGCAGTTGGAAGTGATGAAAAACCCAAACTGAAGTGACCTGAGGAAAAACAGGAAATAACTCATATGGCAGGACAAGACTGATTTCAAATCGACCTAGGGCTCCAAGTGATATTCTATCTCTCCACTTTTTTGGCCCCACTTTATTTTTGGTCCATTCTGCAGCCTCCTATTCTGCAATGACTTTTGGCATGAGTCTGTATTCAAGCTCCCCAGTCTAAGTGTCTATTAGTTCTCCTTGGGGACACGCTCATCCCTGGACCAAGAGCTAAATGACTTTGCTCTAGATCAAGTGTGAGATCTCTGGGCTGGTCGGAGTCAGTGCCCCCAGAAATATGGAACTTATTGTAAGAGATGGGAATGTCCCCCAGGAAAAAATTTATCAACCAGGAGAAAGATCTTATAGAAGCTGGGAGGCAGGGGAAAATGTTTACAACAAAGGTGAAAGCATTAAGAGACTAGACATTTATATTCTACAAAGCACAAAATCCTGCAGAGATACATAAGAGGAATATCTGACTCAGTCCTGGCCAGGTCAGGGAACAGACCTGGGGAAATAGTGCTTAAGATGAAAGCTGAAAGACAGGTAGGGGTAACAGCCTAACCTGGGCTGGAGAGGTAAGCAGAGGTAGATCAGACAGGTCCTGGATGGAGTTTCCATTTTTATCACGAGGGCATTTGAAATAGGTGATTGCCTATTTTATCAGGAGGGCACTTGGAAAGTAGATCACCTTCTGTATCATAAAGTATTTGTTTTGGAATCTTCCGTAAATTTCCCGTCATATTTTTATCTTAACTTTTCTCAGTTCCTATTTGCTATCTCAAGGCCAGCTAGGCACACCACTTGTTTCCTACATATTACTTTTTCTGTGTTCTATGCCACACACATCTACTTGGATTAAGGAGGTCATTCTTAGCATTAGCTCTGGTGAATTGACCCAGGGGAGTTTCTAGATCCCTAAACTGAAGAATACCTTAACAAAGCACTGCTGTCCATAAAGGAATTTAATATTTGACAGAAGTGGCCTTTACATTTAAAGGTGATTTATTCATGAAAGGAGCTGGGATCACCTAGTGGCCATCAAGAAAAACAAAATATTAGATGCTCACCTTACACCAGATAAATACCAAATGGATTAATCCCTTACATATAAAAATCATAATACCAGATGAAAACTAGAGAGTTTCTTAAAACATAGTCTTGTATTAATAATGACTTATAAATATGAAACAAACTGCCGCTGCTTCGTTGCTCAGTTGTGTCCAACTCTGTGTGACCCTATGGACTGGAACCTCCCAGGCTCCTCTCTCCATGGGATTCTCCAGGGAAGAATACTGGTGTGGGTTGCCATGCCCTCAAATTCACATATTTATTAAAACTAGACAATTCTGTAAAATGAAAATTATCATTAACAGAGTCAAAAGACTAATGTCATACTATGAAAAATAACATGCAATTCAGATTAGGTATTGAGTTCCCTAAAATCAATCAGAAAAAAGACAACCACTCCCAAAAGAAAATCTTATACAGAATATAAACAGAGTTCACAGAAAGGAATGCTAGTGTTTTTAAACTGTGAAAAAAAAGAAGTCTCATTTTTGGAAGAAGGGCAAATGAAACTACTGCGAGATTCTATTTTTTACTTATGAGATTATAAAAAACCATCAATTTTGATAGTACACATTGTGTCAATGACAGTGGAAAAGCAGGCACTCTTAATGCTGCCGCCGCCAAGAATTTCCATTAACATAGATGTTCCAGAAAAGAATCTGTCAACAGCTATCAGAATGACCAATTTATGTACACTTTGACTAGCACATCCACTTATATGAAAGTTGTTTTTACAAGGGTATTATTGTCACCCTGCTTATCAAACTCATATGCAGAGTACATCATGAGAAATGCTGGGCTGGAGGAGGTACAAGCTGGAATCAAGATTGCCAGGAGAAATATCAATAACCTCAGATATGCAGATGACACCACCCTTATGGCAAAAGTGAAAAACTAAAGAGCCTCTTGATGAAAGTGAAAGAGGAGAGTGAAAAAGTTGGCTTAAAGCTCAATGTTCAGAAAACTAAGATCATGGCATCTGGTCCCATCACTTCATGGCAAACAGTGGACACAGTGGCTGACTTTATTTTTCTGGGCTCTAAAATCACTGCAGATGGTGATTGTAGCCATGGAATTAAAAGATGCTTACTCATTGGAAGGAAAGTTATGACCAACTTAGCATATTACAAGGCAGAGACATTACTTTATCAACAAAGGTCCATCTAGTCAAGGCTATGATTTTTCCAGTGGTCATGTATGGATGTGAGAGTTGGACTGTAAAGAAAGCTGAGGGCCAAAGCTCAGTGATGCTTTTGAACTGTGGTGTTGGAGAAGACTCTTGAGAGTCCCTTGGACAACAAGGAGATCCAACCAGGATTTCCTAAAGGAGATCAGTCCTGGGTGTTCATTGGAGGGACTGATGTTGAGGCTGAAACTTTGGCCACCTGATGAGAAGAGCTGACTCATTGGAAAAGACCTTGATGCTGGGAAAGATTGAGGGCAGGAGGAGAAGGGGATGACAGAGGATGAGATGGTTGGATAGCATCACCAACTCAATGGACATGGGTTTGGGTGGACTTCGGGAGTTGGTGATGGACAGGGAGGCCTGGCGTGCTGCAGTTCAGGGGATCACAAAGAGTCGGACATGACTGAGTGACTGAACTGAACTATTGAATCATTGTAATAGCAGAAAGTTTGAAGAAACAAACAAAAAACTTAACCCTCCCAAATACTGTTTTATTTTATATAGTACTTTATTTTTCTCTTCATTTCTAAAATTAGAGTATAATTGCTTTACAATGTTGTGTTAGTCTCTGCTGTACAATGAAGTGAATCAGCTATATGTATACACATATTCCCTCCTTCTTGGATCTCTCTCCCATCTTCCTCAACCCATCCCTCTAGGTCATCACAGAGCACCAATCTGAGCTCCCTGCTCTATATAGTAGGTTCCCACTAGTTATCAATTTATATGTGGTAGTATATATGTCACCTATATATCCTTTATTATCACATTAGTTCAGCTGAGTGCTGAATAATTGATGCTTTCGAACTGTGGTGCTGGAGAACACTCTTAAAAGTCCCTGGGACTGCAAGGAAATCAAACCAATCAATCCTAAAAGAAATCAACCCTGAATACTCATTGGCAGAAACTCCAATATTTTGGCCACCTGATGAGAAGAGCTGACTCATTGGAAAAGACCCTGATGCTGGGAAAGACTAGGGGCAGGAGGAGAAGGGATGACAGAGGATTAGATAGTTGGATGGCATTACTGACACAGTGGACATGCGTTTGAGCAAACTCTGGGAGACAGTGAAGGTCAGGGAAGCCTGGTGTGCTGCAGTCCTTGGGGTCACAAAGAGTTGGACACAACTGATCAACTGAACAATAAGCAACAACCACCACACTAATTATTGTTCATTTATACATGAAATATGATGCAACCATTACAAGCAGTAATGCAGCGTGAAAAAAATCTCCAAAATATAAGAAAAACAAGCGGGTGCATAACCATGCACACAGTGTGACACCACGTATGTAATCTGCATGCTGGCACTTGCATTTGATATCTCTGGCAGAATACGCAAGAAATTGATTTGTTCTGTCTCTAGGATAGGAAACCGGGGCCTGAAAGATGAGGTGGGGTGGTCAGTTGCTTTGTGCATATATTAACGTATTTGAAAAATCTCTCTCCTCCCCCAGTAGAGCTGCCCTTTGATGCTCTGAAAGGTCAGCTGACCCCTCTCACTTTTTTTGTCTTCTCCCAAAATGAAGCTCTCTCTTCTTAATGCTCACATCTTCCAAAGACTATGTACCTAGCTATCTAATGAGATATGCACATAAGACCCTTTAGAAAGTACAAAACATTAGGGTTCCCAAGTGGCTTAGGGGTAAAGAATCTGCCTGCAATGCAGGAAATGCAGGTTTGATCTCTGGATTGAGAAGATCCCCTAGAGAAAGGAAATAACAATCCACCCAAATATTCTCCCTGGGAAATCCCATGGACAGAGGAGCCTGGTGGGCTACAGTCCACTGGGTTGCAAAAGAGTCGGACGTGATTGAAAGACTAAACAACAACGACAACAAAAAAGTATAAAACACTGAATACGGGTAAGAAATACTGATATAAATACTAGTCCGAGGTTAGGGGGTGGTGGTTCAGGATGGGGAACTCATGTACACCCGAGACGGATTCATGTCAATGTATGGCAAAACCAATACAGTAATGTAAAGTAAAATAAAGCAAAAATAAAAATTAAAAAAAAAGAAGAAAAAAAACTAGTCTAATATCTTGAATCATATTAATTTGACAAGTGAAGCAAGGAAAAGTTGGAGTAGACAAATAAATTTCCCTGATCTTAAGTAGATTTAAACTTTCATCTTTTCTGTGGGTTTAGCCTCTTCTTGTCAGAGAAAGAACTATATCTTCCCAAAGTTTAGTATGGTGCTCAGTTCACTGTGGGTGTTTAACAAATGTTAAATAATAATAACATCTATTTATGGATCATTGCCCCACCTGATAATCCTATTCCTCCATTGAATCACACCTTCTAGCAAGCCATTTTAAAAATGTATTCCTAACTAAATTAGGGTGCAGTAACTCACAGTGAGAATTGATATTTTATATAAAAAGGAGAACTGGCACAAAACCAATGATTTAAACTGCAACTTTCCAATTCTTTCTTGGTAGCATTAATAACGTTGCCCTTTGGAAATGTCTTTTCTTCTTTCAAATACCATGTTATAATTGTGATAGGCTGGCTAGAGGGGGGAGTCTTCCCAGTGGCTGTTTTTTTTTCCTCCCCTTTGCTTTTATATTTTGTGATATGCCATGGGAGAAGGGAATCAAGGGGGAATGATAATCTAAGTTTAACCTTTAATTGTTCTTGCTTTTAACTACATCTCTGGTTTCATAGTCTTCCTGCAATTTAAGCTATACCCTCCATGTCTATGGACCATGAATTCACAGGGTCTGAGATAAATGATCTCTGAAGGTCTCTTCAATTTGACACTAAATACTTCTTTAGAAAAGATGTATATTTTATGTGTCTCATATTGTTTTCTTGTGTGTGAAGAATTGTGTCTGTGGTTGTTCAGCTGCTAAATCATGTCTGACTCTGTGATCCCATGGACTGCAGCATGCTGGCTTTCTTGACCTTCACCATCTCTTGGAGTTTGCTCAAATTCATGTCCATTCAGTCAGTGATGCCATCCAACCATCTCGTCCTCCATTGCCCACTTCTTCTCCTGCCCCAAGTCTTTCTCAGCCTCAGGGTCTTTTCCAAGAGTCAGCTCTTTGCATCAGGTGGTCAAAATATTAAAGCTTCAGCTTCAGCATCAGTCTTTCCAATGAATATTCAGGATTGGTGTCTGTTGAATAAACTTTAATAAAATATGAGCTCTTTAAAAGGATCAAAATTCTCCATAGGTGCATGGAGCTGAGTTTCTGAAACTCTAGTGTAATAAAAATGCATATGCATATATCTAAGGCATCACAAAATTAGTCATTCTTACTTGGCATGCCTTTTGCCTGCCTGGGAAACTCCTATTCCTTTAAAAATCAGCCCAAATGTCATTTCCTTTCTGAATCTTTCTCCAACAAAGAAGAGGTGGCAGCCCCTTTGTTGCTCACAGACCACCTTCCAACCTTGCAGCTCCTCTCTTGAACTCTGTGCTTATCTGTCTTTGTGACTGTGCCTCCCATCAGACTATGAGCTCCTTGTCAGCAAGAGTGGTTCTCTTTCACCTTTGAGTCTGTAGTGGCCAAAGCATATGAAGGTGAAGGTGAAGTCACTCAGTTGTGTCCGACTCTCTGCGACCCCATGGACTGCAGCCTGCCAGGCTCCTCTGTCCATGGGCTATGAAGTGCTCAACAAATATTTCCTGAATGGAGGAATGAATAAAAGATTGGAAGTAAGGCGTTCTGGGTTATAGTCTCAGCTCTACTGCTAATCATATGTGGTCCTGAGCAGCTTGATGGAACTTTTCCAGATTGCAATTTCCTTAAGAATAAAATGAAGGAATATTTTGAAGCTCTTAGCCCTATTTGATGGTTTTGTTTTCTTAATTATTATTAAGACTATTAACCCCTTTGGGCAGAGATTCTATCTTCTGTGTCATTGAACATAGCAAACTGTTCCATAAAAACTTGTTAAATTGCTCAGAAAAACATGAATCAAAAAAATAATTTATGATTGAGTTGTTGGAGAAATGACTGGTGTCACTTCAAATCGAGAGACTGGTCCTTCTGCACAGTTAGATTTGAAAGAGCATCCATCATATAAAATTTTTTGTTCACATTATGATGCCTCTTCAAATCTGAAGGGCAACTATGAAGCAGAAGCAGCCGGGTTTCATAGAGATAAGAGTTAATAATGATAACTGTTGTCATGAACAGATATCATTTATTGAGCACTTATTTTGTGCCGGTAAATGATTACATTAACTCTAATTTTCAACACAACATTTCAAAACATTAGAAAATAACCAAATCAGATCTTAGAAAATTTATGTAACTTGCTGATCCAATTGTCCACTGCTATGTAACAAAACCTCCCAAAGAGAATGTTTATAACAACAACTACTTTATCATGCTTCTGGATTCTGTGGGCCAGGCATTCAGACACAGCATGGTAGGTATACTTTATTTCTGCTCCTATTGGTAATTTTTCCTTGCATTACTTACTTTTAGCTAGTCTGGTGTGTGTGTGTGTGTGTGTGTGTGTGCATGTTAGGAATCCCTAGATGGACTAGCCTGGCTGTTGGCACTGCCTAGGAAGGTGAGCCTGGGATTACGCATAACGCTTGCTAGGGCAGTGGTCCTCAACCCTGGCTGCACGCACATTAGAAACACACACAAAATGCTAATAACTATAACTTATTCCAGAACTTCCAAGTCAGAATCTATGGGGGTAGGGCCAGACAATGATTTTTTTTTTTTTTAAAGAATTTCCCAAGAATAAAATGTGCAGTCAACATTGAGAATTACTGCACTAAGGAATTTGAATGCTTTCAGTCGAGTATCATTGAGACTTCCTGGAGTGGGACTCATGAAGGTGAGAGAGTGGTGGCAGATACCATGACAAGAATGGGAGTATCATGATCAGACAGGGGGCCTTAAGTGGAGGGCGAGGAGACTCAGAGTTGCCTTGCGTCAGAGATCAACTCTGGTCCCGTTTTGGGCCTGAGCAGCAGTGCGCATGCCCCAGGATTGACCTAGGCACTCCTTGAACAGCTTTCCTTCAGGGGTAACAAGCCCGGGATGCTGAGTCGCTCAATGCAGGATTGGTTTGGAAGGTTGCATATGGGGCATGGAGGGGAACAGTGATCTGGGACTTGACTTATGGGTTTCCCTGGTGGTTCAGATGGTACAGAATCCACCTGCAATATGGGAGACCTGAGTTGGATCGCTGGGATGGGAAGATCCCCTGGAGAAGGGAACTGGCTACCCACTCCTGTATTCTTGCCTGGAGAACTCCATGGACAGAGCAGCATACCAGGCTACAGTCCATGGGATTGCAAAGTGTTGGACGTGACTGAGCGACTTTCCAGTTTCACTTGGCTTATAGAGGCAATGGAAAGGAGGCAGAAGGTGATATTAACTGAGCAAATTTGCTTCTGAAGCAACAGCTGGGCCAACACAGTCCATGGGCGGATGGAACAGAGCAAATTTGGAGAATATGTTTCTAATGATGTTCGTTTTCATTTCTTTTAATGGTACTATATTGTTTCACTTGTTAATTTGAGATGAGCAATTGTAATTTTATGCAAAAGTCATCATTCTTACGAATGAAATAATTCTTCCTAATCGGACATTAAAAAAATAAGGATACCAAAATTAATAAATATTTGTTATTTTTAAAGGTTTATTGTGCTGTAGTTTTCATGTAGTTCCTCAGCTCTGTGAATCACTATTTTAAGAGAATTTAAGATACTTTAAAGACTTTTGTTCCAACTGTAATTTATAATTGTTGTAAGGAGAAGTCAAAGTAATATGGTGCAATCGCACCATGTCCTTGTTTAAATTAGACAAATCTGACTACCCATGCTTGAAAAAAAAATACAAAGGCAGAGAAGAAATAATTTAAATACTGCAAGTGGTTCTGCTCTATCACTAAATAAGTATATCACATTTTCTTGTGTCTCTCACGTTGAAAGCATCTTGCTGATTGTTATCTTTGTGCTTATTATTTAGATCACACATTTATGCATTTTTGTTACTGAATATAGTTATCACATATAAAACTGCAAAAACTCATGTACAGAGTACTTAATGAGCAATGTGCAGGAAGTTTATGAATAATTGTCAATACATTTGATTTTTATCTTGTGTGCTAATAACCTACCCTATCCTGCAAGAAATGATTCCAATGCATATTATTTTATTCTCACAGATGAACTTTCTTCATAATCACATGATTATTTAGTTTTTATAACTAGAGGACTGGTTATCAGGAAGGCTTCCCTAGCATGCCTTGCCCCAAGTAAGATACCTTTCTTTTTACTCCAAAGCACCAAGTGTATACCCTCTACTAGAGTTTTCTGAAATTATGTTCTGACCTATATAGCAAATTTTGCTTGCCTGCTTGTCCCAAACCTGAGACTATGAGTGCCTTGGAAAGAGAGTTGGTTTGTTGTATTTCCAAAGCTGGGCATAGTATTTGGTGTATAGCAGGTACTTGGCAAGTGTTTACAGGACAAATGGTGATATTAATCTCTCCATATCTATATCTGACCGGTTTCACAGCCGGTTAAAATAATGTATATCCAATCCTTGCCATTTATGACCCAAGCAATTTCAGACAAATTTTTTTTTTCTTTACCTGATCCAGGGTTGAAAACCACACACCACATTTTATAAGCTGCTCCATTGTTCATCCCCAAGAAATCCTTCTTCACGTGAAAACAGAATGTCCCTGTTCTATCTTCTTTGCCTACTCTTTGTGAACAGGTAAAATGTACATGAAAAAAAGTACTCTCAGGAAGGCAGTTCTTACTTAGAAGATTAGTCACGGGAATTAAAGGTGAAACAGAAGCATAAGGCGTGGGTTGTTTATTTGTTTTTTTTCTGTGTGATTGACATCAGCCTCAGTAGTTTTGGAGGTGATGGTGCCCTACCATATGGATGTATTCATATTCATGCATTTATTTCCTTGCATGTTTTTCAGTGTTTGCAGATGTTCAGAGTCTGGGACTGAGCCATGTTCCCTTTGGGAAGGACTTAATGAACCTACTGAGGGCTACAGTGGAGTGGGGCCATTTTCACACCTTTCAAGGATGGGGCCACACACGCCATTTCTGATTTAATTTGTGTTTACTCTTAATTCCAGGAACTCACATCACATTCTTAACTTTCTGGCAGGTCTGACACTCCTCTCAATGCCATTCATGAGCATGGATGCCTGGAGCCTGATCTCATGCCACAAGTTCACACATTTCTTACTGATCTTCTCTGCTGTGCATGTCAACCTGTGACTTTGCTATGACAGCAACGTGTTAAGGGGATCTGGAGTAATTAAAGGGCTCAGATTTAAAAGAGCTTACTGAGGAGAAGTGCTACAGAAGACCTGAATTTAGACTAGGATAAAAAGTGTGGAATATGCCCTTACTTTCACTTGCTACCATTTCTGACATCAGGATCCATCGAACGATGTATATTTGGGTGCACGCATGCGTGGACATGACAAAACCCACAGGCAAAATGCAGGTGACAGTCACTGCTCAGTGAAATGACTTCAATCCTCCTCTTTTGCTCAGCATCCTGCTCCTCATTCTTCTCCGACAGTCAGAGCTTCTCAACAGCCATGGAGACACCTTTGGCCAACCATATCGCTCTGACGCACTTGGCAAAAGAAGGGCATGGAAGTGAATCATTAAATCTGCTGATAAGGAGGAGAAAATTAATTAGAATAACCAGATGCTCAGGAAAAGAGTAATAAAATTTGATCCCAAGCTTGGACAAATTAAACTCATATAATTGATTTTCGTCACCTCTTAGCCTCATTCAAGTTGGATGTGAAAGAATGGAAAAGAGTTAAAAGTCAAGTAGAAAAATAAACCGAGTCAGACAAAGCTTTCTCTTTTACTTCATATATGATCTCAGACTGAAATGTTTAGCTTATAATTAGGTCTGAGTTTTAATTGTAAAGGCATGAAGAGAGGATTTGAAAACATGAAAAAAAAAAAAACCAAAACAACATTCGACTTCCATAGCAACAAGAGATTTTCTGAATCAAGTGAACAGCAGGAAGACTAAAAAAAGAAAAACTGACTTCCCAAATACTGGAAACCAAACCAAGAAAGAATATAGTGGTATTTGGAAATACAATCAGGCTCTGTTAATTGTTCCTTGCTTTGTTTTTATCACTGGCACAGTATTATTATCTATTATAATTAGAGAAACATATAGTATATGTATAAAGGAATTCCGAACCTATATTCTGACACACCAGTGTGGGGAAAAAGAAATGTTTTTCAATATGGGTTTTCTGTGACTCAAGTGGCAGAAATAAAATCAACATGGAACTTCCCTGGCAGCCCCGTGGTTCAGACTTCATGCTTCCAGTGCAGGGGACGCAGGTTCTCCCCTGGTTAGGGAACTAGAATGTCACATGTCCCACAGCACAGACAAAAAAAAAAAAGAAAGAATATCAGCAGCATTGGTAGCAGATATTGAAGGCACATGGGGTTAGCATTAGGCATTAGGAGAGAGGACAGAGGCCATTTTGGCCATCAGAGAGTCTGAGATTAGAAATGCCAGGAAATTATAGGGCTGGGAGAGAATCAGAGAGGAAACTGAGGCTCGAGGTTAAGTGATTGGTCCTGAATCAGCCAGAGAGGTGTTGAAGCGGATTAGAATCCAGTCCCTCGGACACTCTTTCATAAAGTCCCAGTTTCCTGGTGGGGTTGTCCCTCTTCCACTTCTCACTGGCAGCTCCACAGAGCTTGATGAACATCTGTGACAACAGAACAACCGCCTGAGTTAAATGCTAAAGAGAATCTCACTGGTGAAAGTCACCCCCTGGAATAATGGGAACCCCCAAACATAAGCTTTTCACACTTGCTGACAAAATCTTACTCTGACTTATCTGGACAACTGTTCTAGTGTGCCACTGAAGGTGGCTTGTTTAGACAGTCTGCTATCAGTTTACTTATCTGTAATTTGGCTAGAATTGATTGGCTTTCTTGCTGGTACCCACGAATGTAGTGATGCTGAGGAAGAAGGTCGCCGCAGTCAGAGCTGGGTGCTCAGAGCTGCCTGGTTTCCACCAACAGCTTCTTCTCTACATTTGGTTGAGATGGGACTGGAAGCCAGGGCTTCTCCCACTGCGGGACTTGGCTCCAGCTTCTGATTCTCTTCCTAATTACTGCATGTGCTAAGTCGCCTTAGTCGTGTCTGACTCGGTGTGACCCTATGGACTGTAGCCTGCCAGGTTCCTCTGTCCATGGGATCTCTAGGCAGGAATACTGGTGTGGGTTGCCATGCCCTTCTCCAGGGGATCTTCCTGACCTGCAGATTGAATTTGTGTATCTTACATCTCCTGAATTAAAAGGCAAGTTCTTTGCCACTAGTGCCACCTGGGAACCCCCAATCACTACACAAAAGAGGGTTAAGACCTTAAACATGCATTCCAATATAAATATTGACCTATTATACAATATTGTATAATTGGCTCTACTTATACAAAATATTGACTCATACAAGTTACCTAGAATAGTCAGATTCATAGAGTCAGAAAGTGCATTGGTAGATGCCAGGGCCTAGGGGTTTTGAGGGTGGGGAGGGGGAGAGAGGAGTTGTTTAATGGGAACAGCATCTCAGTTTAGGAAGGTGAAAAATTCGGGAGAGGAAAGACTGTGGGAGTTGCACAACAATGTGAATGTACTTAGTGCCCTAAACTGTACAGTTAAATATGGTTAAGATAGTATGTTTTAGATTATGTGACTTACACCACAATTGAAAAACGTAAACAGAGGGTTAAGAGAGGTTCAGCATCAGTCAGGAAGTTACATAAAACTTGCTCTTTCTTCCTCACACATGCCCTTGTGTCTAAGCTTTTCAACATAGGACTCTCTACTCACTTGCCTCAGCTGAAGCTCTGCCATCCTGCCTGGGATGATTAATTTTATGTGTCACCTTGGCTAGGACATGCTGCCCTCATTCTCATCAAATACTAGTCTAAATGTTTCTATGAAGGCTTTTTTGGTATTTCTTAAAACTTATTTTATATTCATACGCTGGAATACTATCTAGCAATGAGAATAAACAAACCACAACTGCACACAACATGAGTGAGTCTCTAAAGGTTCTGGTTACCAATTCCAATGCGTGTGTGTGTGTGTGTGTGTGTGTGTGTAGTGGGGGGGGGGTGGTTCCCCATACCAAGAAGAAATTCTCTGACACTACAAATTAACTCGGTTCTGACCTGTCTTTGCTGAGATAGCATCAGATCCCATAGGTTAAGGGGTCACTCCTACAGGACTGTCCTCCCACTCCAGGTGCCAGTCTCAAGTCCAGACCGCCACCTGTGCTTCTGACTTACCTGCTATCAATGGGGAACTGCAATGAAACCTTCTCCAGGTTTATTTAATTTGCTAAATTGGCTCGCAGAACTCAGAGAAACATTTTACTTACAAGATCACTGTCTGTACTCAGTTGCTTGGTCATGTCTGACTCTTTGCAATCCCATAGATTGTAGCCCGCCAGGCCCCTCCATCCATGGAGTTTTCCAGGCAAGACTACTGGAGTGGGTTGACATTCCCTACTCTAATGGATCCTCCCAGCCCCAGGGATGGAACCTGTGTCTCTTGTGTCTTCTGCACTGGCAGGCGAATTCTTTACCACAGTGCCACCTGGGAAACCTACAAGATCACAAATTTATTATAAAAGGCTATAACTCAGGAACAACCAGATGGAATAGATACACTGGGAAAAGTATGGGGAAAGGGTGCAGACTGTCCCTGCCTGTGAAGGCATTTTTAAAGATGAGATTAACACTTAAAATTCAGTAGACTTTGAGTGAAGCAGGTCACCCTTTATAATGAAGGTGGACCTCATCTAATCAGTGGAAGACCTTTCATGAAAAAAAGACTGATGTCCCTAAAAGAAGAGGGAATTCTGCCAGCAGACTGACTTTGGGCTCAAGCTGAAACATGCACTCTTCTCTGGGTCTCAGGCCTGTTGCCTGCCCTGTAGATTTGGACTTGCCAGCCCCTAAAATTTTGTGAGCTAATTCTTTAAACTCAATCTCCCTCTCTCATATTCTCTCTCTCTGTCTGTTGGTAGGATGTGGAATGATGCTTCTGAAACCAGTAGAACTATTGAATAGGACAAAAAAAAAAAAAAAAGAGTAAGAGAAAGGACCAATCTCTAACTCAAAATGTGCCCAAAGTTCAAAGTGGTACCTGAAACATCACAGTGACAGTTTTGGAAGCAGCTTGGTTCTACAGAGCTGCTCATGTTAACTCCTCCTAATAGTCAGGGCCTGTCTGTCCTGTGCTGCCATTCTTTTATCATACCTAAGCTCCAAAAGATGGCTACAAGCTGAAATTCACCCTACCTTAAAAAAAAATTACTAGTGATGAGTTACTTCACTTTGTTGCCTTCATGTCATTTTATATCAAATATCTTCTATTCTTCTAGAATTGTATTTCATTCACTACTTCAGGCCAGGTGACAGAGAGACTTTAAGCCCAATTCTGGGTTCTTTTGAGTCGTATCATTGCTTTACTTAAAATCTGTAATGAGAGTCACAATCTTATATGGGACTATCTCTCTGTACACAAGAGGGTGGCTTTAGTTATTTTTTTGTGCTCTCCCCTCATGTAAAAAACATTCACTTCTTACACTTTTACAGAATAAACACACACACACATACCCACACACATATATATATATATCATACATATACAAATCGCTCAGTCATGTCCAACTCTTTGAGACCCCATGGACTGCAACCCACCAGGCTCCTCTGTCCATGGGATTCTCCAGGCAAGAATACTGGAGTGGGTTGACATGCCCTCCTCCAGGGGATCTTCCCAACCCAGGAATTAAACCAGACCTCCTGCATTGAAGGCAGATTCTGTACTATCTGAGCCACCAAGAAAGTCCTTTGAACAGAGCTATAATGTATGTTAAAAAAAAAAAAAGGTATAACGAGTGAGAGAGAGATACACACGCACTGTTGTTCTTCTCTGCAGAACCTGGGTAAAGCGCTGCCTCATACTCTTTGGGAGCCAGGTCAACAGTGGTTGGCAGACACTTCCTTGTCACAAATCTGCAACTGCTGGGATGCTCTATTGGGCCAATTTTCTCTGAAGCTCTTGAGATAAGTGTCTCTAATGATGAAGCGAGGGCTAATTTGGAAGCAGATACAGAACCTGGGCAAGCTGCATCTCTCCCTTGCAGCTCCTGCCGCTCTGAAGTTGTGCAGCTGGGAACGCAGGGTAAATGGGCATCTGCCTCATTCACTCCAACATTCATTCAAATATTTCCTGACCGACTGCTCTATGGCCAGTTCTCTCCTAGACACCGGAGAATCAAAACTGAACAAGATTGATGAGACTTCTGCCATTACAAAATCTGCATTTTAAGCTGAGAGAGGCCAATAAGACTTGGTTTGATTGAATTTTGTTCCTTTTTTTAAAATTAATTTTTATTTTTTAGTTTGTTTTGCTTTACAATACTGTATTCGTTTTGCTACACATCGACATGAATCAGCCACGAGTGTACATGAACTCCCAATCCCGACCCCCACCTCCCCCCTCCCGCCTCACACCTTCTCCCTGGATTATCCCCGTGCATCAGTCCTAAGCATCCTGCATTCTGCATCGAACCTAGACTGGCGATTTGTTTCACTTATGATATCATACATGTTACACTGCCACTCTGCCAACTCATCCCACCCTCTCCCTCTCCCACAGAGTCCAAAAGGCTGTTCTATACATCTGTGTCTCTTTTGCTGTCTTGCGTACAGGTTTATCATTACCATCTTTCTAAATTCCATATATATGTGTAAGTATACTGTATTGGTGTTTTTCTTTCTGGCTTACTTCACTCTGTATAATCGGCTCGAATAGCCAAAGCCATCTTGAGAAAGAAGAATGGAACTGGAGGAATCAACCTGCCTGACTTCAGGCCTTACTACAAAGCCACAGTCATTAAGACAGTATGGTACTGGCACAAAGACAGAAATATAGATCAATGGAACAAAATAGAAAGCCCAGAGTAAATCCACACACCTATGGACACGTTATCTTCAACAAAGGAGGCAAGAATATACAGTGGATTAAAGACAATCTCTTTAACAAGTGGTGCTTGGAAAACTGGTCAACCACTTGTAAAAGAATGAAACTAGATCACTTTCTAACACCATACACAAAAATAAACTCAAAATGGATTAAAGATCTAAACGTAAGACAAGAAACTATAAAACTCTTAGAGGAGAACATAGGCAAAACACTCTCTGACATAAATCACAGCAGGATCTTCTATGATCCACCTCCCAGAATACTGGAAATAAAAGCAAAAATAAAACAAATGGGATCTAATTAAAATTAAAAGCTTCTGCACAACAAAGGAAACTATAAGCAAGGTGAAAAGACAGCCTTCTGTATGGGAGAAAATAATAGCAAATGAAGCAACTGACAAACAACTCATCTCAAAAATATACAAGCAGCTTATGCAGCTCAACTCCAGAAAAATAAATGACCCAATCAAAAAATGGGCCAAAGAACTAAATAGACATTTCTCCAAAGAAGACATACAGATGGCTAACAAACACATGAAAAGATGCTCAACATCACTCATTATCAGAGAAATGCAAATCAAAACCACAATGAGGTACCATTTCACACCAGTCAGAATGGCTGCGATCCAAAAGTCAACAAGCAATAAATGCTGGAGAGGGTGTGGAGAAAAGGGAACCCTCTTACACTGTTGGTGGGAATGCAAATTAGTACAGCCACTATGGAGAACAGTGTGGAGATTCCTTAAAAAATTGCAAATAGAACTGCCTTATGACCCAGCAATCCCACTGCTGGGCATACACACCGAGGAAACCAGAATTGAAAGAGACACATGTACCCCAATGTTCATCGCGGCACTGTTTATAATAGCCAGGACATGGAAGCAACCTAGATGTCCATCAGCAGATGAATGGGTAAGAAAGCAGTGGTACATATACACAATGGAGTATTACTCAGCCATTAAAAAGAATACATTTGAATCAGTTCTAATTTTGTTCCTTTTTAACTGATAATTTATTCCACTTTACCTTTACAACAATCATGTGAGTGTGGTACTATAATTTTTATCACCTTTTCTTTTTTTTTGGCCATGCAAGGGCATTAGAAGAAAGTCAAGCAGGAAGTTTGGCTACTCACATACTCGTGGGTTTTCAGATCTACTATGAGTTCTAAAAGAACATATTGAATTGTGTCCATGTGATTTTGTTTTTAGTTTATTTTTCTCTTTGGGAGCAGGGCATGCTGTGCAGCCTTGGGGGCTAGGGATCAAACCTGGACCCCCTGCATGGGAAGCACAAAGTTTTAACCACTGGACCACCAAGAAGTTCCAACAATTGAATTTTGGATTGTGACAAGTGTTTTGAGGGAGACGAGGGACGCAGGGACAGAGTGAAAGAAGAGAGGGTCCTTTAGACATAATGGACAAAGAAGGTGATTTCAAGGAGCCGACATCTAAACATCGGCTTGTCAATGACAAGTGCCTCTATTGATCAAAGTCTGCATTTTCTTTTTAATTGAAAACAGTTTAAAAAACGAAACAGTGAGTCTGTGTATGTGTGCATGCTCAGTCGCTTCTGTCATGTCCGACTGTCTGTGTGACCCTATGGACAGTACCTGCCAGGCTCCTCTGTCCACGGATCCTCCAGGCAAGAATACTGGAGTGGGTTGCCATTTCCTCCTCCAGGGAATCTTCTTGACCCAGGGATTGAACCGCTGTTGCCTGTCTCCTGTGCTGGCAGGCATGTTCTTCATTACTGAGCCACCATGGAAGCCTAAAACAGTGAGTCTACACAGCCTTACTGTGAAAAATTTACATGATACAGAAATAGACATAACTAAAGGCAGCAGGCACCCTGGCCGCTTCCCACTCCACTCCCTTCCATGGGTGTGCAGTGGAACCATCAAGCACAAACGTTTGCCCGTGCTTTTCCATGCTTGTGGGATCTGGCTTTGCATATTAGTCTTCGTTCCATCACAGGCTTTTTTTTTTTTCCTTAGTAATACATTTTAGAAATCTTTCCATGCAATGCCTATAAATCTTTTTTCCCCCACTGGGAAAATAATTTATTTTGTAAAAACTGTAGAACAAATAGAAGGAACTAAATATTCAGATCAATTGATGAGAGACAGACCCCACTGTGCTTTTGCTCAGGATGGAGAAGATGGGGCTGATATATCCATGGAGAGTCCTTGTGGAGTCAAGAAGGAGGAGGAAAAGTAACAGTGAGGGAAAGCTGACCTTGAATTCTGGGATTTAATTCTAACTATGCTTTATAAAAACACAGGTGGTCTTAGCCAGTATCGATCATGAAAAGAAACTTCTAAATATCCTAATAAATAGAGGTTGTTCACACAACTATTAAGAGACGATGACAGATATTTTCAAAGGTTTTCAAAGAATCTTTTCAAAGGTTGAAGTGAAAAATTCTTCTTTGATTAGGATTATTTGAAATACATTGCTCAAATAATTACCCCAGCAAGCAAGAAATAATCATCTCGAACAATGAACAACAATAATAACCAGAACAATGGTGTTCTGCTTACTGTGTTTGAAAAATTCCACAATGCCACCTCCATTTGAACAAAAACACCCCTGGGTTGGTGCGTAAAATTTTAAAATGCCCCCCAACACTTGCTCCCAAGTCTTCTCAGTTCTGTTGGATAGGCTTTGCCAAGTGCTCTCAGAGTCTCAGACAGATTTTTTGTTGGGTATCTGTAGACTGATGGTTTCAACAAGGATTGTTTTATATGCTGAGTGACAAAGTTGGCATGTGATGGAACACAGCCATGGATCCCCTTGAACATCAATAAGCAGTCAAACAAATGTGTAAGCACAGATCTAATATTTATATAGTCTTCTACCCTGGCCAACAATGCACTAAGCATATGTATATACTTTTATCATTTTACTCTCATAAAACTCTAAGGTTGGTGGTGGTAGTCTTATTTTGTCTCTCTCTCTCTCACACATACACACTGAAAAAAATACATATAAGGTTATTTACTTACTTGCTTACCTAAGCAAGTAGTATCTCGGCACTTTCTGATCTTAAAAATGTATTTAATTTTTAACTGTGCTTTATTTTTCACACACACACTTTCTCTCACTCAAGCCTACACATACTCATACATACTTAGGGTTCTATTATTCAAATTGCTATTTTACACTGAAGAGTGAATGCTGTATTAGTTGTTCCTTGCTGTAAAATAAACTACCACACATTTAGCAGCCTAAAGCCACACTTATTTATTATCAGGTACTGGGATCAGAAGTCTGAGCATGACTTAAGCTGAGTCTTTAGCTTAAGGTCTTATAAGTCTGCCCTCAGGAGTCTGCCAGGGCTAGGTTCTTGTAACAGACCTGAATGCAGAAAGGTTTACATTCAAGCTTTCTCAGATTATTGGCAAAATGAATTTTCTTATGGCTGTAGGATTCACGGCAGCTTGCCTCTATAAACCCACAATGGAGAGGGAGAAAGAGAGAGGAAGATTCTAGAGCTTTCAGGTTTGTTTGTTTTTTGCTGGTTGCTGGTCATATAACCAAAAGTGGGGTCCGGCTGACCATCATTCAAAACCAATAAAGAGGCAAGTTTGGTGGAAAGGAAAGTTTGCTTTATTTTGGATGCCGACAATGAGAGAGGGGGAGGTTGGACTCCTATCCGAAAGCAGACTACCCCCTCCCCACCAACAATAGGGGGCAAGAGTTTTATAGACAGAAGGAGGTGGCTCCGTGAGAAACAGCACAGTCAGCTCTGACAGTCATCTTGAAATTGGTCCTGTGGTGGTCTGACCGGCATCATCTTGACTGTTTTAAGTACAGTTAATTTTCAGTTCCATGGTCAGTTTTTTCCCATATCCTTGATGTTAGTTCTTGGAATTGTGGAGCTTAGTGTATGAATAGACAGATAGATGGGACAGAAGAGAAACTCTCCAAGTAGACTCAAATGCAAATGGAAATTTTGATTATGATAAAAGTAGCTTTCCTCTAACATTACTGGAAAATGATGGCCTGTAAATAAATGGTGTTTGGGCAACTGGACTGCAATTTGAAAAAAATAAAACTAGATCCTACCAAAATTACAAATTAATTACAATGCTAAAAGTAAAAATACTATATAAGAACAGAAGAAAATATAGATTCATGCCTTTCTAAACCAGGGAAAAGCCTTTATAATACTGATTTAAAATTTAGATATAGGTCTAAGGCCAGAGGAGGTCAAGATGGTGGAGTAAGAGGATGTGGGGTTCATCTTCACCTGTGAACCCGCCAATATACATCTACCTGTGGGACAATTCTCATGGAAAACTAACTGGAAACTGGGAGAAGGACTCCCATATCATCAAGGTTGTAAGGAAGATGCATACGTAATTGGGTAGGATGGGAAGAAAAGCATCGTACACATTGGGCTTAGTGTGCGTGTGTAAGCCACACACTGGGCATCCCAGTCCTGGTGTCCTACGTGTAGAATACAAGCCTCCTAGGCTGCTTGGAGAACTGCTGGGACAGGTAGAAAGGCTGAAGCTTAGCCCGCACTCATGGGGAGTGCATGGGTGCTGTGCCACCGGGCACGGGGGAGAGCCATCTGCCCTAGAAGCTGCTGCCTCGCTGTGCTCCTAGCCCGAGCTGAGTGAACAATACACCTTTCTACTCCATGCCAGTGGATCTAAGGTTGCCAGGACCTGCTGACGGTGACATGGTGAGTAAGTGCAAGTTGGGGAATAATCTGCATGGGGTTTATATCCCTCTCAATCACTTTCTACAAAATAAGCAGTGGTGCCAGCAAGAGATATTGTTTGTCCCAACAAGAATACCAGGGAAAACGGATTCTCTGTGGGACCACCAGGAAATATAGGAACGTGTGATGCAATCATAAGACATGGGCTCAAAGAAACTCCTAAAAATCACATTTGTTATCAGAAAGCAGATAGTCTATTTGCTATGGTTTATGCTGTGCTCATTTCCCAGATGAATGGAAGGGATACTATGATGGTGCTCTGAAATATTTCTTTCATCAGGGGATGTTCCCAAGATAAGATAAAGAGAAAAAAATCAAATGAAAAAAATATGCTGCAGACCAAATTTGACTTCCATAAATACCGTTTATAAACCTTTTAAAAGAACAGAGAGTATTTACAGGAGCTTCAGATTTGGAAGACATAAAAGAAAATGACAAGCTTGTTTTCAAGTTTTGTTGCACTTGTCTGCTACTGACGTGGTAATCGGGTACTTATTCCATTTGCCTTTTTTTATAGCACACAGGCTTTGTCATTACACACTGTGACAGAAAGTGCCTCCTGGGTCTTTCATCTTTTGAGAAAGATCCCCAAACTTTCCCTTCCACAGGTGGGCTCCCAGCTACCATGTGTCTGTTCTGTGGCTCCCCACCCAGATACAGAGGATGGGCTGGGTCAACAGCTGCCCCTCGTCACTGGAACAGAAGACACGCACACTTGTGAATTGTGAGGCTATTCCCTCGGTCTTGTATACACACACCAAAGAGGAGAAGAAAGTCACACATTAAAGTTAGCTGTCTTACTGAGAAGAGCAGAGTTAGCTGTGATGAGAGGCAGACAACAGCCTGAGTGAAAATGGAAATCTCCCAGGCTCTGTAAGCATTACAGTGCCCAGATCCAGTCACTGTGGTGTCTGGCTAGTCATATTATCTTTGACCTCCTTGAAATATCACTTACTGGAGACTGCAGAAATACCAACAAGATTTTGCACTCCTTCCATCAAGGAGTAGATCTTTCCCCTTTTCCTTGAATCCAGCTGAATTTAGGAGTGACTGTGACCAGCAGAATATGGCAGACATGGAACTGTCTGAGCTTTGACTCAAGAGCTTTGCAGCTTCCTCCACTGCTCTTTTAGGACCCCTGTGCCCACCAAGTGAGGGCACGGGCACCTTGTCTAGTATCCTGAGTGACCCACTTAGATGCACTAGACACAGCCTGCCAATCCCCATAAACGCATGAACACACTGATCAGGCTTCTAACTTACCTTATCGTTGTGTGCAGATGCACAAGGAATCTCAGCAGAGACCAGCTGCGTTGGACCACATGAGAGAAACTACCCAGCAGTCTCCAAAAGTGAGTTAAACAAAGGGTGCTTTAAAAAAAGATTTGTTTGTTTGGCTGCATCAGCTCTTAGTTGCAGTGGGCGGGCTCTCTAGTCATGGTGCATGGGCTTAGTTGCCCCGAGGCATGTGGGATCGTAGTTCCCTGACTGGGGATCAAACCTGGGCCCCCTGCATAGCAAGATGGATTTTTAACCACTGGACCACCAAGAAGTCCTCAAGGGTGTGGTTTTATGTCTTTAAGTTTTGGGGTTATTTGTTACCTGGTAAAAGCTACCTGATACATCCTTTATCCTTCCAATAAATTTCTAACATTTTTCCCCTAAGCTGTCTGTTTTTGTGTCTGTGTAGGTTTTCACCTTGAACCCAAAGAATCTTGAGTAAGAGAGAAATTGTGTCAATAGAAGAGGCTACAGAGAGGCTGAAGAACTGATTGGCTGAGTCACTCAGGGTAGTATGCAGAAAGAAATCCCTCATTTGTAATTATGTTTTACTAAAGCAACTAACTTGGAGAAGGCAATGGCACCCTACTCCAGTACTCTTGCCTGGAAAATCCCATGGATGGAGGAGCCTGGTGAGCTACAGTCCATGGGGTTGCACAGAGTCGGACACAACCGAGTGACTTCACTTTCACTTTTCACTTTCACGCGTTGGAGAAGGAAATGGCAACCCACTCCAGTGTTCTTGCCTGGAGAATCCCAGGGATGGCGGAGCCTGGTGGGCTGCCGTCTATGGGGTCACACAGAGTCAGACACGGCTGAAGTGACTTAGCAGCAGCAGCAGCAAAGCAACTAACTAAGCAAGGAACCTACCACAACACTAATGGATGCCCATAAATATTTTTAGCCTTCCCTTAAACAATCTTTTCCCTATGAGATGCAATATATTCTGTGACCTGGTAACTGATGGATGGTGTTGCCTTGGAGACTTTTGCGTCCTGTACCTTTTTCTAAGTGGTGGTGGTATGTGATTCTGACTGCTTTCTAACTTTTTCATCTAACTGCTGAATTGCAGGATGAAACAGAGCATAGTCCGAACAAAATGGAGTCTGGTCTAAAGGAAGATGGGCTGGTCTGAGAATCATTCATTTTGAGGAGAGGGGCCCATTGATGACATTTTTGATTTCAGTTGCTAGTGATGACTGATTGGATAATCTCCCTTCAGGAAGAGAGTGGGCTAGTCCAAGATGTTTTAAATCATGTATTGCATAATCAGGAAGAGAGAGTTGTGTGTGTGTGTGTGTGTGTGTGTGTGTGTGTGTATGCATGCCAGTCAAAAGAGAGAATAGACAACTCTTGGGGGGAGTATCTCCATACAACCCATCCTCTTTTTCTTGTGCATACTGTTTGTTCTCCTCCTGCTAGGACTAGATTCCCAGTAACCAGGTTTGCATTTCCAGAACCTCACTCCCTGGCCATTGTTGATTAGGCCAAGGGTACACACTTAACTGGGCTTCCCTGGTGGCTCAGTGGTAAAGAATCTACCTGCCAATGCAAGAGACGTGAGAGATGTGGGTTTGATCCCTGGGTCGGGAAGATCCCTTGGAGAAGAAAATGGTGACTCCAGTATTCTTGCCTGGTAAATCCCATGGACAGAGGAGCCTGGCAGGCTACAGTCCATGGGGTGGCAAGATTCAGACATGACTTAGCAACTAAACAACAACAGCAACACACTTAACTAAAGCTGGGCCAATCAGTTTTTTTCCTAAAAATCTGAGCCAAGGAGTGAGAGAGGTTTATTGATTTTCTCCCTGAGTTGTCTGAATCTGGATGTTTAAGGTAGGGAGCTGCAGAACTACATTTCCCTACGTGCATGCAGAAGCGTTAACAGCCAATCTGGAGAGAGGAGAGGAGGGAAGGGGTTGAGGAGGGAGAGAGAGACATACATACATTGCATTCCAGGTGTCAGATAGTTCTGGATCTGGGGTTTCACCATATTATAGTCTGCTGCTGCTGCTGCTAAGTCGCTTCAGTCGTGTCCGACTCTGTGCAACTCCACAGACTGCAGCCCAACAGGCTCCCCCCGTCCCTGGGATTCTCCAGGCAAGAACACTGGAGTGGGTTGCCATTTCCTTCTCCAATGATGAAAGTGAAAAGTGAAAATGAAGTCGCTCAGTCGTGTCCGACTCCCAGCGACCCCATGGACTGCAGCCTACCAGGCTCCTCCATCCGTGGGATTCTCCAGGAAAGAGTACTGGATTGGGGTGCCATTGCCTTCTCCAATATTATAGTCTAGCATCTTCTAATAAATTCCCTTCATGATTAAGCTAATTTGAAGTGGGAATCTGTTATTTGTAATTAAAAAAGCCTCAAATAAGGAAAATTCACACCAATAAAGAGGCAGTTATTTTAATCTCTTAACAATAACATGAAAGGATATTTGTCAGTGCCTAGCTATATCTAGTTTCTATTTTATTTTCTGGTACTTAACGCCAGTTGGAGATGGAAATGGCAACCCACTCCAGTATTCTTGCCTGAAAAATCCCATGGACAGAGGAGCCCAATGGGCTCCACCCCATGGGGTCACAAAAGAGTTGGACATGACTCAGTGACTAAACAACAATTTATGCCAGTAGTCATCTGGGATCCAAAAATACTGTGTGTACCACTTAAAACCCAGGTGACATTCTTATTTGCATTATTGCCCATTTATATTATTGGAAGAAAAACATTTTTCAATCTCACAGGGTGTATTTATATCTTTTTTTTTCTTCCAGTAAATCGAGTGTGAGTATATCTTTTATCAATCTACAATTCATTTTTGGAAAATGAGCATAAATATCAACTAACACATAAACACATACTGTGAATGTAAACACAGTTTAAAATGTTATATCTACTCAACAGCTAATGCTCTTCTAGCTTGTCTTTTCTCCTAGCAGTAATTCTTTCTGGAGTTCATAAATCAATACAGCTATAGTAATTCATATAGGAAATACCACTAGTTCTACAAGTAGCATCATTTAGAGAAAAAAAAAAAACATCAATTTAGATTTAATGATGACGTGTGAATGGTCTCATAAGTTGACTTTGAAAGTAATGCTATTTAATTTCCTAATTTGGAGCTTAGGCGAAAAAAAAAAGAAAAAACTTAAGAGCTATTCAGAGAAGGAAAAAAACACTTCAAAGGCTGTGTTGGTGAAGTACAAAGTTAAGGGCTGATAAGGAGATTTTCAGGTTAGCTTAATCAGTGAAGATGACTAGATAGCGTGCTTAACACCCACCCCACCAAAACAACTCAGAGGGAATAATCTCAATCAGTGACCTGATTAACCAAGCTAACCCTTGAATTGGTTAGTTTTATCTGTGCTATCTACATCATGCAGCCCTTCGATTATAATAAAGATTCACTATGGAATTTTAGGGAATTCCCTGGAGGTCCAGTGATTAAGACTCTGCATTTTCAATGCAGGAGGCGCAGGTTTGATCCCTGGTTGGGGAACTAAGATCCCACATGCTGCACAGCATGGTCAAAAAATAAACATAAATAACAATAATAATAATAAGATAATCTTAAAAAAAGAAAAACATTCATTATGGGATTTGAAAGTTGATAATATTATTAAAGTTGTCATACTGAGGAAAGTTCTGCAATGAGTGAGTCATTTTCTTTCCCAAACAAGTGCTAAAAAATCTGAGCACTGGATGCGGAAAAATTAATGATGAACCTTGTTGAGTATGGGTGAAGCTTGATTTCACTGTGAAAGAACAAATTTGAAAAAGTTCCCCCAACACTCACACAGTTAGAGATTTGGGATTTACCCCATCCCTATGGGCACTGTCATAGCTTTTGAAACCTGAAAGACATTTTCTATCGAATCTGGTCCAATTTACTTGTAAAGATGACAAAAGTGAGGCCCAGAAAGGTTTAATAATTTTCCCATGGTTACAAAGATAATTCTGTAAATTTTGGAATCAATAACAAAGCAGCTCGCATTGTTTTTGAGGGCTATCTACAGCCTGTACTGTGCTAAGAGCACTGTGTGTGTGTGTGCGCGTGTGTGTGTGTGCACGCGTGCACATGTGTGTGCCTAGAGGTGTCGGACTCTTTGTGACCCCATAGGTTGTAGCCCACCAGATTCCTCTGTCCACAGGTTTTTCCAGGCAAAAACTCTGGAGCAGGTTGCATCTCCTACTTGTGGGGATCTTCCCAACCCAGAAACTGAACCTGTATCCTTGCATCTGCTGCATTGCAGGTGGACTTTTTAAAATTTTTACCACTGAGCCACCGGGGAAGCCCCACATGCCTTGAGGTGTGGCCAAATAAAGAGAAGTGTTTAAAAAATAATTTAACAAAAGAACGTTGTGAGGCCTTTACAGAGAAGTTCTCCACTCAGAGGAGAATTTATATGTTAATAACAGGCAATGTAGCTGTCTGAAAGAAATTTAATAATAAAATTTAAAAGGCAGCCCATATTTGAATAGTGTGACAATAAATGCTAGGTAATATGGACTTTTTTCAAGGAGGAGAGCGGGATTTTGTTATAATTCAAGGGAGTGACCTGACTCTTAATATTTAATGGTGACAAGGAATTTGAATGTAATAGTCTTATTTAGAAAATGTTTTATTCATTGTGCATTTAGGTATTAGACTAATTCTCGGTAGAAAAATTCACCAGGCAGCTGTGTATTTGTTTGCTATATGCCACGTTCTCTCTGAGCCAGACATGACGAAATCTGATTTACATTTGGGAGAGACTAGCTGCCTTCCCAGGAAACACACTCCCCCAGCGCTCAATAGTAATGGGAGCCTGCTAACTGGGAGCCTTCTGCAGGAGCAACTGGTTTAGTGGGAAAGTATATTCTACTTAGGGGCTTCCCAGGTGGCACAGTGGTAAAGAATCTGCCTGTCAACAGGGGACTCAAGAGATCCAGGTTCCATCCCTGGGTTGGGAAGATCCCCTCCAGGAGGTAATGGCAATCCACTCTAGTATTCTTGCCTGGAAAATTCCAGGGACAGAGGAGCCTGTTGGGCTATACATTGTCCATGGGGTTGCAAAGAGTCAGACACAACTAGGCACACACACACACACACACACATTTTTCTTAAGAAATAAAAAGTTGGGAAAGGGAGCAAGGATTCCCTTTTCAGTCACTTGTAACAGAAATTACAATCAAATGCATTCTAATTTTAATTAAATATATTTATACTAAATAATAATTCTATATAATTACAAATACATTTATTATCAAATATAAAACCATAATTAGAAATATATTTAAAATTAAATGCATTTAACTACATTTATTTTAATAAAAGACATTCAGTTATGGATTAAAACCTACAGTCCTAATGGTAGGGTCTGGTCACTGCTAGTAACATGAAGCTATTTTGTGGGTCCTAGAGGTCCCTCCAAAGCTTTGGCAGAAATATTCAAATACATACACAAAAACCCTCTCCAAGCTTAATGCTTAAATCTTGCTCATAAAGATGATGACATGGTAAACCGAGTAGAGAAAAGAGAAGACCTACTTTTGAATTTTAGGTTGACCAACAAAGCTCTGAGTAAAACAGGTCACTTAACTTCCCTATGCTTCACTTTCTGCTTTCAAAATAACAAAAGCTGCAGCAGGGGCAGAGTTACACAGCACTTAGGAGGTGCCAGGCATAGTTCTAAACACTTTTCACATATTAATATATTTAACTCTCATTCTTCTCATTGAAGCTGAGGTGACAGGGAAGGTTGTGTTAATGACCTTTCCCCAGATGGATGTACAATTAAGCTCCAAAATCTTCTTACCACAACTCAAAAATTTATAAAATATGAATTTATCCTATCTTAATCACAACTCCTCTCCATCAGTTGAGAGTGTAAGATCCTTGGATTAGTGAGAATCCTTCCAAACACACATGACACATATCCTCTTTAACTGGTTTATGTGGGAAAAAAAAAAAAAAAAAGAAAGAAAAGGTAGGGCGGGGGGAAACTGCTTGGGAGATTTTAATGTCCAAGGTAGATCCACGCACAGCTGGACCAAGAAAGTCAAAGAGTAAATCAAGAATCTTTCTCCATCTCTTCTTTCAACCAGGTAAGATGTTATCTTTAGGGGTCTTTACCTTTATATCAGGTCCCAGCAGTTAATGCAGTTCCAGTCATAAATCCTCAAATCTGCACAGTGGATACAAGTGTTTTGGCGGCACACAGGGCATTCCTGAACCAATCACAGTGGTAGAAGTGCAAGATGCTGTGATTGGCCTGGGTTATGTGTAACTCTTGGAGCCAAGGGTGCATTCGGTTTGATCTGAGCAGGTCATACAAATGGAGAGTAAAGAGGAGTGGTTCTTCAAGAAAAATCAGGTCACTATCACAGGATAAGGAGGATGGATGCTAGGGAGGGATAAAAAGACAGACGCCACTCCAATTAGACTGACTGTTGCTTTGGCAATTTCCAGCACTAAAAGGCTACAATTTCTGCCAAAGGAGGGAATGAAGGGAAAGAAAAGGCTATGCTATGTATGATAGTCCTATCCATAATGAAATTACCCAATCTCATTTTCTGCGTAGTTACTGCAACAACTCCTCTGCTACAGATCGCTTACTAAAATTACCAGAATAATAAAAGGCAACGATTTAAGTAAAAAATTTCATACTATGTTATAGTATTATATTTATATAACTTCACACTATAATTTTATAGTATTAAAAAGTGACAATCTAAAAACCCAGTAGTAATGATTGGTTAAATGTTACAATAATATCCGTACAATACATTATATACTTACTAGAAGAGATGTGTTAAAACATATTTAATTTTAAGTGAAACTATTGATATTAAAGATATAATGTTAATTGGAAAAGTTGATGGATACAAAAAACACAGTAGTTTTCCAGATGTGCCCAATCTATAGCACTTGACTATGTCAGAAAATAAGCTAATTAGAGAAACATAATCCTTTCTATTGTAAAAATACTAGTTGCATTACACTTGCATTGTAAACATTTCACTGAGTTCAGTTCAGTAGCTCATTTGTGTCCAACTCTTTGTCACTCCGTGGACTGCAGCATGTCAGGCTTCCCTGTCTATCACCAACTCCCAGAGCTTACTTAAACTCATGTCCATTGAGTCGGTGATGCCATCCAACCATCTCATGCTCTGTCATCCTCTTCTCTTTCTGCCTTCAATCTTCCCCAGCATCAGGGTCTTTTCCAATGAGTCAGTTCTTTGCATCAGGTGGCCAAAGTATTGGAGTTCAGCTTCAGCGTCAGTCCTTCCAATGAACATTCAGGACTGATTTCCTTTAGGATGGACTGGTTTGATCTGCTTGCAGTCCAAGGGACTCGCAAGAGTCTTCTCCAACATCACAGTTCAAAAGCATCAATTCTTCAGTGCTCAGCTTTCTCCACGGAGAAGGCAATGGCATCCCATTCCAGTACTCTTACCTGGAAAATCCCACGGATGGAGGAGCCTGGTGGGCTACAGTCCATGGGGTCGCTGAGAGTCAGACACGACTGAACGACTTCACTTTCACTTTTCACTTTCATGCATTGGAGAAGGAAATGGCAACCCACTCCAGTGTTCTTGCCTGGAAAATCCCAGGGACGGGGGAGCCTGGTGGGCTGCCGTCTATGGGATTGCACAGAGTCGGACACGACTGAAGCGACTTAGCAGCAGCAGCAGCTTTCTTCACAGTCCAACTCCCACATCCATTCATGACTACTGGAAAAACCATAGCTGACTAGATGGACCTTTGTTGACAAAGTAATGCCTCTGCATTTTAATATGTTGTCTAGGTTGGTCATAACTTTTCTTCCAAAGAGCAAGCATCTTTTATTTTCATAGCTGCAGTCACCATCTGCAGTGATTTTCAGTTCAGTTCAGTTCAGTCTCTCAGTCGTGTCCGACTCTTTGCGACCCCATGAATTGCAGCACGCCAGGCCTCCCTGTCCATCACCAACTCCCGGAGTTCACTCAGACTCTCGTCCATTGAGTCCGTGATGCCATCCAGCCATCTCATCCTTGGTTGTCCCCTTCTCCTCCTGCCCCCAATCCCTCCCAGCATCAGGGTCTTTTCCAATGAGTCAACTCTTCGCATGAGGTGGCCAAATTACTGGAGTTTCAGCTTTAGCATCATTCCTTCCAAAGAAATCCCGGGGCTGATCTCCTTTAGAATGGACTGGTTGGATCTCCTTGCAGTCCAAGGGACTCTCAAGAGTCTTCTCCAACACCACAGTTCAAAAGCATCAATTCTTCTGCGCTCAGCCTTCTTCACAGTCAACTCTCATATCCATACATGACTACTGGAAAAATCATAGCCTTGACTAGACGGACCTTAGTCGGCAAAGTAATGTCTCTGCTTTTGAATATACTATCTAGGTTGGTCATAACTTTTCTTCCAAGGAGTAAGTGTCTTTTAATTTCATGGCTTTAATTTCAATCATCATCCACAGTTATTTTGGAGCCCCCCAAATAAAGCTTGTCACTGTTTCCATTGTTTCCCCATCTATTTTCCATGAAGTGATGGGACCAGATGCCATGATCTTAGTTTTATGAATGTTGTGTTTTAAACCAACTTTTTCACTTTCCTTTTTCACTTTCATAAAGAGGCTCTTTAGTTCTTCTTCACTTTCTGCCATAAGGGTGGTGTCATCTGCATATCTGAGGTTATTGATATTTCTCCCGACAATCTTGATTCCAGCTTGTGCTTCATCCAGCCCGGCATTTTACACGATGTACTCTGCATATAAGTTAAATAAGTAGAGTGACAATATACAGATTTGATGTACTCCTTTCCCAATTTGGAACCACTCTGTTGTTCCATGTCCAGTTCTAACTGTTGCTTCTTGACCTGCAGACAGATTTCTCAGGAGGCAGGTAAAGTGGTCTGGTATTCCCATCTCTTTCAGAATTTTCTACAGTTTGTTGTGATCTACACAGTGAAAGGCTTTGGCATAGTCAGTAAAGCAGAAGTAGATGTATTTCTGGAATTCTCTTGCTTTTTCAATGATCTAACGGATGTTGGCAATTTGATCTCTGGTTCCTCTGCCTTTTCTAAATCCAGCTTTAACATCTGGAAGTTCACAGTTCATGTACTGTTGAAGCCTGAATTGGAGAATTTTGAGCATTACTTGGCTACTGTGTGACATGAGTGCAACTCTGCAGTAATTTGAGCATTCTTTGGCATTGCCTTTCTTTGGGATTGGAATGAAAACTGATCCTTTTCAGTCCTGTGGCCACTGTTGAGTTTTCCAAATTTGCTGGCATATTGAGTGCAGCACTTTCACAGCATCATCTTTTAGGATTTGATATAGTTCAACTGGAATTCACCTCCACTAGCTTTGTTCATAGTGATGCTTCCTAAGGCTCACTTGACTTTGCATTCTAGAATGTCTGGCTCTAGGTGAGTGATAACACTATTGTGGTTATCTGGGTCATGAAGATCTTTTTTGTACAGTTCTTCTGTGTATTCTTGCCACCTCTTCTTAATATCTTCTGCTTCTGTTAGGTCTATACCATTTCTGTTTTATTGTGCCTATCTTTGCATGAAATGTTCCCTAGATATATGGAGACCCTTTCTGTGCATTTGAATTGCAGGTCAGATTCCAAAAACTCTATTTGCATCCACTTTTCAGTGTAGTATATCTAGTAAGCCAAGCAGGATAAGATTAAGCCATATAAAATTACTGTAAAAATTGGGAACAGCTGGATTTTATACATACACTTAAAACATAACTGATAAAAGTCATATCTGTTCAGTTGAACTGTCAACAAAGTACCAAGAAGCAGTAGCTGAACTATATCATCATCTTTATACTTGTTGTCATTATTATCATCACATCAGCATTATCATCATTGTCTTATTTTCTTTAGGTTTGAGTATAATTTTATCAATATATATATATACTATCACATTCGATCCTGGCAAGGCTACTATTAGTATTGCTCTTATAAGAGAACTAAGGCATGAAATAAATAAATGGTTATTCCAAGGTCATTCACAGAGAAAGGTGTAGAATTCAGATCACTTACTCCTTGATTTGGTGTACCATCTATAATCTGGAACTAGATTTTCAACATAATAAAGCTAATCAAACCTTGATTTTACATTGATATTTACATGTTACAAGTTTCTTTTACATATATTATAATAGATTACACTGATTCTAAGTTCAGTCTAAGAACAATACTGTGCTGTGCTTAGTCACTTGGTTGTGTCTGACTCTTTGCAACCCCATGGACTGTAGCCCACCAGGCTCCTCTGTCCATGGGGATTCTCCAGGCAAGAATACTGGAGTGGGTTGCCATGCCCTCCTCCAGGGGATCTTCCCAACCCAGGGACTGAACCCAGGTCTCCTGCATTGCAGGCAGATTCTTTACCATCTGAGCCACCAGGGAAGCCCAAGAATACTGGAGTGGGTAGCCTATCCCTTCTCCAGGGGATCTTCCCGCCCCAGGGATTGAACCCAGGTCTCCTGCATTGCAGGAGGATTCTTAACCAGCTGAGTTACAAGAACAGTACTGTGTGGTTGTAATAGCAGTTTATACTGACCTGAGTCCTTATCAAACAACTTTGCATATATCATCATATTGTGGTAGGCAACCTAAGAGGGCCCAGTGATCTGTGCCTGCTGACACTCATGCCCCTGTGTAACCCCTTCCTCTGATATGGGCTGGAGCTAGTGTCTTGTCTGTAATGAACAGAATGCAGCCCAAGTGATGGAATGACACTTCTGAAATTAGGTTATAAAAAGAGTGTGACTTCCATCTTGGAATCTTTCACTCTCAGCCCTCACTCTGGGGAAAGCAGGCTGCAATATGTGGGAGAAGTAAGCTGTGCTGGTAATAGCCCTATACAGAGGTCCATGTAATCATGAACCTAAGTCTCCAGCCAGACAGGATCTGAGGCTTGTCAATAGTTACATGAGTGAGCCCAAAAGTGGATCTTCCTTCAGTTGTGCTGGGAGATGTCTATAGTCCTGATTGACACTTTGATTGCAGCCTTCTGAGAAACCTGAGCTAGAAGACCCAGCTAAGCCATGCCCAGATTCCTCATTCACATAAAACCTGACATCAGTGAAAGTTCTGTTGTTTTAAGCCATTAGGTTTGGGGTGATTTGCTATGCAGCAGTGGATAATTAATACATATTTTAAATTCCCATAGTAGTCCTATGAGGTAGGTCTATTATGCCAACCTTAATGAATGAGGACATTAAGATTTAAGGAGGTAAATAATTTTCCCCAAAGCAAACAGTTAATAAGTGGCTGAGCTGGGACCTGAACCTGACTTGCTGAACTCCAGAGCTTGAGTTCCATGCTGAATTACCCCCTAGGAGGAAGATAAGATGCGGTTTGACTCAACACAGGTGATCATGGAGCAGACGAATTCCTACGCACAGGCTGATTTGAGAAACTTTTCTAAAAGAAGGCTAAGTTGGCAGGGTATTATTGTCCTATGGTAATCATGAGAAATGCTGGACTGGAAGAAACACAAGCTGGAATCAAGATTGTCGGGAGAAATATCAATAGCCTCAGATATGCAGATGACACCACCCTTATGGCAGAGTGAAGAGGAACTAAAAAGCCTCTTGATGAAAGTAAAAGAGGAGAGTGAAAAAGTTGGCTTAAAGCTCAACATTCAGAAAACGAAGATCATGGCATCTGGTCCCATCACTTCATGGGAAATAAATGGGGAAACAGTAGAAACAGTGTCAGACTTTATTTTGGGGGGCTCCAAAATCACTGCAGATGGTGACTGCAGCCGTGAAATCAAAAGACGCTTACTCCTTGGAAGAAAAGTTATGACCAACCTAGATAGCATATTCAAAAGCAGAGATGTTACTTTGCCGACTAAGGTCCGTCTAGTCAAGGCTATGGTTTTTCCAGTAGTCATGTATGGATGTGAGAGTTGGACTGTGAAGAAAGCTGAGTGCAGAAGAATTGATGCTTTTGAACTGTGGTGTTGGAGAAGACTCTTGAGAGTCCCTTGGACTGCAAGGAGATCCAATCAGTCCATTCTAAAGGAGATCAACCCTGGGATTTCTTTTGAGAGAGTGATGCTGAAGCTGAAACTCCAGTAATTTGGCCACCTCATGCGAAGAGTTGACTCATTGGAAAAGACTCTGATGCTGGGAGGGACTGGGGGCAGGAGGAGAAGGGGGCGACAGAGGATGAGATGGCTGGATGGCATCACTGACTCAATGGGCGTGAGTGTGAATGAACTCCGGGAGTTGGTGATGGACAGGGAGGCCTGGCGTGCTGTGATTCATGGGGTCGCAAAGAGTCAGACATGACTGAGCAACTGAACTCAACTGAATGATGATATGGGCTTCCCTGGTGGCTCAATGATAAAGAATCCACCTGCAGTGCAGGACATGCTGGGAGATGCAGATTTGATCCCTGGGTTGGGAAGATCCTCTGGAGGAAGACATAGCAACTCACTCCAGTATTCTTGCCTGGACAATCCCATGGACAGAGGAGCCTGGTGGGCTACAATTCATGGGGTTTCAAAGAGTTGACACGACTTAGTGACTAAACTACCATCACCAGCAATGATGATAAACCATGAAGCTTAGAAGCCAGAAGGCTGAGACATTAATCCAGGTTCTCTGTCTCTGCTCCATGCATCCTCACCCTTAGATTCATGCTAATTTTTATTACACTGGCAAACTATATGCTACAAATACCACATATTTTAATATATATTAATAACAGTAATATGCAATAATGAAAAACTGTGAACCATAAAATATTCATTAAATTAAATAAAATATAATAATATAGTATATATTAATTGATTATATTAATATATTACTATAATTAACCTCAATTATAATTAATTAATATAATTAATATATTAAATATAGTAATATATTATATAAATATAATATTTTTATTTATAAAATATAATACTGTGAATCATAAATGATTCATTAAATACATGCCAATGTTTGCTGGGAGAAATATCGACAGCCTCTGATAAGCAGATGATACCACTCCAATGGCAGAAAGTGAAGACAACTTAGAGCCTCTCGATGAAAGTGAAAGAGGAGAGAGAAAAAGCTGGTTTAAAAGTCAACGTTAAAATACTAAGATCATGGCATCTAGTCCCATCACTTCATGGCAAATATGTGGAAAAAGTGGAAACAGTGACAGATTTTATTTTATTGGGCTCCAAAATCACTGTGGACATTGACAGTGACTGCAGTCATGAAATTAAAAGACACTTGTTCCTTGGAAGAAAAGCTCTGACAAACCGAGACAGCATATTAAAAAGCAAAGACATCACTTTTGCTGCCAGAGGTCTGTATAGCCAAAGCTGTGGTTTCTCTAGTAGTCATGTATGGATGTGAGAGTTGGACCACAAAGAAGGCTGAGCACCAAAGAATTGATGCTTTTTAACTGTGGTGTTAGAAAAGACTCTTGAGAGTCCCTTGGATAGCAAGGAGATCAAACCAGTCAATCCCAAAGGAAATCAATCCTGAATATTCACTACAAAGATTGATGCTGAAGCTAAAGCTCCAAGACTCTGGCTACCTATGTGAAGAGGCGACTCACTGGAAAAGGCCCTGAAGCTGGGAAAGACTGGGGGCAGGAGAAGAAGCCAGCTACAGAGGATGAGATGGTTGGATGGCATCACCGACTCAATGGACATGAATTGGAGCAAACTTTGGGAGATAGTGGAGGACAGAGGAGCCTGGTGTGCTGCAATCTGTGGGGTTGTAAAGAGTTGGACATGACTGAGCGATTGAACAACAGCAAATTGCCATGGATGTGCTGGAGAAAACTGCTCCATCAGCATACCAGGAGCACTACCTCTGCTACTCAGCTGCAAAACTAACCACATCTCATGAGCTCTGAGACTTCTGTTTCCTCTAGGGTCATTTTTCATGCCTTCTTGGTAAAATTCTTCATTTATATTTAAGCCACCAAGCCCTGGGCTCAGCACATTTTTGTCTTCCAGTGCCTTGGACATCAGGTAAGGTCTCAGGTGGCCTTAGAAACAGGCTTATCATGTCACAGAAAGGGTGAGATTACATGACTCTATCACTTTAGAATCTATGAAATAAAACATGCTTGCCAATATAAATGCATGTGTGAATTTATTTGCTAATAGCTAATTAAATGCCATATTTAATACTTGATTTTTTTTTTAGAGCATCTTTGTAAGGAACTGAATTAGGTTCAGAGCAACAGACTGATCTGAAAGTTAAAACAGTTCAAATGAAAACATAATGAAATAGGAAACCCTGCTTCTTTCCTTGAATGTTTACTTAAATTATGCTGGGCTATATGGTAGGTGAGTATTTACAGAGTACTAAATGTGCAATTCTCATGTCAGGTGATAACACTTTCCTTGAGGAGGGCAGAGTTCAACATTAAAATCTGCACCCTGAAATAAACTTTTAAGATGCAAGTGACTTATCATCAAAAAGAAATAAAAAAACAAATATTGGTGAGGATGTGAAGAAAAGGCAACCATCATACACTGCAAGTAGGAATTATTTAAACTACTGTAGACACTGTGTAAAACAGTATAAGGTTTCTCAAAAAATCAAAATAGAACTACCATGCTGCTGCTGCTGCTGGGTTGCTGCTGCTAAGTCGCTTCAGTTGTGTCCGACTCTGTGCGACCCCATAGACGGCAGCCCGCCAGGCTCTCCCATCCCTGGGATTCTCCAGGCAAGAATACTGGAGGGGGTTGCCATTTCCTTCTCCAATGCATGAAAGTGAAAAGTGAAAGAGAAGTCGCTCAGTCGTGTTTGATTCTTAGAGACCCCATGGACTGCAGCCCACCAGGCTCCTCTGTCCATGGGATTTTCCAGGTAAGAGTACTGGAGTGGGATGCCATTGCCTTCTCCAAGAACTACCATATGACCCAGCAATTCCACTTCTGACTATATCTGAAAAAAGTGAAAAATATACATGCACCCCAATGTTCATAGCAGCATTATTTACAATTGCCGAGATATAGAAGCAACCTAAGTGTGCACAAACAGATGATTGGATAAAGAAGATGTGGTATATCTATACACAGTGTAATAGTAGTCAGTCAGCAAAATCTTTTTGCCATTTGCAGCAACATGGATGACTTGGGGGCTTCCCTGGTGGCTCAGCAGTGAAGAATCCGCCTGCAACGCAGAAACTGCAGGAGACACGAGTTTGATCCCTGGGCCAGAAAGATCCCCTGGAGGAGGGCATGGCCACCCACTCCAGTATTCTATCCTGGAGAATCCCAGGGACAGAGGTGCCTGGTGGGCTACAGTCCATGGGGTCCCAAAGAGTCAGACATAACTGAAGCGACTTAGCATGCACGCATGGATGGTCTTGGAGGGCATTACGCTAAGTGAGATAAGTCAGAGAAGGAGAAATACTGTATGATATCACTTATATGTGGGATCTAACATGAGAATGACAATTCCTGCCTCAGTGGACCATTTGTGAAGTCCAGAGAGGAAATATTCTTTTTAAAAAATTTATTTATTTTAATTGGAGGCTAATTAAAGTACTTTACAGTATTGTGGTGGTTTTTGCCATACATTGACATGAATCAGCCACGGGTGTACATGTGTCCCCCATCCCGAA
>SJXQ01009122.1:472719-579695 GCA_006408695.1 Aepyceros melampus
ACATGTGTCCCCCATCCTGAACCCCGCTCCCACCTCCCTCCTCATCCCATCCCTCTGGGTTGTCCCAGTGCACTGGCTTTGAATGCCCTGTTGCATGCATCGAACTTGGGCTGGTGATCTGTTTCACATATGGTAATATACATGTTTCAGTGCTATTCCCGAGAGGAAATATTCTTGCCCACAGGGCTCTGTGCAGTGGAATTCAGTCGGAAATCCACCACTCTTTACTTTCTACAAGGCCCACGCCACACTTTCCCCCAAATTTAGGTCAAGGTTATTTCCACAACACCCCCACAGGAATAATAATGAAAACATTAATTGTAATACCTCCATTTCTTCACAGCCTGTGTTACACTGCCCTTTCTTTACTCCCCGCAATAGGCCTCTGAGGCAGGAACTGTCATTCTCATGTTAGCGACAGGACAACTGAAGTCCAAAGTAGTCCAAGAAATGATTGGAGGTAATAAGGGAGGAGGAGGCATCAGATTGCCATGAAGAAAAGCAAACTGCAGAACTGTAGTAAGAGTGTTAGAGAAAACGAATGCAACAGAGTCCATAAAAACTATTGACATTTTCTTAACAGACTGTTTCTTTCATAATGATGCTTTTGCAGGCATTAAAACTATTTTTGAAAGGAAACCAACCTGAGGGAATAAAAGCAAATAACACCCAGGAAAGGAGCTCGGATGGATGCAGACTGTAATTCTGCCCTTTCTGGATCAGAAAAGTGCTGTGGAGAGGCTCTTGCTAGGAATTCACTAAATACAGCTGTGGGGAAACTGAGAGCAGCAGTCTTGCCATTAAAGGAAAAGATGGAACGCATCACGAGGTCAGAGGCAGAGTGTCCAACTCAGGGGCTGCTGTGTCTGGTGTGGGAGCAGGGTTGCCCCAGCAAAATCTGCTCTGAGAGGTTGTTCAAGCTGACAAATATTAGCCAGCGCCTTCTCAACAATGTACGTCAACACCCCTTTGCAGCATAGCATGTTACTGAGTTGAAAAGACAGAGACAGTAAGGAGAGGTTTTCATGGGTGATTTTTCCATTGTATTTGTCATCATGCAGGTCCAGTTACAAAGGAGCAGTTATAGCAACATCTTTCTCAAGCATTAAATACAGATATCACCATTATGCACACACAGAGTTCCTTTATGATCATCTAAAAGGTTTCTCCTGAAGACAGTTGGCAGCACACATTCCCCACCTTCTTTCTGCATCAAGGGGAGAACTCTATATTATAGGAGTCAGGCCACCCATCTGCCTTGAGTGGTTTAAGTGATGTATTTACTTGCCAAAATGGTGGGGAGGAGAACTGAGAGGCAAAATGGCAAATTAGTTACAACACTTTGGAAGTTCTTCAGTGGCTTAGAAACCTCAGTATAATGAAAAAAGTCAACGCAGAACTCACAGTTAGAAGGGGCCTGGAAAGTTATCTCATTTAACCCTCTATAGATAAGAGTCCATATCAAAAATATCCTAAATGGATACAGACCCACACTGTTCAGATCCCTCCTTTGAGAAAGGGCTTGTACATCTGCAGCAACATGGATGGACCTGGAGCTCGTCATACTGAGTGAAGTCAAGTCAGACTGAGAATGAGAAATACCATGTGATACTGCTTATATATGGAATCTAAAAAAAGGGCACAAATGAACTTATCTACAAAACAAAGTTACAGATGTAGAAAACAAATTCATGGTTACGAGGGGGTAAGCGGTCGGTGGGGGGGATAAATTGGGAGACTGGGATTGACATGTATACACTACTATATATAAAATGGATAACTGGTGCTAGTTGTAAAGAACCCTTCTGCCAATGCAGGAGACATAAGAGATGCGGGTTTGATCCCTGGGTCAGGAAGATCCTCTGGAGAAGGAAATGGCAATCCACTCCAGTATTCTTGCCTGGAGAATCCCATGGACAGAGGAGCCTGGCGGGCTACAGTTCATGGAGTCAGAGATGGACACGACTGCAGTGACTTAGACACACACAAGGAACTCCACTCTATACTCTGTAATGACCTACATGGGAAAAGAATCTAAGAAAGAGTGGATATGTGTATACGTATAACTGATTTACTTCGCTGTACACCTGAAACTAACACAACATTGCAAATCAACTATACTCCAATAAACAAAATCTTTTAAAAATTAAAAAAAGAAACGGCTTGTGACCTGGATGCTGGGTTTGGTCAGGACAGCCTTGAGTGGTCAGCCTTTCAGGAATGACCTCAGCTGCAGACTGCTGAGTTGGGCCCTTCTCAGGGCAGCTACTCTTGGTTACTGCTGGAAGAAGAGTTGGGAAAGCCTGACTCCTATGGCCCAGCTTGGGACAATTCTAATAGATCATTCTAGAATGCTCAGACACCCCCTACTCCCACCCCACCAGGGGCCCACACCGCAGTTCAACTTCTCCTCTTGCCTAATCCTGCTTCCTGCCCTTCCTTTGGTGTGTTCCTCCCAGGCATTCCCTAATACATATCCTCTACCATAAACCCCATCGCAGGGTGTGTTTCTTGGAGAACCCAGCCTAGGACATGCCCCTAGCAATGCAGAGTACAGCACACACTCCATCTGTGGCCCAACCACATGGTCAGATAGTGTTAGTCTTTTAGAAAGTGTTGGCATCTCTCTGCATTTTGTTAACTGGGTCGGTCTCCCTAAACCTACCAGAACAAGACTAGGCCCTCTGCATTCTGTTTCCTTTATTTCCATTCTCTTGCCCTGAATTCTGTCTTGCAATGTAAAAGGTAAAAGAAAGTTTTAGCTGATTCATCATCATCTCCTTCCTTTTTTTGTAATTGTGCTGCCGAAAGGAGGTAAAATTAAAGGGAAAAAAGCATATGATTCATAGGTCACCAGTTCAGGAAATATGAAGTAGTTCATGTTCCCTTTTAGGTGACTACTCATTACAGTTCGGGGTGTGAGGGGTGCTGGGACTGGAGGAAGGGACATGGGTGAGCTAGGGCAAAACGTATTTGTGGCAGCGGCACTGCTGCTGCTGAGCGCTTCAGTCGTGTCCAACTCTGTGTGACCCCATAGATGGCAGCCCACCAGGCTCCCCCGTCCTTGAGATCTGTCAGGCAAGAGTATTGGAGTGGGTTGCCATTGCTTTCTCCGGTGGCAGCGGCACAGGTTTGGGCAATTCTTTTCATCTGAGAACCAACAAATGCGCTCTTACTCATTCTGTGTTCTCAGCCTTGGTGAAAGGAAACACTGTTCACCAAGTTTAGAAACCGGAAAGCAACACAAATGCCCACTAAAGGCAGAATAATTAATTACACTGTGATTATTGTTGTTCAGCCGCTCAGTCGTGTTGGACTCTGTGACCCCATGGACTGCAGCATGCAGTCTTTCCCTGTCCTTCACCATATCTTGGAGTTTGCTCAAACTCATGTCCACTGAGTTGGTGATGCTATCTAACCATCTTATCCTCCACTGCCCTCTTCTCCTTTTGCCTTCGGTCTTTCCCAGCATCAGGGCATTTATATAATATAATGCAATTTCAACCACAAGTAACCAAGCTACTGCTATCATCATCCACAAGAATGAATCTCACAAATGTGCGACTGAGCCAAATCATAAAAGAAATCATTCTGTGGGATTTATGGATCTATAAAGCTTAAAATAATCTATGATGCTGGAAGGCAGGTGGTAGCTTCATTTAGGGAGGAGAGTGAAGGATTGACAGGGTGGGGACAGAAAGGGGATTTGTGTAATGGGATGTTCTATTTCTTATCTTGGTGGTGGTTAGTTACCCGGGTATGTTTACTTTGAGAAAGGTCACTGAGCTTAACGCTTACAATTCGCACACTTTTTGTATGTATATTATTCATAATAAATTCATTAAAAAATCCTGTAGTGACCACCCCCCCAGGCCCACAGAATCAAGTCCAAATTCACGGGATCCCCTCCATGGCCAGCACAGTTTTCAGACCTTCTCTCTAGCGGTTCCCCTTGTGTGTGTTCACTTTACTCACTCTGGATTTTTGCAGCTTCCTGAAAAGGACAGTATGTCTGGCAGTTGGTGACAAATGTAGTTTTTAGATGAATGAATGAACTGTGGGGTTGATAATGCTTACACTGCAGTGCCTTTGTTAGCATTGAATAAAAGAATATAGGTGCAGTTCATAGCACAATTCCTGAAGCATAGCAGATACTCGTGATAGTTCCTTCCTCCTCTCTCTCTTCTACCATCTATGAATGGACTTATGAAAACTCTGCACACTATTAGAATATTGCCACTGAAGTCATTTTCTGGAAGGTATTGCCTATAAATCTCATTATCCCTTCAGTGGACTTTACTCCAAAAAGGTACTCTGGCTTGTCTTTGATTCCCAAGAAAACAGATCTTGACACAAATTTGACATTCTTGGGCAAGATGTCCCAATCAAACCCATTCTTTCATGTTTAAGTCAGATCCTTTCTTTGGAAACATCACCATATGCCCACTATGATAAAGGGATAAAAAATGGCTGCAGATAAGGAGAGACATTTTCCAGGGTCTGGTTTTACTTTACCTGGTCACTTTAGGTAGATGGGGTTGTTAGAAGGCTCTGAGAGCTTTCAAACAGCTGCTGTTGTTATTGGTTGCTATTTTTCAAAATATAAAAATGCTTTCCTTCTCAAGCCAGACTTCATAAAAGACCTTCCATCTGGTCTATACTGATAACTTGAATCTTGAGATGCTCATTCCTCTTACAACATAAAATGATCCATGTGTAGAAGGACTGGATTTCACAGCTTCTTCCAAAGGATTTTGTCTTCCTAATCCTACAGCTGCATGTGTTGAGAACTGGTCACTAGGAGACAGCTCTAACAACAAATCTATTACAAGTATTCCTCTGCTGACATGCATTTTTCAGAACTAAAAGCACTAAAATCTATTAGCACAAGGACCATAGCAAACCAGTGGGTGAAGCAAACAAAAAAAACAAATTAAAAATTAAAAATTAAATCAGAATTAAACTGGCTTAGAATTTCCAAAGATTGTTTCCAATTTATTGTGAACTAGGATGTGGTAATTGATTGAATGAGCTGTATAAATGCTGTTCTCAGTTTTCTAATCCACAAAATGGGGAGATGAACACCAAATTATGACAAGGTGATGGGATATGTTGATGAAAGTATTTTCATTCCTAGGAAGACAAGACTTTGGAAGGATGACTGGCCCCACGTTTCAGGATCCCCAGTACTTTTAGAAAATAACTCAGGGGTGAAGTCAGATGCTCTAAAGAGCCACTCCTATCCCCTCTTTTCTCTTCCCTGTCCAGTCATCAACACCCCTCCCTACCCTTATAGTATTCTCATTTTCAGTGTTTCCCTGCAATTCATGTTCATATAATTTTCCACACATAAAAATGTGGGAGGTGGAGCAGAAAGGAGCATAAAGCATAAGAGGCTCAGATTCACCTTTATCTTGAGATGACCTTGAAAACATGTGGTATGAGCAGTAAATTCTTATTTGGTTGAAATTCACATCTTGAGTAGCCTTAAGCTGGTTTTCTCATGTAAATAAGCCTCCAGAAATGGAGACATCCCCTCTCTATAAAAATATTAGACTATAGTCTTGTACTTTTAAAGGATAGTACAGAAATAAAATTTCAAGAAAGACTACAAGTGAAAAAACAACCCATGTGTAAAGGTGAAATCAGATGCCTGGTTAGTGCCAAGATAACCCAGCAGGTCAGAGGCTTCCCTGGTGGCTCAGTGGTAAGGAATCTGCCTGCCAATACAGGAGACCCAGGTTCAGTTCTTGGGTTGGGGAGATTCCCCTGGAGAAGGAAATGGCAATCCATTCCAGTATTCTCGCCTGGGAAATCCCATGGACAGAGGAGCTTGGCAGGCTACGGTCCAGGGGATCACAAAAGAGCTGGACATGACTTAGCGACTAAACAACAACAACCCAGCAAGTCAGGGCCTGAGGTTTTCTACCTTCTATCTGAGCCTTGGGAGATCTTGGTGGTGATGGAGGGGGCTGTTAAAATGTCAATGAGGAGGTGCTTGAGACAGATGGGGACAAGGTGCTGTTAGTGATATAGTTTACTTCACTGGATCTCATCAAACAGCAGGAATGGAAGCAGTGCAGGGTCACCTGGGCTAGACACGTATCCTGGATTTTTGTCTCTTCCTAGGTACCATCACTGAGAATCTCTGACTTGTCCTGACTTGGTTATTTTCCTCCAAGGGATATAACAGTATTTACATGATTGATGCTGACCAGGCATCGATAAGAAGAAATGGTGACCAGACGTTGTGAACAGATACCAGAAAGGTTAACAAAAGTGACATCAGGGCCAGTTGCAAAGGAAGCTGTGGTTCAGGTTTCAACATATGTCCAAGGGAACAAAGTGCCAAGAGCACTGGTCTGGGAATATACCCCGTGTAAAGTTACCATGGGGAGGAAAAGAGAAGAGAAGAAAAGCTTGAGTTTTCTATGTTGATTTACATGGAATTTTAAATCTGTCAGTTGGTTGACATAAATGGCCAATTTCTGAATACTTTTTAGTATGAAACTAATCTGTGAAGTCTTCATCCCTCGAAATCTTCCCAAAAGGAACAATGACCACCTAAAGGAATGTTTGGGCATGCATTTATGCCAAGACTCTGTGGATCTGAGCCTTGACTACATTATTTTTGAGCTCCATTTCAGCACTTTCATGATGTCTCAATCTATTTTTTTTTTTTTTCATGATGTCTCAATCTATACAGAGGTCGTAGCAACCCTTGGGCTTCAACAGCCCACATCAGGTGATGATGACATGATAGCTAAGTTCGATCAACAATAATGAATCAGGATCTGAATGAACTTCTCTGTGTAGCTCTCTAGTGATGAAATACATGGGCAGAAGTACTTCTCCCACTTTTATGCAGAAAAATGGTTCGCTGTGGAGGTGCTGTGCAATTTCAGAAATAAGCAAAATACTTAGCAATTCTAGCTGTACTTAGCAATGTTAGCAACACTACAATACTAGCAAAATACTTAGTTTTAGGCCTTCCATTTAGGAGGCCTGCTTCATTTTCACATTTCTGTGGTCTGGGGGCTGAAGTTCTGAATACAGGAAAAAGACAGGCAGATATATTTTCTGCATTTGTAAGTTGGCCTCAGACACCTCCATTCATTTATTTGTTGAAGACAGGGTCACCTCATTTAATTCAGCAGGAAAACAAGTACACCAGTAAGAAAAGAAAGACTGGCTCATAATCTCCTCTGTATTTCAAATATGTTTCCCATGGAAGATACTGCACAGGGAGCCAGACCCAGGCCCTTGCTTCCTCTGGAACAGGGTTAACTCAGGGAAGCCCTGGATAAGTCCACCTTGGGTGTTTAAGGTCAACCACTTTGCATCTGAGTGTAGAAACTATGGTAAGTACATATTGTGGAGCAATGTCAAGTTCAGAACTTAACATATACTACTGTGGGGCTGGGAGTAAAATAAGAATGGTAAGAGGACCCTGAACTATTTGGGAAAACACCCCTCCCCCAATCCACTTGACCATCTATTATTCCCTCCCAGACTCAGAGATTTGATGCAGGAAGTATGGAAGGACAACAAGGAAGGTTAGGGAGAAGCATCCTGGGAGGCTGACACCCTCTGCCTCATCCTTCTAAGCCAAGGACAAGCAGGCTTAGGTTGAATACAAGGTCCTACCCCAAACTGGACGCAGATGGAAACACATAAAAAAAGTATATGATATTTTAACAATGCAAAACCTTGTTTGATCTTGAGGTAGGAGCAGGAGCCCCATCCATTTAGCCTCAATTCCCTTTCATTTTCACTACGTAGAGGGCCAGCCCCTCACCTTGCAGAACTGGGTGGAAGTAGCTCAAGACTAAACTTCCCAGTCCCCACTTCCAAGATGTATTTGGTAATTTAAGTAAATGAGTCAGCCCCATCACCTCCCCACACGGGTATTTTCTTTCTCCGGACAGAGCACATCATAATTTTCTCACCGCTGGAGCAACCGTGCAGTCCTTTCTCATCAAAGGTTTTCCCATCAGCGTGGGCTCTGCACCTCCCTCGTGGTCTCGCGGTCCCCGCAGCACAGCCCTCTCCGCGGAATTTCCATACAAGTTTTTTCCTCCAAGCACCCCTTTCCCACAATTTATTTAAATTTAAGCTGCTCAAATCCTTTTGCAAGGAAGTAGGATAAAATTCTCCAAGCACAGTTCTACACAATGTCGACACTCAGGTTTCACGCATTTGGGGGGTTGTTTGACCGAGAACCGTGTCCCGTGCAAAGAATTCTGGAGGCAGGCACGGTGCCCGGGAGACCCCGGTCGTTGCCCTCCCAACCCCCGCCGCCTTTGAACCAAAGACCAGGCAGAAAACCGCCAGCCCGCGACGGAGCCCCTGCCCGAGGACGGGGTCAAGGGGAAGCCGAGGGCGTTTCGGAAGGCGTGCGCCCCTCACCTTGTGGACGGAGCGCGCAGCCGCCGCGCCCTGGGTGAACCGGGGCGTCCTCTGGTTCCAGAAGTCTCACTCCGAGCCGCTCCTTCTGCTCCCGAGCGTTACCAAAGCGCCGCTTCTCACCGCACCGGGCTCCAGGGCGCGCCGAGCCTGTGCGCTGGCCCCTCGGGCGCCCTTTGCCCGCGCGGTGCCCCCAGGCTGCGGCAGACCCGGTCGCGAGCGCGGCGCGCAGGGCGGCAGGAGCTGCGCTCCGCCAGGTCTGGGTGCCGGGACTGGGAGAGGCGGCGAGAGCGAGAGCGAGAGCGGGGAGGACCAGGAGGAGGAGCAGGAACAGGGGGCAGTCTGTTAAATCGACCGGTAGGTTACAGCCCTCCAGGACACCCTTGAACCGAGAACGGGGTGGGTGGGATGAAAAGGTGGGCCGGGGTGCAATGCGGAGAGAGGTGGTGGAGGAGAACCAGGGGCTCGGAGCTCCGAGGTGCTTCAGGTCTTGCTTAGGCTGTAAAAGAAATTCTGAAGCTGATGGCGCCCCAGGGCTCCCACTTGCCAACGCTAGAGGGCAGCGCTGGCCACATTATAAACTTGACCTATGGGGTTGGGGGAAGTGGACGAGGGCCCGGCCTCTTAGTCCGTTTGCTGGCGGCGGCTAGTGGGTGCCAGGAGAAGCAGACCCCTTCTCCCCTCCCGTGGCCAGACTGGGCTGGGAGACAGATGAAAAGAAAGGAGTGGCAGATTCGGACATTGTTTCTCTGCGGTTCCTCCAGGCAAACCCTTGGAGGTGAATTATTACTTAGATGTCCTCAAGGGGAAAATTCCGGTCAACATCTACAGGATGCTTTAAGGAGAAGGATGGGGAGGAGGGTGGGGAAGCAGTGGAGGCAAATTGGGATGGGGAAAAGTGGAAGGGGCAGAGAGGTGGGGAGGCAGAGAAGAAAAGGAGAAGGGAGTGGGCTGGAGCTGACTTTTCGGGTTGGCAGGAGCTTTCGTGATCTTCATAATGTTCCAGGAGTGTACACACCTGCCCCAAGGCCAGAGAAATTTACTTGGGAGGGACTTTATGGAATCCTGGTGCTGCAGCTGAAGGAAGCTTCCCCAGGGCTAGTTGGTTATCTCCTGTCTGGAGCCTGGGTGGCTCTGAATCCATGAGGCTTTATATAAGTTGATTCCGTATTTCAGGAGTAAAATCAAATTATTTGAACCACAACCCTCACAGATGGCAGAGGAGACAAGGAAGCAATGAAATGAAAGAGACAATTTTACATAGAGAGTATGATTTGTGGACAGCTTGCTATAATCTTCACGTTGAAAGGATATTGGAACTTCTGCAGACATCCCTTGTGTTTCCCGAAATACATGCCTTACTGCTTATCTTGTATGTAGCCTCATGGCTAAACGGAGAAGGTGATTTTTTCCCCCTAATAGCTTGGCATTTCTAAAACAAATGAAATCCTCTTCTTCAATTCAGAAAACAAGCACATGTACCCTTCTTCCTGCCTTCTGGAGTGTCTCTCAGGATCAGCAGGGACTGGGTGATGGGTAGGTAGGAGAATTTCAGTGAACAGGGGAAAGGAAAGTTGGTAAACTGAAGTCTTGAATTGTGATCTGCTTTTGTCAATCCTATTAAACTAAGAGAAAGGGGTTAAGTGGACTAAAGCCTAATAGGAGGATTGGATAGAAGGTTTTTTTTTTTTTTTTCTGCCAAAGAAGATGGTATTTATAAGTTATCATTAAAAATTTTTTTTATTTTTCTTTTTAATTGAATGAAAGATTCTTTTAAAAAATTTGATTTTATTTATATTTTGTATTATTAAAATTTTAAAATTATTTAATTCTTAAAGGTTGCTTTCCATTTGCAGTCATTACAGATTATTGGCAATATTTCCCATGTTGTACACTACATCCCTGAGCCTGTGTTATACCCAGCAGTCTGTGCTGCCCACTCCCCCAGCCCTACGTTGCCACTACCCCCTCTTCCCCAACCACTAGTTTGTTGTCTGCGTCTGTGAGCCTGCTTCTTTTTTGTTGTCGTTGTAGTCACCAGTTTGTTGTATTTTTTAGCTTCCACATATAAGTGATATCATACAGTATTAGAAAGATTCTTTAAATTCTGTACTGCTTTACAGTTTTCAAAAATTTCACACACATGATTTTATATAATCCCATAATAACTCTTCCCCTCCTCCCCTCTACTGTATGGCCCCTCCCCACTGGTAACCTCCCCCCACTGGTAGCCAGTAGTTCTCTTTATCGGAGAGTTTTCCTCTTTCTGTATTATTCACTGGTTTGTTGTATTTTATAGATTCCACATATCAGTGATATATACAGTATTTATCTTTCTCTGTCTGACTTATTTCGCTCAGCACAATGTCCTCCAAGTCCATCCATGCTGCTGCAAGTGGCAAAATTTCATTGTATTTTATGGCTGAGTAGTGTTCCATTGTGTATATGTGCCACATCTTTTGTATCCATTCATCTGTTGATGAACACATAGGTTGCTTTCATAACTGGGAAGTTATAAGTAATGCTACTGTAAACACTGGAGTGTATGTATCTTTTTAAATTCAGTGCAATTCAGTTTAGTTCAGGTGCTCAGTCGTATCCGACTCTTTTCAATCCCATGAACTGCAGCATGCCAGGCTTCCCTGTCCATGACCAACTCCTAGAGCTTGGTCAAACTCATGTCCATTGAGTTGGTGATACCATCCAACCATTTAATCCTCTGTTGTCCCCTTTGCCTTCAGTCTTTCCCAGCATCAAGGTCTTTTCCAATGGTCAGTTCTTCGCATCAGGTGGCCAAAGTATTGAAGTTTCAGCTTCATCATCCGTCCTTCCAATGAATATTCAGGACTTATTTCCTTAGGATTGACTGGTTTGATCTCCTTGTTGTCCAAGGGACTCTCAAGAGTCTTCTCCAACACCACAGTTCAAAAGCATCAGTTCTTTGGTGCTCAGCTTTCTTTAGAGTCCAACTCTCACATCCATACATGACTACTGGAAAAACCATAGCTTTGACGAGATGGACATTACTTTGTTGGCAAAGTAATGTCTCTGCTTCTTAATATCCTGTCTAGGTTGGTCATAGCTTTTCTTCCAAGGAGCATGTGTCTTTTTATTTCATGGCTGCAGTCACCATCTGCAGTGATTTTGGAGCCCAAGAAAATGAAGTCTGTCACTTTTTCCACAGTTTCCCCATCTATTTGACATAAACTGATGGGCCTGGATGCCATGATCTTCGTTTTTTGAGTGTTGAGATTTAAGCCAGCTTTTTAACTCTCCTCTTTCACTTTCATCAAGAGGCTCTTTAGTTCCTCTTCACTTTCTGCCATACGGGTGGTGTCATCTGCATATCCGAGGTTATTGATATTTATCCCAGCAATCTTGATTCCAGTTTGTGCATCATCCAGCCTAGCATTTTGCATGATGTATCTGATGCTGAGAAAGACTGAAGGCAGGAGAAGAAGGGGATGACAGAGGATGAGATGGTTGGATGCATCATCACCAACTGCCTCATCACTGAGTCCATCACCAGCTTTATGGACATGAGTTTGAGCAAGCTCTGGGAGTTGGTGATGGACAGGGAAGCCTGACGTGCTGTAGTCCATGGGATTGCAAAGAGTTGGACATCACTGAGTGACTGAACAGTATTGAACTGAACTCTGCATATAAATTAAATAAGCAGGATGACAATATACAGCTTTGACATACTCCTTTCCCAATTTGGAACCACTCTGTTGTTCTTTGTTCAAGTCTAACTGTTGCTTCTTGACCTGCAGACAAATTTCTCAGGAAGCTGTCAGGTGGTCTGGTATTCTCATCTCTTTAAGAATTTTCCACAGTTTGTTGTGATCCACACAGTCAAAGGCTTTAGTGTAGTCAATGATGCAGTAGCAGATATTTTTCGGGAATTCTCTTGCTTTTTCTGTGATCCAACAGATGTTGGCAATTTGATCTCTGGTTCTTCTGCCTTTTCTGAATCCAGCTTGAACATCTGGAAATTCTCAGTTCTCGTACTGTTGAAGCCTAGCTTGGAGAATTTTGAGCATTACTTTGCTAGCATGTGAGATGCATGTCATTGTGCGGTAGTTTGAACATTCTTTGGCACTGGCTTTCTTTGGGATTGGAACAAAACCTGACCTTTTCCAGTCCTGTGGCCACTGCAGAGTTTTCCAAATTTGCTGGCATATTGAGTGTAGCACTTTTACAGCATCATCTTTTAGGATTTGAAATAGCTTACTGGAATTCTGTCACCTCCACTAGCTGTGTTTGTAGTCATCCTTCCTGAGGTTCCATTTGGCTTTGTACTCCAGGATGTCCTGCTCTAGGTGTTTTGTTTTGTTTTGATATATATCCAGGAGTGGAATTGCTGGGTCATATGGTAGGTCTGTTTAAGTTTTTTGAGAAACCTCCGTGCTGTTTTCCACAGTGGCTGCAGGGAGTCCAAATCATTTTGAAATATGGTTGATGATAGAGGTGTTATGTAAAAATAAGCGGAATAAGAATCATTCCTCATCTATAAAAAGGAGCTCATAGAAGCAAGGTTTTTTAGATACCCCTGGAGCAAGTAAGGGCATGGTCTTTCTTACTCTGGCAATTCTGGAGGCCTTTCAGGAGATAAAGGCAATTTGAGTTCATTCCAATTTTTTATTTTTTAGATAAATTAATTTATCTATTCTTTGATTATTACAGTGTAGGCAACTATGGAAACATATCATCACTTGGAAACTCTGCTGAACATACCTCAGAACACCCCGGCTTTGGCAGATTTCAGCTTTGTGAAGCTCATGGTTATTTTCAAAGCTATTAATTAACTTCTGAATATATTTTACCAGTTTTAATGAAAGTTAACATCTGCCTAATTAGGAGCTGATAATTCAATTTGTGGATTGCCCATTTGAATTTCCACGAGGCTCTGTGAATGCTTTAACATTGTAGGTGTATGTGAATCACGTACTGATTTCACATAGAGAACTCCTTGTAAGTTAAGTTTAAAAAGCATCTATGAGGACTGAGTTGGAGTCCTGAGCCCATGGGATAACAAATTGATCAACTTGTAGGGAGAGCTCAAAAGTCATTATGAAGGAATTAACTTCATAATGATCAAATTTATTCATTCAAAAATGTTAATGAATGAGTACCTTGTTCCAAGCATTGTACCCCCTGATCCAGTTTCTGGGGATACAGTAAAGAATGTAGTTTCATTCACTGATTCACAAACAAGTAAATCCAGTCCTTAGTAATCGTTGGGCAAATAGGGAAGCCCAGGGATCTGTGGGAACTCAGAGGGGAATCTAATCTAGCTTGAGTGATAGCTGGAGGTGGGGGTGGTAGCTGTGCGTGTATAGGAGGAAGGTGATTGAAGCAGTGGGCAGTGGGAAGAATGATGAACAATGCATTGACTCCTAGACACATCCCAGTCACATTTATTAGCTTTCCACATGGATGCTGAAGCCTTACTTTAATATCTGAGGAAGCAAGTATGCACATTTTCCTACTAGATGCTAGCCTAGAAGCTTCTTAAGGTAGGGACTGTGTATGACTTGTTCATCTCACCAGTACAGAGAAAAGTTAAGACCCTAGTAGACATGTATCTGTAATTGCCTACCTCCACTGTGGAAGTAAGAATGAGGTGAGAAGGGAACAGTTGTGGTGGGGAGGTGCTCACATTAACTGAGCTCACAGAATCCTAGATGATTTCCATACGTTAGCCCACCAAACAATTCCAAGAGCTATATTGCGTAGTTCTTCTCTCTTTTGCTGTTGACTTAAAAAAACGAGCTTCCAGTTCCTTCAAGATTTGTTGTTGTTTTTTAGTTGCTAAGTCATTGTTAATTTAGCTCTCACAACCCCATAGATGGTAGCATGCCAGGCTTCCCTGATCTTCACTATCTCCTGGAGTTTGCTCAAACTCATGTCCATTGAATTGGTGATGCTATTCAACCATCTGACTCATTCTAGATTTATGGTGTGACAAAAATCAGAGAGAGAGTATGAGATGTGTACAGTTAGCTTTCTGTGTTAGTCAATTCTCAGAAAGTTCCACTGTGAACAAAGCATAACTTTGAAATTTCAGTGGCTTATTACAGCAAAGGATTGTATCTTGCCCATAGTACATATAAACTGTGAACTAGTGGATTCACCCCACATATTTGTCCTGAGACACAGAGTATTATTAGGCAGAGGGAAGGGTAATGGCAGAACATCACAATGGTTCTTAAAGCTTTTGCTTACTTATAAGGTTAATCATTTCTGCTCACATTCCATTTGCTAAAGCAAATCATGTGGCTGAGTCTGATGTCAACTGACTTCCTCTTAGTGGGAGGGATTCCAGGGAAAGCCTCCGTAAATGAGCCTGAGTGACAAATATTGTCAACAAAGTATTCAACTGACAAGTCTCCAGCCATGCTTTTGAATGCTTTTCTCTTTAAAAATCTTTGTTTATTGAATCTATTGGCTGTGATGTTCACCAAACTTAGGATGGGGGAACAAAATAGTAAATCTAAGTTGATTATCTTAACTGATTAGACTCTGTCATCAGAATCCAGACTTCATAGGAACAGTTGTCCTTGCACTATGAAAAAGCTCCATTCTCTGGCAACATACTGGCTCTTTCTCCATGTGTTGTTGTTCAGTTGCTAAGTTGTAGCTGACTCTGCGACCTCATGGATTGCAGCATGCCAGGCTTCCCTGTCCTTCACCATCTCTCAGAGTTTGCTCAAACTCATGTCCATTGAGTTGGTGATGCCATCCAACTGTCTCATCCTCTGTCATTCTCTTCTCCTGCCTTCAATCTTTCCCAGCATCGAAGTCTTTTCCAACGAGGCAGCTCTTCACTTCAGGTGGCCAAAGTATTGGAGCTTCACTTTAGCATCAGTCCTTCCAATGAATATACAGGGTTATTTCTTTTAGGATTGACTGGTTTGATCTCCTGGCAGTCCAAGGGACTCTCAAAAGTCTTCTCCAGCACCACAGTTTGAAAGCATCAATTCTTCAGCACTCAGCCTTCTTTATGGTTCAACTCTCACATCCATACATGACTACTGGGAAAACTAAAGCTTTGACTGTATGGACCTTTGTCAGCAAAGTGACGTCTCTAATTTTTAACATGTTGGCACATCTTAATATCTGTTCCCATGAAGAAATAATAAAGGCAGACTAGGTGGGTTAGGGCAAACCTAACAAGGATAAAACCTCAGGCTCCAGAGATATCGACAGGAACTCATGGTCAGTCCCCTTCTTATAAAAAATGATCATAAGAAGCAGCTCACTCAGTGATGAGCAGAAATACCGTAGTCGATTTTTAATGAATATATCTTGCACATCTCCCACCTAAAAGTTTGAAACATATATAGAGGACCCAGTCCCTATCCTCAAGCAGCTCAGAGTTAAGGTTTGTGAAGGAACTTTCATGGATGACTTCATAGAAGAGCTGAAGGAGCAGAGAAGCCCACACGGAGGAGTTAGGACTCAGCTGAATTTGGAAAGATGTGCAGAGAATGAGTGGGCTTTCTCAGCGTAGGACTGATCTCTCTACTTTGGTTCCTGTCTTCCTGCCCAGGAAGGAGGTGCTTGGGGTAAATACTTGGCCTAGAGTCATACAAATGGTATGTGCTGAACTGAGGTTTGAACCCATGATTAACTCTAAAGCTTGTTTGTTTTCATTGTATTGGAGTGTGATCCCAAGATGGGCTGATGGAGTTCTGAGGAAAGCTTAGTTGTAGGAGTGAGTGGACTGTGGAACTCAGGCTCATGAAAACAGGGACTCTTGTGGGAGTATTTGACATTGGGAATGGGTGTGTGGGGGATGGGCCATAACAGAGTGCCTTAAAATGTTTTTTATTACTTTTATTTTTGTAAGTAACATTATTACTTTGTGTAGAGAATACAGCTTTCAAAACACTTTGTCTTCAAAACTGAGCAATGTCAAATCAATTTTTAAGAAAGAAACAGGGTTTACAATATAACATATTAAGTGGCAGTAATGCCTTCACTTTGTATTTATTAGTTTAATAGCTTGATTGAGGTATAATTTATACAACATAGCTTTCAATCACTGTGAACATACAATTCAATGGTTTTAGTAGCTTAATAGAGTTGTGCAGCCATCACCACAGTCCAGTTGTGGAACATCTTCAGTGACTCTCAAACTTCCCGCATGCCCGTTTACAGTCAATTTCCCTCCTCCCACACCTATCCTAGCCACTGATCTGCTTTGCCTCTATAAATTTGCAGATCAGTACATAGAATAAATATGCAATATTTTGTGTCTGGCTTCTTTTACTTGGCAAAATGTCTTTGGTTTCATCAGTATATATATAACACTCAGTTCAGTTCAGTTCAGTTGCTCAGTGTGTCCAACTCTTTGCGACCCCATGAATCGCAGCACACCAGGCCTCCCTGTCCATCACCAGCTCCCGGAGTTCACTCAAACTCACGTCCACTGAGTCAATGATGCCATCCAGCCATCTCATCCTCTGTCGTCCCCTCTAGTTCCTTTCAGTTGCTGAATTATTTTCCATTGTATGAATATGGCACATATCTATCTTAAATTTAATTTTTTATTTTATATTGGAGTATAGTTGATTTAGTGTTGTGTTAGTTTCAGGTGTACAGAAATATGATTGAGTTATATATCAATCATTGAGAGAATATTGAGTCGAGTTCCCTGTGCTATAAGTAGGTCCTTTTTGATTATCTGTTTTACACATAATAGTGTATGTATGTTAATCCTAACCTCTTAATTTATGCCTTCTCTTCATGTTTCCCCTTTGGTTACCACAAGATTATTTTTGAAAGCTGTGTGTCTGTTTCTGTTTTATGAATAAGTTCACTTGTATCATTTTTTAGATTCCACATATAATATCATATGATGTGTGTCTTTCTCTGCCTTACTTCATTTTGTATGGAATCTCTAGGTCCATCCATATTGCTGCAAATGGCATTATTTAATTTTTTATGGCTAAGTAGTATTCTTTTGTATATATGTACCACCTCTTCTTTATCCATTCATCTGTTGATAGACATTTAAACTGTTTCTATGTCTTGATAGTTGTAAATAGCGCTGCAGTGAAAATTGGGGTGCACACTTCTTTTTGATTTATGGTTTTCTCTGGATATATGCCCGGGATTGGGGCTGCTGTTTCTTATAGTAGTTCTATTTTTATTTTTTTTTAAGGAACCTCCATACTGTTACCCATAGTTGTTGTATATGGCACATATCTTAAAAATTCAGTAACCAGTAACTGAACATTTGGATCATTTCTTCACTTTAAATAGCACTTTTAAATTTGAAAATCACTTTGATATATAATACCTCAATTGGTGCTTGTGAATCATGGCAAGAAATCAAAGCAGGTGGTTATTCTCATTTTATTATGACAAGGATGATAATAATAGCTGACATTGATTGTGCTCTTACTATTTGCAGCACTTCTCTAAACATGCTAAGTATATTAACTCATTTAATCTTTGCAATGGCCTTATGGTGAAAGAGGCATTATTATCCTCATCTTTTAGGTTGGTTAACTGGTTCAAAGAGGTTAAGTAATATTCCCAAATCTCTGTAGCCAGTAGGTGGCAAAACTGGGGTTTAAAATCAGACAATTTGACATCAGTAATGAGGCCTGGTAGGGCTTCCCTGGTGGCTTAGTAAAGAATCTGCCTGCAATGCAGGAGACCTGGGTTCAGTCCCTAGGTCAGAAAGATCCCCTGGAGGAGGGCATGGCAACCCACTCCAGTGTTCTTGCCTGGAGAATCTCCATGGACAGAGGAGCCTGGCGGGCTACAGTTCATGGAGCTGCAAAGAGTCAGACATGACTGAGTGACGAAGCACAGCACAGTGAGCCTAGAGAAGTTAGATGAGTTGACTTACTGAAGGCCGTTGCTAATAAATGGATGTGTTTCTCTTCTTCCAGGTACAGGCATATTTTTATACATTTATTTACTAGATCCCAGAGAATTTTAGACAAAATTGGACACCTTAGACATTAATATGTAGCATACCTCTTTTTGTATGGACGATGACATGACTGAGAAAAGAAAGTTGTATATGACCTTCTCCAAAGTCACACATCTGGTCAGAGGCAGGCCCTGGATTAGATCCCAGTTCTCCTGAACCCAGAATTGGTCCTTTGGTCATTAGCCTCTTCCTTAAAGGTCAGTACAAAGCCAGATGTGGTGGAATTTAGGATCCTTGGAGATAGAAGACAAATAACCTTGTATTGGAGAGGGGGATTCTGAAAGGGAAGTAAAAGCTGAAGGAGACACAACTGTTTTTCTTTACGTTTGGGTCACAAAGCGTGCATGTCTGACAGGGCCCCAGACCTACTCTAGTTCCAGTGGATTCTTGAATTCACAGGTGACAGAGGCAGCATGAGAATTCCATGTGTGTCAAGTTCTGGATCTACTGAATCAAAATCTCGGCGGCTGTGGCTGAGGAATCTGTGTTTTGAAACTTCTCCAGATAATTCCTTAATGTGTTAAAAACAAAACCAAAATATTGCTGGAGACTCAGATACATTTTCATGAAGGTAATTTTGTCTTAGAACAGGTTTTCTCAAGCTGTTCATACTATGTAACCCTCCTTTTTCTGGCATCTATTCAGTGATTGTCTAAGTTGTCTCAGGCTGCCATAACAAAATAACGTAGACTGGGTGGCTTAAACAAACAAAAGAATTATGTCTCACAGCCCTGGGAAGTCCAAGCTCAGTGTTCTAGCAGGGTTTGGATTCTGGTGAGAGCTTTCGTCCTGGCTTGCAGACAGCCATGCTTCTCTGTGTCCACACATGGTGGAGAGAGAGAGAGATCTCTGGTGTCTCTCCCCTTTTATAAGGATACCAGTTCTTTGGGATCAGGGCTTCCCCTTATGATTTCCTTTAGCCTTATATGTCTTCTTAGAGGCCCTTTCTCCAGTACAGTCACGTGAGGGGTTAGGGCTTTAATATACGAATTTAGTGGGACACAGTTTGGCCCATTGCAGTGGCACACAAAGCCAGCCTCGTTGTCAACAACGGTGACAGCAGGACACACACGTATAGAGTTTTCTAGCTTCCTTTCACTACGGTTCTTTAACACTTTGTTTCCTTTTTCACTTTTTCAATTGCAAAGCAGAAATTAAAAAAAAAAATCAGTGACATCAAGGAATAAAGTTCTTTAGAAAGTGCCAAAGTGATACAATCAGTTATTTGATAGGACATATCAGAGTAGTCCTCGTGTCTAGAATAGCAGAATATATTGTCCCATTATTTTAATTCTTGAAACACTTCTTTGGAATAACACACATTTATAATTTGTTCAGTGATTAATTATTTTATTATTCAAGTAAAAATTTTTTAGTTAACATATAATTAAGATTCTTATGAGTTTAATTTTAGGGATAATAAACATAACACACATAGAGCAGAGTTGCATTCTCCCTTCTCTTACATCCTGCCATTTCTCAGGCTTGAAATATACCCAAGTACAAATAACTTAGAAGGGCCTTGGAAAGCACCTTGAAAGGTGCCAGAAAAGAGACAGAGGCTTTAATTTGTCTTGTAGCACAATAGTAAAACAGGGGTTATGTAAAGAAAAAGGTCTGCTTTGGCAATGTGGAAGTTCAGTTTGTCTTGTAGATAACCCAGCCTGACTCTAATGGGGCCTTTCCCCTCACTCCACCCCCCCTACCTCCAGCCACAGCTAGAGATCCGTAAGAGAAACCAGATGGGCATGACCTACTTTGAAAGTTGGGAAGAAAAAGAAACAGATTTGGCTTGGGTGCTGTTGGGAAGCAAAGAGGAAGTGAAGGAAGGGAAGAAGAGTAAGAATGTAAAAAAGAGGTGGGTTGAAGAAAATGACTGGCCATTTGAAGTGAATCAGAGGAACTAAACTGAAGCCCTTCTCCTTCTACTGTGCTAAATCATTTCAGTTGCGTCTGACTCTTTGTAACCCTATGAGCTATAGCCCACCAGGCTCCTCTGTCCATGGGATTCTCCGGCAAGAATACTGGAGTAGGTTGCCATACCCTCCTCCAGGGGATCTTCCCGACCCAGGGATCAAACCCACGTCTCTTAGGACTCTTGCATTGGCAGGAGGGTTCTTTACCACTAGCGCCACCTGGGAAGTCCCAGGTGTACACCTGGGACCAGGAGTACAGTGTACTCCCACTGTACCTGTGGAGAAGTTTTTCCATTCAGATCAGAAACAACACAAAGATATCTCCTCTCTCCACTCCTTTTTAAAGTTGTACCAGAAGTCTTTCCTAATGCAATAAGACAAAGAAAGAAAATAAAGGATACATTATTTGAGAAGGAAGAAATAAAACTGTCTTTGTAAATAATGCAACTGTCTATATAGAAAATCCAAAACAATCAGTCAAAAAAAGAGAAAAGAAAAAAATCCTCCAGGAATAAGTGAGCAATTATAGCACAGTTGTAGGGTACAAGGTGTTATATGCAATCCTTTTTCTCTGTGAATAACCCAGTGCTGGTGGGACTCATCATTCCCAATAAACAAGGAACCAAACGATCTAATATCATGATATTTTAGTTTTTAAACATTAGTTTCTGCTGTATTATAGACATTTTGATGGGAATTTGGTTAGAAGAATGCAAGTTATGTATATGATTAAAAGCAAGCACATCTTGGGGTATGGTGGCTCTTTGTTTTCAGTTGAGTGAGAGAGCAACTGAATGGCTGGTGGTGACAGTACTTACCTGATACTCACAATCATTGTTCATTCAAGGGAGCTCAGAGTCCTTCAGACTGTGCTGTTTTTCATTACAAAAATTTAAGTGAATGTTTTGCTTACTGATTTTGGAAAAATAATGGAAACAGTTAACATGGTTGTCTTTAAGGACATGAAGCCCCAGAGCAACTGCATGCAAGGAAAAATGCTGAGCCAGTGAAATTTGTCAGTGTGATACTTGCAGGAAGACAGAGGGTGGCACAGTGGGCGGCTGGAGATGCATCATCAGTCATAAGAAATACTTTCTCAGTTACTTAGTGCTCAGGGCAGTAAAAGAATTATCAACCACTGCAATGAACACTTGCATCTAATTGTGTTCACCACTTTACATGGATTTTGTTTTCATTTACTTTTTTCAGGGACACCCAGAAGAAATTCTCCCTATCTTTATCTTCATGTCAGAGCTAAGGAGACTAGGGCCAAGGGGGTTAACACATTGCCCAAGGCTACAATGCTACTAGAGAGGAGTCAATTCCAAAGCCAAGTACTGTGACTCCAGGATATGAGTTTTATATTTCCATACTCTCCATGTATTACTTGTAAATAGAACGTCAAATAGTTTTGAATTCATAATGTGTCCTGCAAAGGGCCTGGGGCAAGTTCCAGCTGTGTCACTTGGTGCAGGCTGGCACTCATGAGCAGGTCAGTGGCAGAGGTGGCTTACACTCACCTCTTGTGTCTTCAGCATTCTGTGCTTGACCTGGGCACAGTGGCACTCATCAGGGGGCTGTGCTCCAGCAGCGGAACTCCTCTTCCCTTCGCTCAACCTTTTAATGAGGGGAGAGTAAGAGCACCTGGTAAAACAGGAGACAAGCACCTGTTTAATGCATGTTGGGAAATGTCAACTGCCCAGCACCTACAAGCTATATGGTGTTTCTGTCCTCTGAGATGTCAAGTTCAGGTGCAGTCCCTCCAGCTGGGAAAAGCAGATGTCAATGCTCCCAACTAGCTCACTGCTCCGAGTATGAGTTTCCTATAATATTGTAACAAAGTACCACAAACTACATGACTTAGAACAATAGAAATGTATCCCTCAGAGTTCTTCAGGCTAAAAGTTCAAAAATCAAGGGGTTAGCAGAGTATTGCTTCATCTAAACCTTTGGGTAGAATTTTTCCTTGCCTTTTCCTAGTTCCTGATGGTGGCCAACGATCCCTCACATTCCTTGGCTTGTAGCTGCATCACTGTAGTCTCTGCCTGTGTCATCACATGGTGTTGCCCCTGTGTATTATCTGTCTCCACACGACACTTTGCTCTTCTTGTAAGGATTCCAGTCATTTTAGACTAGAGCCCACATAATGACCTCATCTTAACCGAATTATATCTTAAACAAATGTTTCTATTGAATGAAATCACATTCACAGGAGCAAGGGCCTGGGACTTCAATGTATCTTTTGGGGGGACACAAATCAACCCACATTATCTGGTAACCCAGTAAGAGCTTTAAGTTTTTGTGACAGACAATCATCTTTATCTCCACATTCTACAGTGTGTTAGTCCACTGAGGAAAATCCCATAATTTAGAGAATGTTATTAATTAAAAAAAACTTTAGCAAGAAAATACATAATTAACTTCTGATTAATGGGTATGCATTCATTTTAGGAGGAGAAAGTATGATTTTATGGAGAGAAAAAGATCATCAGAGCTGTCACTTTATAAGCTTACATCTAGCTAGTCAAGTGCCTGAGTACAGAAGGATTTTTTTTGTTTATGAGATCACAAATTCTGCATTTATGGAGTTAAAATTTTTACTCTTATTATAACCAAGGACAATGATCTTGATGGTACCACTGAAAGTAGAAGTAGGATTCTTGTTTTTTGAGCTTTTATCAAGCCTGCAGGATGCAAGGTTTCCAACAGTACAAATAAGATGCTGTCTACCTTCAAATGACACTCACCCTTGTTTCCCTCCAGAGATAGGAAAGTACCAGCAAAAACTATTTGCCCTTGACAACATGTAATTTAAAAGTATGTACTGTACCAAACAGGAGAGAGGTAAAAGATAAACAGAGAGAAAGAGAAAGACAAACTCAAATAGCAATATTCCTGCTGCATTCAGTTTGGATAATTTATTTTGTTGCACAGAGAGGCATTGATAATATATATTTTGGTTTCACAATTTAAAAAATACTCTTTTACACTAGAATCTATCTTTGCTGCTAATCATTCCCCTTTCAAAGCAAGGCCTGATCTGTTTTCCGAGGGCCAGCTTCATGAGGAGATAGAGCAAATTTATAATCTGGAGCTGACAGTTCAGAGGTTGAGATGACTGCACTGATGTGAAGATAGTGGTTGTTCACCAAGTAACTTGAGATACACCACATTTCAGGACCACATTGTCTAGAATGCAGAGAAATCCTTAGATAACTGCTGGAGGGAGGTAACACAATTGATGAATATAAATGAGACCAAACACAACAGACAACACAGAAATACAAAGGGTCATGAGACTACTATCAGCAATTATATGCCAATAAAATGGACAACGTGGAAGAAATGGACAAATTCTTAGAAAAGTACAACTTTCCAAAACTGAACCAGGAAGAAATAGAAAATCTTAGACCCATCACAAGCATGGAAATTGAAACTGTAATCAGAAATCTTCCGGCAAACAAAAGCCCAGGTCCAGACGGCTTCACAGCTGAATGCTACCAAAAATTTCGAGAAGAGCTAACACCTATCCTACTCAAACTCTTCCAGAAAATTGCAGAGGAAGGTAAACTTCCAAACTCATTCTATGAGGCCACCATCACTCTAATACCAAAACCTGACAAAGATGCCACAAGAAAAGAAAACTACAGGCCAATATCACTGATGAACATAGATGCAAAAATCCTTAACAAAATTGTAGCAATCAGAATCTAACAACACATTAAAAAGATCATACACCATGACCAAGTGGGCTTTATCCCAGGGATGCAAGGATTCTTCAGTATCTGCAAATCAATCAAGGTAATACCCCACATTAACAAATTGAAAAATAAAAGCCATATGATTATCTCAATAGATGAAGAGAAGGCTTTTGACAAAATTCAACATCCATTTATGATAAAAACCTCCAGAAAGCAGGAATAGAAGGAACATCCCTCAACATAATGAAAGTGATATATGACAAACCCACAGCAAACATTATCCTCAATGGTGAAAAACTGAAAGCATTTCCCCTAAAGTCATGAACAAGACAAGGGTGCCCACTTTCACCACTACTGTTCAACATAATTTTGGAAGTTTTGGCCACAGCAATCAGAGCAGAAAAAGTGACAAAATTCAACATCCATTTATGATAAAAACTCTCCAGAAAGCAGGCATAAAGGAACATACATCAGCATAATAAAAGCTATATATGACAAACCCACAGCAAACATTCTCCTCAATGGTGAAAAATTGAAAGCATTTCCCCTAAAGTCAAGGACAAGACAAGGGTGCCCACTTTCACTGCTACTATTCAACATAGTTCTGGAAGTTTTGGCCACAGCAATCAGAGCAGAAAAAGAAATAAAAGGAATCCAGATTGGAAAAGAAGAAGTAAAACTCTCACTGTTTGCAGATGACATGATCCTCTACATAGAAAACCCTAAAGATGCCACCAGAAAATTACTAGAGCTAATCAATGAATATGGTAAAGTTGCAGGATATAAAATCAACACACAAACCACACACACACACACAAAAAACAACCTAAAAGTTGAAAATTATGTTTTATTTCATGGACTCTCTGAGGACTTCAAGGCCAGCAGGCAGCCTCTTAGGAGCCTCTCTAAAGAGGTAAGGGAGGGGTCAGAATATATAAGAGTTTTTCAACAAAGACAAGGAATTAATAGTCAGAACATCAAAAGCTGGTTGTTTAATCGATAGGTTGTGTCCAGCATTTTTGTGACCCTGTGTACTGCAACCTACCAGGCTCCTCTGTCCATGGGATTTCCCAGGCAAGAATACTGGAGGGGGTTGCCATTTCCTTCTCCAGAGGATCTTTCTGATCCAGGGACTGAACCCACATCTCCTGCGTCTTCTGCAGTGCCGGCAGATTCTTTACCACTGAGCCACCAGGGAAGCCCATCAAAAGATTACTGTTAATTGAAGAAAACCAGAGATCTAAAGTTAATGAATTTAGTGCTTCTCTGTGTATGGGAACATGCAAGAGTCTGGATTCATTGAAGTAGTTCCTTTGATGGGCACCTCAGCTATCTAGGACCAGTATCCTTTTCTTTGCCATCCTCAGCCTCCACAGGGTGCACCACTGGGGGCAGCGGTAGTGGCTGACAGCTGAAATATACTTTGTTTATTGACATGGCAGGGAACATTTCTCATTTGCCAGTGTCTGGAGCGTGTACTGAGGAAACTGCAGGTACTGAGGTGCCACCATAGGAGGGAGAATGATGCGTATCAAGCACTGAAAGGCTGAGGGACCCTGTAGCACTTTGGGGCAGTGTTCAAAGGATTTGACCTTTCCAAGAGTGATGAGAAGCCCCTGTGGGATGCTAAGCAAGGAGGGAGATCACTGAATTCCTGTGTCTAAAAGATTACTTTTCACTCTGGAGAACAAAATGGAAGGAACAAAAATGAAAGTAGAGCCACCAGTTACTTGGCTACTCCAACAATGCAGTCTAGAGGCTGACTCACACGGTGCCAGTAGAACTGGAGAGCCAAGGGATAGTCGAGAGCTCTGTAGAACGTAGTATATAGGACTGGCTGCAATGGTAGCAGGGTGTGGGAAGTGAAAGAGGGGTGAAGCCAGGATGACTCCTAAGTTTCTGACTGGCATAACCGGACTAACGGTAGTACAAATCATTGGGAAAGGGAACACCAGGAGAGGACCTGCTTGGCAGAGAAAATGATGAATTTTAGAATTCAACCTGTTTACTATGAAATGGCTTGAGACACCCCAAATGCAGTATCAACTAAGTGAGAGAGTTCAGTTCAGTTCAGTTGCTCAGTCGTGTCCAACTCTTTGAGACCCCAGGAATTGCAGCATGCCAGGCCTCCCTGTCCATCACCAACTCCCGGAGTTCACTCAGACTCACGTCCATTGAGTCCGTGATGCCATCCAGCCATCTCATCCTTCTCCACCTGCCCCCAATCCCTCCCAGCATCAAAGTCTTTTGCAATGAGTCAGCTCTTCGCATGAGGTGGCCAAAGTACTGGAGCTTCAGTTTTAGCATCATTCCTTCCAAAGAAGTCTCAGGGTTGATCTCCTTCAGAATGGACTGGTTGGATCTCCTTGCAGTCCAGGGGACTCTCAAGAGTCTTCTCCAACACCACAGTTCAAACACATCAATTCTTCGGTGCTTAGCCTTCTTCACAGTTCAACACTCACATCTATACATGACCACTGGAAAAGCCATAGCCTTGACTAGACGGACCTTAGTCAGCAAAGTAACGTCTCTGCTTTTGAATATGCTATCTAGGTTGGTCATAACTTTTCTTCCAAGGAGTAAGCGTCTTTTAATTTCATGGCTGCAGTCACCATCTGCAGGGATTTTGGAGCCCAAGAAAATAAAGTCTGACACTGTTTCCACTGATTCCCCATCTATTTCCCATGAAGTGATGGGACCAGATGCCATGATCTTCGTTTTCTGAATGTTGAGCTTTAAGCCAACTTTTTCATTCTCCTCTTTCACTTTCACCAAGAGGCTTTTTAGTTCCTCTTCGCTTTCTGCCATAAGGGTGGTGTCATATCCGTATCTGAGGTTATTGATATTTCTCCTGGCAATCTTGATTCCAGCNCCATGATCTTCGTTTTCTGAATGTTGAGCTTTAAGCCAACTTTTTCATTCTCCTCTTTCACTTTCACCAAGAGGCTTTTTAGTTCCTCTTCGCTTTCTGCCATAAGGGTGGTGTCATATCCGTATCTGAGGTTATTGATATTTCTCCTGGCAATCTTGATTCCAGCTTGTGTTTCTTCCAGTCCAGCATTTCTCATGATGTACTCTGCATATAAGTTAAATAAGCAGAGTGACAATATACAGCCTTGACGGACTCCTTTTCCTATTTGGAACCAGTCTGTTGTTCCATGTCCAGTTCTAACTGTTGCTTCCTGACCTGCATACAGGTTTCTCAAGAGGCAGGTCAGGTGGTCTGGTATCCCCATCTCTCTCAGAATTTTCCACAGTTTATTGTGATCCACACAGTCAAAGGCTTTGGCATAATCAATAAAGGAGAAATAGATGTTTTTTTGGAACTCTTTTGCTTTTTACATGATCCAGCAGCTGTTGGCAATTTGATCTCTGGTTCCTCTGCCTTTTCTAAAACCAGCTTGAATATCAGGGAGTTTACAGTTCACATATTCCTGAAGCCTGGCTTGAAGAATTTTGAGCATTGCTTCCCTGGTGGCTCAGACGGTAAAGCGTCTGCCTGCAATGCAGGAGACCCGGGTTCGATTCCTGGGTCGGGAAGATCCCCTGGAGAACGAAATGGCAATCCACTCCAGCACTCTTGCCTGGAAAATCCCATGGACGGAGGAGCCTGATAGGTTACAGTCCATGCGGTTGCAAAGAGTCAGACACGACTGAGCAACTTCACTTCACTTCACTTTACTAGCATTACTTTAATCGCACTCACACGGAGTGCAATTGTGTGGTAGTTTGAGCATTATTTGGCATTGCCTTTCTTAGGGATTGGAATGAAAACTGACCTTTTCCAGTCCTGTGGCCACTGCTGAGTGTTCCAAATTTGCTGGCAAATTGAGTGCATCACTTTCACAGTATCATCTTTCAGGATTTGAAATAGCACAACTGGAATTCCATCACCTCCACTAGCTTTGTTCATAGGGATGCTTTCTAAGGCCCACTTGACTTCACATTCCAGGATGTCTGGCTCTAGGTGAGTGATCACACCATCGTGATTATCCAGGTCATGAAGATCTTTTTTGTACAGTTCTTCTGTGTATTCTTGCCACCTCTTCTTAATATCTTCTGCTTCTGTTAGGTCCAGACCATTTCTGTCCTTTATCAAGCCCATCTTTCCATGAAATGTTCCCTTGGTATCTCTAATTTTCTTGAAGAGATCTCTAGTCTTTCCCATTCTGTTCTTTTCCTCTATTTCTTTGCATTGATCGCTGAAGAAGGCTTTCTTATCTCTTCTTGCTATTCTTTGGAACTCTGCATTCAGATGCTTATATCTTTCCTTTTCTCCTTTGCTTTTTAATTCCATCACCTCCACTAGCTTTGTTCATAGTGATGCTTTCTAAGGCCCACTTGACTTCACATTCCAAGATGTCTGGCTCTAGGTGAGTGATCGCACCATTGTGATTATCCAGGTCTTGAAGATCTTTTTTGTACAGTTCTTCTGTGTATTCTTGCCACCTCTTCTTAATATCTTCTGCTTCTGTTAGGTCCAGACCATTTCTGTCCTTTATCGAGCCCATCTTTGCACTAAATATTCCCTTGGTATCCCCTATTTTCTTGAAGAGATCTTTAGTCTTTCCCCTTCTGTTCTTTCCCTCTATTTCTTTGCATTGATCACTGAGGAAGGCTTTCTTATTTTCCTTGCTATTCTTTGGAACTCTGCATGCAGATGCTTATATCTTTCCTTTTCTCCTTTGCTTTTCGCTTCTCTTCCTTTCACAGCTATTTGTAAGGCCTCCCCAGACATCCATTTTCCTTTTTTGCATTTCTTTTCCATGGGGATAGTCTTGATCCCTGTCTCCTGTACAGTGTCACGAACCTCAGTCCATAGTTCATCAGGCACTCTATCTATCAGATCTAGTCCCTTAAATCTATTTCTCACTTCCACTGTATAATCATAAGGGATTTGATTTAGGTCATACCTGAATGGTCTAGTGGTATCCTTTTCTCCTTTGCTTTTCGCTTCTCTTCCTTTCACAGCTATTTGTAAGGCCTCCCCAGACATCCATTTTCCTTTTTTGCATTTCTTTTCCATGGGGATAGTCTTGATCCCTGTCTCCTGTACAGTGTCACGAACCTCAGTCCATAGTTCATCAGGCACTCTATCTATCAGATCTAGTCCCTTAGATCTATTTCTCACTTCTACTGTATAATCATCAGGGATTTGATTTAGGTCATACCTGAAAGGTCTAGTGGTTTTCCCTAGTTTCTTCAATTTAAGTCTGAATTTGGCAATAAGGAATTCATGATTTGAGCCACAGTCAGCTCCCCGTCTTATTTTTGCTGACTGTATAGAGCTTCTCCATCTTTGGCTGCAAAGAATATAATCAGTCTGATTTTGGTGTTGACCATCTGGTGATGCCCATGTGTAGAGTCTTCTCTTGTGTTGTTGGAAGAGGGTGTTTGCTATGATCAGTGTGTTCTCTTGGTAAAACTCTATTAGTCTTTGCCCTGCTTCACTCCGTATTCCAAGGCCAAATATGCCTGTTACTCCAAGTGTTTCTTGACTTCCTACTTTTGCCTTCAGTGTACATACTGGGGGATTTTCAAGGTCTTTTCTTTTTAATTTACTTGAGAAGAATTAAAGCTAGAAGTAGAGCTATTTCCCTCTGGGGCACAAGACTAAAGCTGTGGAAGATTGAAGCAGAAAACTGTTTTTCACTGCATACTTTTCATTTCTTTTTCAGTTTTTACTATATGTAAATGTTACTTGGATATAAACATTTAAAAGGAATACAAAGTAAATCAGGTGGTATTGAGTCAGTCAGGGAGAACCACAAGCTGTACTAGAATCCAGATGCTGAGGAAACGCTGTCTCAAGATTTAAATGGGAGGCAGGGGCACTAACACACAAATATGGACTCTCTCTTTTCTGTTCGCATGGCAACCACTCCTTGAGTGTGTGCAGCTAGTGGCCAGTCAGGTTGATTCCTTGTAGTTGCATGGAAAGCATGGAATGATACCTTCTGACTCCTGGTACACTGAACTGTTAAATTGTCCTCTAATCTCTTTTGTTTTTACGAACCTACTCTTTGTTCTCAAACTTCTTAAGTCTTTGTGGATTTTCATTACTCCATAAAATTAATCCCCCCCCCCTTTTTTTTCACTTCATTCTTATCCAGCCTATATACCATATTGAAGCTTTTCAAATATTCTCAAGAAAGAGGGCTAAAATTCCTAGGGGCAAAATTCCTTGATCTTTTGTCATACTCTTATGACATATGACATCTTATGTCATACAGTATTATTAGCTGTAAGAAACAGAAATGAATTCTATCTGATTGACACAGCTAAGATATTTAATGCATATCAAGTGGTTCTCTAAACTGGAAGGCTACAAAAGCAGAGTCAAATGTCAGAAAAGAACCAAAATGAATGGCACAGCCAGGACTCCACCCAAATTGTTTTAGAAGTGGCCTGAGAAGTGTGATTATCATCATTGCTATACACTAGCTGCTGTTGGTGGCACTTGGTTCTGTGGCTTCTAGAAATAGGATGTTGCAGGTGTTCCTCAGAGAAATTGTTCTCTCTACTTGTCTGTGCAGCACATTCCATAATCAATTGTGGACAAAAGTTGTGCAAGGACAAACCCCAGTCCTGTGTTCTCACCCTAGCTGCTAGGGTGGGGGTTAAGGGAATATGGCTTATCTTTCCAGCTTTTCAAGTCCCCACCAAAATGTGTACCATGTGGGATATCCCACAAACACAGAACAAGGTTCACATGCTAGCTACCAAAAGCAATTAAAGTAAATAACAGTATAACAAATGTTTATAGTTTTATCTTTTACCATGTAATATCTCTCAGTAAACTTACTCTTTGCTTTCACTTCCATAAGTGTACATTCCATATTCACATTTTCTCACTGCCTGTTCACTGCCTGGCAACATAACTTTTATACACTTCTGGAATCTCTCTTTTAAAAAGTAACCTAGTTATAAAATTAAGTAGTTTCTTCTCATTTCACATATTTTTCTACCTCATAATCTTCTTTTTAAATATTTCACAAGATAGCTTTATTGACTTCATTTTTTAAAATCACTATTTGTGTGATTAGAGCTGTTGATTTCACATAGCTTTTGTAATATCCACAGTAGAGCATAGTCAGGCTACTATGGAAACAGAACCCCTGTGGTATTCTGGAAATTAAGGACCTTGTTACAGAAACTCAATTTTATAAATCTTTATGAAAATTTATTCATTTGTGTCTGTATGATTGTGCTAACCCTTTGACATTTCTTTCCTAACTCCTTTTACTTCTAAATGTATATATTTGAGAATCGCTTCTCAGGTTTCCTTTTCTATGTTGTTTTCTTTTCCTTTTTCTCTGCTGTGTCATTTATTGCCACTTTCAACTATCATCTGTATTGACAACTCTAAAGTATACATCTACCCGTTCAATCTCTGTAGAGTTCAATACTCAATAAATATTTGATAAGTAACTTTACATAGATTTTGTCTTACCAGCTCATATTAGTCATGTCCACAATCAAACCTGTATTACTGATAAGCATTTTCTTTTATGTCTTTTGCTGGGTTAATGGCTCCATATTTTTTTCAACCAACTAGTCTTGGCATTTTAGAATTAATTTTTAATTTTCTTTTCTCTGTTTCAGAAACCAAGTCTAAGAAACTACCAAGAAAAGTCAGTTCTACTTCTACAGTTTCTCTTGCACTCATTTCTTCGTTTCTCTTAACATTGTCACTGACCTGACCCATGCTCTCTTTTCCAAGAATTTGGATAACTGTAATAGCTTCCTAATTGGTCTTTCCACCTCTGGCCTTCAGTCTTCCCTAATGATTTTTATCATTGCTGCAGTAGCTCACATGTCTAATAGCACTCTCTGATTCCATAGTCTTTTGTGACTCCCACTTGTGTTCTTTCTTGAAATCCAGGGCTCCCATCGTCTGGTCGCACCTCTCCTGGCACTGCACGCTGGAGCCATGCTCAGCAGCTGCCACTCCAGAGTCTGCTTCTATCTTTCTGCTACTTTTTCCTGCTCTTGATGCTTCTTCCATTGGTGGTGTTTAGTCACTCAGTCATGTCCAACTCTTTGGGACGCTATCAACTGTAGTGCGCTGTGGAGGAGCTGGAAGGCTTTGAGCAAATACTGAAAATGTATTTGCTCCACTCATGACAAAGGTTGGAAGCTGGATGAGCAGAACAAAAGGTTATGAGAGCTCACCGAGTGCCTGAGGCTGGGAATGGATAACGAAGGGTTATACGCCTGGCCTTGAGGCATTCGAAGGCTTCCTTCTGACCACTTGTTTCTGGGAGCAAGGACTGTTGTTTCATGATAACACTCCCTTTAGAGTTTTGCCAAAGCTATGTTATGGCTTGGGTGGTGGGAACTGTATTTTATGCTTGAATGCTTTGATGTTTTATCGAAAAAGGCTACATGCAAGTCTGCTTTATGCTCTGCTCCCTGAGACCATATATCTGCGAAAGCTGGGTAATAAAATTTGTCAGTCCAGTAGAGGCTGTCCCTGAGTGTTCCTTTCAGAGTGCGGCCCTCCGAGCCTTACAGTGTGCCAGACCTCCTTGTCCTTCACCATCACCTTGTCAGAAATCGTTAGCACCGTACATGAGCCAGATTATGGAGGAATTTAAAATAAAGATATCTGAAAGTAAAAGTATTGTGGTCGCTGGGCAGTCAGTGGCATTATCATCTTCCATTTTTGCATTACTTATTCTTTGTCAAATATGCATTTTCTTACCAACATCTTTATAAGAAAAGTACTCTCTGTAGTTTCATTCCCAAAGACAGTGAAACTTGGAAATTTAAATGCTAGATAAATAACAATAAGATGAAGCACTCGAAAGAGGGAAGATAAAGGTACAAATTGAGTAAAATATATGATAAAACAATGAAGATTGATATGATCAACAAATGAGAGGAACCACAAATCAGTAATATTCAAAAATGCCTATTTACAGGGTTACGTGCATGAGTGCTAAGTGGCTTCAGGTGTGTTCAGCCTTTGTGATCCTATGGACTGTAGCCTGCCAGGCTCCTCTGTCCATGGGATTCTCCAGGCAAGAATACTGGAGAGGGTTGCCATGCCCTCCTCCAGGGCATCTTCCTAACACACGGATCAACCCAGGTCTCTTATGTCTCCTGCGCTGGCAGGCAGGTTTTTACCACTAGCGCCACCTGGGCAGCGACATTTAGAAGATTAATAGAAATTTAAAAATTTGTGTATATACGTAGAGTCACAAAGAGAATGACATGAACAACTATGTGCCAATTTTTAAAAAATCTAAATGAAATGCACAAAATTCATGTATACTCGTGGCTGATTCATGTCAATGTATAGCAAAACTAATACAGTATTGTAAAGCAAAACAAACTAAAAAATAAAAATTAATAAAAAAAAGAAAAAAAAAGAAAATATATAGATTACTTAGTTTAGTTCAGTTCAGTCACTCAGTTGTGTTCAGCTCTTCACAACCCCATTGACTGCAGCACACCAGGCCTCCATGTCCATCACCAACTCCCAGAGCTTACTCAAACTCATGTCAGTCGGGTTGGTGATGCCATCCCATGATCTCATATAGATTACTTAGTTTAGTTCAGTTCAGTCACTCAGTTGTGTTCAGCTCTTCACAACCCCATTGACTGGAGCACACCAGGCCTCCATGTCCATCACCAACTCCCAGAGCTTACTCAAACTCATGTCAGTCGGGTTGGTGATGCCATCCCATGATCTCATCCTCTGTGTTCCCCTTCTCCTCCCACCTTCAATCTTTCCCAGCAACAAGGTCTTTTCCAATGAGTCCGTTTTTCACGTCAGGTGGCCATAGTGTTGGAACTTCAGCTTCAGCATCAGTCCTTTCAATGAATATTCAGGACTGATTTCCTTTAGGATGGACTGGTTGGATCTCCTTGCAGTCCAGGGGACTCCCAAGAGTCTTCTCAAACACCACAGATCAAAAGCATCAATTCTTCACTGCTCAGCATTTTTTTATAGTCCAACTCTCACATTCATACATGACTACTGGAAAAACCATATCTTTGATTAGATGGACGTTTGTTGGCAAAGTAATGTCTCGTATCCCCATCTATTTGCCACATCTATGAAGTGATGCGACCAGATGCCATGATCTTCGTTTTCTGAATGTTGAGCTTTAAGCTTACTTTTTCACTCTCCTCTTTCATTTTTCATCAAGAAGTTCTTTACTTCTTCTTCACTTTCTGCCACGAGGGTGGTGTTATCTGAGTATCTGAGGTTATTGATATTTCTCCCAGCAATCTTGATTCCAGCTTGTGCTTCATTCAGCCTGGCATTTTGCATGATGCACTTTGCATATAAGTTAAATAAGTAGGGTGACAATACATGGCCTTGATGTACTTCTTTCCTGGTTTGGAACCAGTCTGTTGTTCCATGTCCAGTTCCAACTGTTTCTTATTGACCTGCATACGGATTTCTCAGGAGGCAGGTCAGGTGGTCTGGTATTCCCATCTCTTTCAGAATATTGTACAGCTTGTTGTGATCCACACAGTCAAAGGCTTTGGCATAGTCATTAAAGCAGAAATATATATTTTTTGAAACTCTCTTGCTTTCTTGACCCAATGGATATTGGCAACTTGATCTCTGGTTCTTCTGCCTTTTCTAAATCTAGCTAGAACATCTGGAATTCACAGTTCACATATTGTTGAAGCCCAGCTTGGAGGATTTTGAGCATTACTTTGCTAGTGTGTGAAATGAGTGCAATTGTGCAGTAGTTTGAACATTCTTTGGCATTGTCTTTCTTTAGGATTGGAATGAAAACTGACCTTTTCCAGTCCTATGGCCACTGCTGAGTTTTCCAAATTTGCTGGCATATTAAGTGCAGCACTTTCACAGCATCATCTTTCAGGATTTGAAATAACTCAACTGGAATTCCATCACCTCCACTAGCTTAGTTTGTAGTGATTCTTCCTAAGCCCACTTAACTTCATGTTCCAGGATGTCTGGCTCTAGGTGAGTGATCACACCATTGTGGTTATCTGGGTCGTGAAGATCTTTTTTGTATAGTTCCTCTGTGTATTGCTGCCACTTCTTCTTAATATCTTCTGCTTCTGTTAGGTCCATACCATTTCTGTCCTTTATTGTGGTCATCTTTGCATGAAAAGTTCTCTTGGTATCTCTAATTTTCTTAAAGAGATCTCTAGTCTCTAGTCTTTCCAATTCTGTTGTTTTCCTCTATTTCTTTGTATTGATAACTGAGGAAGGTTTTCTTATCTCTCCTTGCTATTCTTTGGAACTCTGCATTCAAATGAGTATATTTTTTCTTTTCTCCTTTTCTTTTTACATCTCTTCTTTCTTCAGCTCTTTTTAAGGCCTCCTCAGACAGCCATTTTGCCCTTTTGCATTTCTTTTTCTTGGGGATGGTCTTGATCTCTGCCTCCTGTACAATGTCATGAACCTCTGTTCCTAGTTCTTCAGGTCCTCTATCAGATCTAATCCATTGAATCTATTTCTCCCTTCTACTGTATGATAATAATGGTTTTGATTTAGATTATACCTCAGTGGTCTAGTGGTTTTCCCTACTTTCTTCAATATAAGTCTGAATTTGGCAATAAGAAGATCATGATATGAGGCACAGTCAGCTCCTGGTCTTGTTTTTGTTGACTGTATAGAGCTTCTCCATCTTTTGCTGTAAAGAATATAATCAATTGATTTCATTGTTGACCATCTGGTAATGTCCATGGGTAGAGTCTTCTCTTGTGTTGTTGGAAGAGAGTGTTTGCTAAGACTAGTGCACTCTCTTGGCAAAACTCTGTTAGCCTTTGCCCAGCTTCATTTTGTACTCCAAGGCCAAGTTTACCTGTTACTCCAGATATCTCTGAACTTCCTACGTTTGCATTTCAGTCCCCTATAATGAAAAGGATATCTTTTGGGGGTGTTAGTTCTAGAAAGTCTTGTAGGTCTTCATAGAACCATTCAACTTCAGCCTCTTCAGTATTACTGGTCAGGGCATAGATTTGGATTACCATGATATTGAATGGTTTGCCTTGGAAACGAATAGAGATCATTCTGTTGTTTTTGAGATCACACCCAAATACTGCATTTCAGACTCTTTTGTTGACTGTGATGGCTACTCCATTTCTTCTAAGGAATTCTTGCCTATCAGTTCAGTTCAGTCAGTTCAGTCGCGCAGTCGTGTCCGACTCTTTGCGACCCCATGAATCGCAGCACGCCAGGCCTCCCTGTCCATCACCAACTCCCGGAGTTCACTCAGACTCACGTCCATTGAGTCTGTGATGCCATCCAGCCATCTCATTCTCGGTCGTCCCTTTCTCCTCCTGCCCCCAATCCCTCCCAGCATCAGGGTCTTTTCCAATGAGTCAACTCTTCGCATAAGGTGCCCAAAGTACTGGAGCTTCAGTTTTAGCATCATTCCTTCCAAAGAAATCCCAGGGTTGATCTCCTTCAGAATGGACTGGTTGGATCTCTTTGCAGTCCAAGGGACTCTCAAGAGTCTTCTCCAACACCACAGTTCAAAAGCATCAATTCTTCTGCGCTCAGCCTTCTTCACAGTCCAACTCTCACATCCATACATGACCACAGGAAAAACCATAGCCTTGACTAGACGGACCTTAGTCGGCAAAGTAATGTCTCTGCTTTTGAATATACTATCTAGGTTGGTCATAACTTTTCTTCCAAGGAGTAAGCGCCTTTTAATTTCATGGCTGCAGCACCATCTGCAGTGATTTTGGAGCCCAAAAAAACAAAGTCTGACACTGTTCCTACTGTTTCCCCATCTATTTCCCATGAAGTGATGGGGCCAGATGCCATGATCTTCGTTTTCTGAATGTTGAGCTTTAAGCCAACTTTTCCACTCTCCTCTTTCACTTTCAACAAGAGGCTTTTTAGCTCCTCCTCACTTTCTGCCATAAGGGTGGTGTCATCTGCATATAATGGTCATCTGAGTTAAATTTACCCATTCCAGTCCATCTTGGTTCACTGATTCCTAAAATGTTCATGTTCACTCTTGCCATCTCCTGTATGACCACTTCCAATTTACCTTGATTCATGGACCTAACATTCCAGGTTCCTATCTATATTGCTCTTTACAACATCAGACTTTACTTCCATCACCAGTAACATCCACAACTGCGTGTTTTTGCTTTGGCTCTGTCTCTTCATTCTTCCTGGAGTTATTTCTCCACTGATCTCTAGCAGCATATTGGGCACCTACCAACCTGGGGAGTTCATCTTTGAGTGTCCTATCTTTTTGCCTTTTCATACGGTTCATGAGGTTCTCAAGGCAAGAATACTGTAGTGGTGTGCCATTCCCTTATCCAGTGGACCACGTTTTGTCAGAACTCTCTACCATGACCTGTTCATCTTGGGCGGCTGTACAGGGAATGGCTCATGGTTTCATTGAGTTAGATGTGATCAGTTTGACTAGTTTTCTGTGACTATGATTTTCATTCTGTCTCTCCTCTGATGGATAAGGATAAGAGGCTTATGGAAGCTTCTTAATGGGAGAGACTGACTGAGGGGGAAACTGGGTCTTGTTCTGATGGGCAGGGCCATGCTCAATAAATCTTTTATCCAATTTTCTGTTGATAGGCAACACTATGTTCCCTCCCTGTTGTTTGATCTGGGGTCCACAGGTCCAAAGCCCACAGGCAGTGAACTAGAAGCCAGGTCTCCCAACTGTTTCCAAGCCCTTCACGGTGTCTATGACTAAGCTCCCGAGAGCAGCACTGGGACTTCTGTTCTGGGTCTAGAATATGGTTGGCTCTTGATCAAACAGACTTTAATTTGAATAGATTACCTGCATTGAACCCAGAAGAAATAGAAAATCCCAAAAGATTAAAACCGTGCAAAGGAGACTTCTAACTCCATCTCTGAGATGTAGAGAGTTAGGATATTTTCACTCTCAACATTACAGTGTTAACTAAAAAATATACACAACCTAAAAGTTGAGAGTTATGTTTTTTACTTGGCAGACAAAACTGGGGACTTGACTTAACCCTGGGACATAGCCTATCAGATAACTTTAAGAGACTGCTCCAAAGAAGTAAGGGAGGGACTCAGGATATATAGGAGTTTTTGTAATAAAGATCAGGTTGTTGAAACAGGGACAGATTAGTGTTAATTAAAGAAAAGCAGATACCTCAAGTTAAGGAATTTAGCACTTTCCTTTGTATGGGAAGATGCAGGAGTCTCGTATCACTTCCTTTGATATGGACCTCAGCTCTCTGACGCCAGTATCCTGTGCCTTCTCCTGAGCGTCCTTAGGGTACATCATGGACAGGGGTGGCTGCTGTGTCTGATGGCTTGGTGGAGGACGTTCTCTTTCCATCCTGAGTTCCCTCAGGTCTTACTTTCTGGGCTAACAGCTGCAGTAGCCTTTGTTTACTGACCTGGCAGGCAGCATCCTTAGTCCACAGCAACACCAGATCCAACTGGACATTGAGTTTTCTTGGAATTTGGTTACCTGGAATGGAAACCAGCAGGTGCCATAAGCTAGTAGGATATTTTAATAATAATTTTGATGAATTCCTGATGGCTGAGAACAGACAAGTGGAAGACTGAAAAGCTACTGGGAGCTGAGGTCTAAGTGGGTCACCACTATTCACAGCCTTTACCTCTGGAACCTGGGTTTCTCAGGTGGCTCAGTGGATAAAGAATCTTCCTACAATTCAGGAGACCTGAGTTAGATTGCTGGGTCAGGAAGATCCCCTGGAGGAGGACTTAGCAACCCACTCTAGTATTCTTCCTTGGAGATCCCATAGACAGAGGAGCCTGGTGAGCTACAGCCCGTGGGATCCAAAGAGTTAAGACAAAATTGAAATGACTGAGCACACGCACCCACACCTCTGGAACCTACCTAGTGCTTAGGAAGAGGACACTGGAATGCACCCCTCATGGCCTTGGGAAGGGATTGGGTGAAATAAAGGGGCTCCACCTAGGCCCTTCTCCTTGACACAGGTCTGCTCTTCAGTGGTGAGTTCTGACACCTTATCCCAGATGAGCGAGGGGAACTGGCCCTGCTCCAGCTGCCCCAGGCCTCTCCCCTCACCTCAGGAGTGAGAAATAGTGGGCCTTTCAGAATGTCCCAATGGCCCGTTACAAGCCATAGTCAACAGTGGAGGGAGTTTGAGGAAAGAGACTGGAAATGTTACAACCAGGAAGACGATTAGGAGGAGAGAGGGGAGAAATAGGCCTCTGCTCCTGGAGAGGGACAGAAGGCACAGCCCTGAGACAGGCTCACCAGCCTGAGACACAGGGGCGTGTCTGAGGACACTCCTCTCCCCCACACCCTCCCCCTGCACTAGCCAGCCTCCAGTAGGAATGCTGCTACTGCTGCTGCTAAGTTGCTTCATTCGTGTCCGACTCTGTGCGACCCCATAGACGGCAGCCCACCAGGCTTCCCCGTCCCTGGGATTCTCCAGGCAAGAACAACTAGTGGAGTAATGCTGAAGAGACCGTGAAACACGGACTCTTTCTGAGAAACAGTACAAAGGGAAGTCCAAACGTCTAGAGAGGAGGGACGGGAAAACCCAGTGGAGGGATCTGAAGCCTCGGGTACTCAGCAGCTACACCAAGCATGAAACAGAGCTTCTCTCCTCGCCAGATTAATACAGATTCTCACACTAAAGTCCCGTTTCTTTCAGTAACTATAGTTCTGTGTTCCATGCCTTGCTTTCAGTAAGAAATCATTCCAAAAGGCAAGAAAAAATCCTCTCTCATACTCACACACATGCACACATGTGAACACATACACATGTACAGTCTGATGAGACAAAATTCATCAGAACCAGGCCCAGATATGACATGGATTTTGCAATGATCAAAAAATTTAATTAATTATGGTTAATATGTTAAAAGCTCTAGTGAAAAAAATAGACAAAATACAAACCCATGTGGTTAGTGTCAACAGAGAAGTGAAAATTGCTCAGTTGTGTCTGACTCTCTGTGACCCCATGGACTGTACAGTCCATGAACTTCTCCAGGCAAGAAACTGGAGTGGGGAGTTTTCCCTTCTCCAGGCGATCTTCCCAACCCAAGGATCAAACCCAGATCTCCCACATTGCAGGTAGATTCTTTACCAATTGAGCCACCAGGGAAGCCCAAGATTACTGCAGTGGGTAGCCTATCCCTTCTCCAGGGCAAATTCCTAACCCAGGAATTTAACCAGGGTCTCCTGCATTGCAGGCAGATTCTTTATGGAAAACCCAGTGGAGGGATCTGAAGCCTCGGGTACTCAGCAGCTACACCAAGCATGAAACAGAGCTTCTCTCCTCGCCAGATTAATACAGATTCTCACACTAAAGTCCCGTTTCTTTCAGTAACTATAGTTCTGTGTTCCATGCCTTGCTTTCAGTAAGAAATCATTCCAAAAGGCAAGAAAAAATCCTCTCTCATACTCACACACATGCACACATGTGAACACATACACATGTACAGTCTGATGAGACAAAGATTCATCAGAACCAGGCCCAGATATGACATGGATTTTGCAATGATCAAAAAATTTAATTAATTATGGTTAATATGTTAAAAGCTCTAGTGAAAAAAATAGACAAAATACAAACCCATGTGGTTAGTGTCAACAGAGAAGTGAAAATTGCTCAGTTGTGTCTGACTCTCTGTGACCCCATGGACTGTACAGTCCATGAACTTCTCCAGGCAAGAAACTGGAGTGGGGAGTTTTCCCTTCTCCAGGCGATCTTCCCAACCCAAGGATCAAACCCAGATCTCCCACATTGCAGGTAGATTCTTTACCAATTGAGCCACCAGGGAAGCCCAAGATTACTGCAGTGGGTAGCCTATCCCTTCTCCAGGGCAAATTCCTAACCCAGGAATTTAACCAGGGTCTCCTGCATTGCAGGCAGATTCTTTACCAATGGAATCACCAGGGAAGCCCAAGAATCCTAGAATACTGGAGTGGGTAGCTTATCCCTTCTCCTGCGGGTCTTCCCGACCCAGGAATTGAACCAGATTCTCCTGCAGTGCAGGCAGATTCTTAACCAACTGACCTCGAATAATACAAAAAAAAAAATAATAATGATAACAGAAACAAAAAATGTCTTTGATACATTCATAGTGGAATCTATTCTTTTCTTTTCATAAAAGAAAAGAATTCCCATCTCTTTCAGAATTTTCCACAGTTTATTGTGATCCACAAAGTCAAAGGCTTTGGCATAGTCAATAAAGCAGAAATAGATGTTTTTCTGGAACTCTCCTGCTTTTTTGATGATCCAGTGGATGTTGGCAATTTGACCTCTGGTTCTTCTGCCTTTTCTAAAATCAGCTTGAACATCTGGAAGTTCACGGTTCATGTATTGCTGAAGCCTGGCTTGGAGAATTTTGAGCATTACTTGACTATCATGTGAGATGAGTGCAATTGTGCAGTAGTTTGAGCATTCTTTGGCATTGCCTTTCTTTGGGATTGGAATGAAAACTGACCTTGTCCTGTCCTGTGGTCACTGCTGAGTTTTCCAAATTTGCTGGCATATTGAGTGCAGCACTTTCACAGCATCATCTTTTAGGATTTGAAATAACTCCACTGGAATTCCATCACTTCCACTAGCTTTGTTCGTAGTGATGCTTCCTAAGGCCCACTTAACTTCACATTCCAGGATGTCTGGCTCTAGGTGAGTGATCACATCATCATGATTATCTCGTTCGTGAAATACTTTTTTGTAAAGTTCTTCAGTATATTCTTGCCACCTCTTCTTAACATCTTCTGCTTCTCTTCTATTCACAGCTGTTTGTAAGGCCTCCCCAGACAGCCGTTTTGCTTTTTTGCATTTCTTTTGCATGGGGATGGTCTCGATCCCTCTCCTGTACAATGTCATGAACCTCCATCCATAGTTCATCAGGCACTCTATCTATCAGATCTAGTCCCTTAAATCTATTTCTTACTTCCACTTATTATCATAAGGGATTTGATTTAGGTCATACCTGAATGGTCTAGTGGTTTTCCCTACTTTCTTCAATTTAAGTCTGAATTTGGCAATCAGGAGTTCATGATCTGAGCCACAGTCAGCTCACTGTCTTGTTTTTGCTGACTGTATAGAGCTTCTCCATCTTTGGCTGCAAAGAATATAATCAATCTGATTTCGGGGTTGACCATCTGGTGATGTCCATGTGTAGAGTATTCTCTTATGTTGTTGGAAGAGGGTGTTTCCTATGACCAGTGTGTTCTCTTGGCAAAACTCTATTAGTCTTTGCCCTGCTTCATTCCATATTCCAAGGCCAAATTTGCCTGTTACTCCAGGTGTTTCTTAACTTCCTACTTTTGCATTCCAGTCCCCTATAATGAAAAGGACATCTTTTTTTGGGTGTTAGTTCTAAAAGGTCTTGTAGGTCTTTATAGAATCATTCAACTTCAGCTTCTTCAGCATTACTGGTTGGGGCATAGACTTGGATTACTGTGATATTGAGTGATTTGCCCTGGAAATGAACAGAGATCATCCTGTCGTTTTTGAGATTGCATCCAAGTACTGCATTTCAGACCCTTTTGTTGACCATGATAGCTACTCCATTTCTTCTAAGGGATTCCTGCCCGCAGTAGTAGATATAATGGTCATCTGAGTTAAATTCACCCATTCCAGTCTGTTTTAGTTCACTGATTCCTAGAATGTGATGGTCACTCTTGCCATCTCCTGTTTGACCACTTCCAATTTGCCTTAAATTCATGGACTTAACATTCCAGGTTCCTATGCAATATTGCTCTTTATAGCATCGGACCTTGCTTCTATCACCAGTCACATCCACCTGACATGCCTCTTGAGAAACCTATATGCAGGTCAGGAAGCAACAGATAGAAATGGACATGGAACAACAGACTGGTTCCAAATAGGAAAAGGAGTACGTCAAGGCTGTATATTGTCACCCTGCTTATTTAACTTATATGCAGAGAACATCATGAGAAACGCTGGGCTGGAAGAAGCACAAGCTGGAATCAAAATTGCCAGAAGAAATATCAATAATCTCAGATATGCAGATGATACCACCCTTATGGCAGAAAGTGAAGAGGAACTAAAAAGTCTCTAGATGAAAGTGAAAGAGGAGAGTGAAAAAGTTGGCTTAAAGCTCAACATTCAGAAAACAAAGATCATGGCATCTGGTCCCATCACTTCATGGGAAATAGATGGGGAAATAGTGGAAACAGTGTCAGTTTTTATTTTGGGGGGCTCCAAAATCACTGCAGATGGTGATTTCAGCCTTGAAATTAAAAGACACTTACTCCTTAGAAGGAAAGTTATGGCCAACCTAGATAGCATATTCAAAAGCAGAGACATTATTTTGCCAACAGAAGTTCAACTAGTCAAGGCTATGGTTTTTCCAGTAGACATGTATGGATGTGAGAGTTGGACTGTGAAGAAAGCTGAGCACCGGAGAATTGATGCTTTTGAACTGTGGTGTTAGAGAAGACTCTTGAGAGTCCCTTGGACTGCAAGGAGATCCAACCAGTCCATTCTGAAGGAGATCAGTCCTGGGTGTTCTTTGGAAGGAATGATGCTAAAGCTGAAACTCCAGTACTTTGGCCACCTCATGCAAAGAGTTGACTCATTGGAAGAGACTCTGATGCTGGGAGGGATTGGGGACAGGAAGAAAAGGGGACGACAGAGGATGAGATGGCTGGATGGGATCATGGACTTGATGAAGTGAGTTTGAGTGAACTCCGGGAGTTGATGATGGACAGGGAGGCCTGGCGTGCTGCAATTCATGGGGTCGCAGAGTCAGACACAACTGAGTGACTGAACTCAACTGAACTGAACTGAAAAGAGAAGAATAGGTGAGTTTTTAAGTAAGTCAATAAAACTTCCAAAACCAAAATGTAAAGAGAAAAAAAGAGTTGGAGAAAAAGACAAACACAACCTCCAAGAAGGGTAGGAAAGTATAAAAGATACCATGTTTCTTTTATGAGCAGCAGAAGAGACAAACAATAGGGCAGAAGAAATATTTGAAGTAATGATGGTTGAGAATGTTCCAAAATTAATGACAGACACAAACCAAGAGATCCAGGTAGCTCAGAGAATATCAGGCAGGATAAATACCATGTAATCAACTAACCAATCAACCAGACAAATACCAAAAGCCCACACCTAAACATGTCATATTCAAACTGTAGGAAACTGCAACAAAGAGAAGACCTTAAAGGAAGTTGGGGAAAGTGGGGTGAGCATAAAACATTAGAATCAGATATCAGATCTCTTTCCCTCTCTTCCTGCTTCCACCCAACCTTCCCCGCACCACCAAGATACTGACCCGTAGTCTTACATCAAGCTTACCTAACTTTCAAGTAGTACAGAATCTCTATTCTATTCAAAGTCTTCCAGGAACTTTTAAAAAGTGGGGCTGGGGAGTGAAACAGATGGCACACTTTGTTTTATAAGGCTAACATTTTTACCAAAACTGGATAAACCTAAGGAAGAGAAGCATGGGCAACTCTCACTTGCAAATATAAATGTGAAAATCCCAAATAAATTATTAGCAACTGAACCCAGCAGTGTAACCTACAAAAATACATTATGTCTAAGAAGTGTTTCTCCTAGGAGATAGCGCAACACTAAGCTATCTGTCAGCTAAAAAACTGGTTAACAGATTAAAGGGGTTAGTTAAGTAATTTCCTCAGTCATATAGCTATTAATGGATGAGTAAGATGCAGATGACACCTCCCTTTGGCAGAAAGTGAAGACGAACTAAAAAGCCTCTGGATGAAAGTGAAAGAGGAGAGTGAAAAAATTGGCTTAAAGCTCAACATTCAGAAAAGAAAGATCATGGCATCCGGTCCCATCACTTCATGGGAAATAGATGGGGAAACAGCAGAAACAGTGTCAGACTTTATTTTTTTGGGCTCCAAAATCACTGCAGATGGTGACTGCAGCCATGAAATTAAAAGACTCTTATGCCTTGGAAGAAGAGTTATGACCAACCTAGATAACATATTCAAAAGCAGAAACATTACTTTGCTGACTAAGGTCCATCTAATCAAGGCTATGGTTTTTCCTGTGGTCATGTATGGATGTGAGAGTTGGACTGTGAAGAAGGCTGAGCGCCAAAGAATTGATGCTTTTGAACTGTGGTGTTGGAGAAGACTCTTGAGAGTCCCTTGGACTGCAAGGAGATCCAACCAGTCCATTCTGAAGGAGATCAGTCCTGGGATTTCTTTGGAAGGAATGATGCTAAAGCTGAAACTCCAGTACTTTGGCCACCTCATTATTCAAAAGCAGAAACATTACTTTGCTGACTAAGGTCCATCTAATCAAGGCTATGGTTTTTCCTGTGGTCATGTATGGATGTGAGAGTTGGACTGTGAAGAAGGCTGAGCGCCAAAGAATTGATGCTTTTGAACTGTGGTGTTGGAGAAGACTCTTGAGAGTCCCTTGGACTGCAAGGAGATCCAACCAGTCCATTCTGAAGGAGATCAGTCCTGGGATTTCTTTGGAAGGAATGATGCTAAAGCTGAAACTCCAGTACTTTGGCCACCTTATGCGAAGAGTTGACTCACTGGAAAAGACTCTGATGCTGGGAGGGATTGGGGGCAGGAGGAGAAGGGGACGACAGAGGATGAGATGGCTGGATGGCATCACTGACTCGGTGGACGTGAATCTGAGTGAACTCCGGGAGTTGGTGATGGACAAGGAGGCCTGGCGTGCTGCGATTCATGGGGTTGCAAAGAGTCGGACAAGACTGAGCGACTGAACTGAACTGAACTGAAGAGGCATAATTCAGAGCCTAAGCTCCCCATCCACTCTTCTGTTTCTGAGCAAAGACAAAAGGAGTTGATAAGAATGGAAGGAAAAAAACACCTTAATGGCAACAAGTAGAAACAGACTGTGATAGCCGAGCAGGATGTCGCATTACAACAGTCCCCTATTCGGGTTCTTGTGTCTTCTCTGCTTTACGCAGTCTTCTAAGTCCCCACCCTCACTGTCTTAAATTGTTCTGCTTCTAGGTTTCTCATTGACTATCTGTGTTTCCTTTAGCCATTCCCACTCCTGCTTATTCCATAAAAGCGAGGATTGCCTTTTGGAAAATAGGCTCCCAGAAAAAGCATGCTAAATACGATTCATTGCAACATGTGATTGTGGATATTACAGACCAGGAGAACAGTAGATGTTTAGAGATGAAACCTGGGGATAACATCTAAGATGGCAAAATAAAAGAGTTAGATTTAAACTAGATCTTCAAATTTGGGGTTACCATTTTCAGGGGTAGAGCAGATCTGTAAGAATATTCTAGTCCATTATTAAAGGTTTAGAAGTGAGAAGGTGTGGGTCCATGTAGATCAGTCTGCTGCAGTGAGAAGAAGAGTTTGCATTAAGGAGTGGTGAAAGATAAGTATGGGAAATATTGGTAATGGATTTTATCCTATAAAGAAAAACAGCTAAAGGTTTTGGAACTTTTATCTATGAATTTATTCATTTGTTTTTCATGTAGCCAATTGTTGTCCGGTTGCTAAGTGTTGTCCTAATCTTCGCAACCCCATGGTCTGTAGCATGACAGGCTTCCCTGTCCTTCACTGCTCCCCAGGGTTTGCTCAGATTCATGTCCATTGAGTCGTGATGTTATCTAACCATCTCATCAAGCATCGATTCTGTATTAACCTTTCTGCCATTATTCCAGATTACAAGGGTTAAAAGGATGCAACTCATGCTTTCAAGGAGCTTTGCAACTGAAAAGACGGATGTGTCTGTAACTGAAATGCTCTGCAACAGGTGCTGTCCTGGTGGACTGTATGACTGGGTGTGGGAGGCACAGAGTGGGGAGTGATTAATTTCGTCAGGCAGAAGAAAGAATAGCAAAGAACGGGAAGAATCTCATCCCAGGTAAACTATCCTGGATGGCTAGAATAGACAATCCATCTTTGTCAGGTCTTCAGCCCCGTTCTTCAGTGAGCTTTGGTGGATTTGGAGGTCTTCCCTCTGCATTCGGTCCCAGCTTGATCCCATTGTGTGTGGGTCATGGCCTCCGAGCCCAGCATGGCCATTGGGTGAGGCTGCCTTACTGACAGTTGTCCTAAAACATCTCTTATTTACTGCTGCTTCCTGTGTTCTCATGGCCATTTCTTCCCAAGCAGAACTCTCCTGTTTGACAGATCCTTCACTTCCAAATGTAGAGGTTGCTTCTGTTTTCCCCAAGTTTACATATATCATTCTGATCGTGCAGGATTCCTTCCTAATGCCTTCCTGTGGTGCTTCAGAGGAGGAAAACGATCTTGAGGTATATCCGGGGGTGGTATGTGACATTCACGGCAGCAGAGCCTCTCAAACCCTGTTAAAAGAGGTCGTATTGTTTGGGAGAAACTTTCTCTATATCATGATCTCACCCATCTTCTTTTCAGTGGTATCAAAGGATGGGCTTCCCAGGTGGCGCTAGTGGTAAACAATCGAGCTGCCATCCAGGAGACGTAAGAGATTCAAGTTCCATCCCTGGGTTGGGAAGATCCCCTGGAGGAGGGCATGGCAACCCACTCTAGTACTCTTGCCTGGAGAATTCCACGGACTGAGGATCCTGGCCGGCTGCAGTCCACAGGGTCATAAAGAGTTCCCACAGACACATGCACGCAAAGGATGGCATGCGAATGAGGCTCCCATTTATTTATACATTGACATCTTTGAACTAATTGGAGAACTTTTCGAAAAAGTATGCATTTAGTCGGGTAGAGAAAGTAGGAAATGGGAGTGGCCACACATTTTCTATTCTTAGGCAGTTTGCAAATATTTAAAATTTTCTATGACCAGTAACATTTTGCTTTTGCAAAATCAGTTTGAGCTTTTCCTATTCATGACTTAGTTAACATCATGAAAACTTTGACTCTTTTAGGATATAATCTTGACACTTTAAAAATGACTTGTTATTGTAAAAGTGGTTAAAAAAAAGCTTCATGCTTTGGTTCATGCATACATGTTGCTTGATTTATACACGGCTTCTTATATATCCTACCCAGGCACCACTGAGAGCTCAATTTCTTCCTTTTAGAGTGGCAGCGGCAGAATTTTTAAAAGGCCTCTCTTTTACCATTTGAGCCATACATTCTATGACTCTGTCTTAATGTTTCTATGGAGATTGTCTTGTTCTTTGAGAAATTGTTTCAGGAGTTAGTGAACTAGAGAACAAGAGCTATTTTATTTCTTATTCCTTGTGTTACCCCAGTCCCTGATAAAACTATATTTTAGTAGCAGTTTAAACACTTCCTTTCTAATTGTATATTTAGCATATAAGGGATCCTTAAAAATTCTTTTGTAGCTAATTGTTCCCTTTCTTAAATAAATACCTTAGTGCTTCCTAAATTAGAGTAACCAAGGGAACAGCATCAGATTTCCCCAAACATAATCTGATTTCTTTGCTTTAGCACATGAGTAATTTGCTGGCAGGAAAGCTATGCAGACTGCACGGACTTCTAGAAATTTTTCCAAAGAGAAAGATAACTTATGTGGAGTCTTTCCAGTCATGGACTCCATGAGCCTGGCCTGGAGGGGCACTAATTTCAGTCCTTTTCCGGGAACCAGGAACAGCACATCCTAGTAGCTCCCAGTGGGCTAATTCCAGGTGCCTCTGGGTCCCTGGCACCCAAAGTTGCCAACGTGGATTAGACAGACACATCCTTCTAGGAAACAACAGATTCTCCAGATCTGTGTCCTTTTCCCGGCCAGCCGACGAATCCACCCTACAGACCCAGGAGAGGCCTGTGATTCTTCATGACATTGTCAAGTTAATGACTGAAGAAATTTTCCCTTACTATCTTAGAAGGCTTGGCCTCTGGAGATAATTAGAGAAAGAGACCCTGGAAGACTGAACTTTTCTGAAGATGACAATTATTCTACCTGCCAGAGACCTGCCTCAAGGGAAATCTCTCTGTTCAGGCTTAAACCAGATGATTTTATTTGCTAGGAAAATTAGTTAGGAGATACTGCAAGAGAGTAAAGGGGGCAGAGTGGGTTTAAGAGAGATAGGGAGATGGAGATTGACTGGTATCACTAAAAGGATTCTTTTTGAAAAAATGTGCTTATTCATTCATTGGATGATGGAACAAATACTAAGGGTTGGGTGCTGTTGAGGAGTTGAGGATACAGAGGTGAAAAGAAAGGCAAGCATGTGCTCTAGAGCTTCTCAGAATGGTGCTCACCTGCTATTACTTCATCATGCTCAATCGTGTCCGACTCTCTGCGACCCCGTGGACTGTAGCCCGCCAGATTCCTCCATCCGTGGAATTTTCCAGACAAGAATACTGAAGGGCATTGCCATTTCCTCCTCCGCTATTACTTCATATGCCTCCCAAATACCCAGAGCACTGCCTAATGCATAACAGGTACTCGATAAATAGTTGTTGAGGGAAAGCATGAATAAACAGTAAGAGTGAGTTTCTCTGCTGAAGTAAAGCGTTACCTTCTGAAGTTTCAATAGTCAGTACCTTGGCTTCTGTTCATGCTTATAGTGCAGTTTGCCTGCAAAACCCTGGGTTGATTTGAGAGGAAATGCCCTTGATTACAGACATATAACTAGTCAGGACTGATCAGATTGAAATCGAATGTAGACCCTTAATTTAATGAGGAGAGAAAAAATTACCCAAACAAGAGCATGTGTAATTATGCTAAATTTCATGACTTCAGGGTCATAAATGGATTTTTCTTGATGTTCATCTGACATGAATTAATTCCAGTTGTGGCTGACTGTGAAGCAACGGGTCCTTTATAATAAGAGGGCATTAATTCCTGTTATTATGATGAGCTTCCTGTAGAATCATCTGTTTCATTCATATGGATGTAGCTAATAAGGAGACAATGAAAGTCCAAGGGGATCAGAAGGAGGCTTCTGCTGTAGAAATTGAGGGGGAATGAACCTTTGCATCCCATGAGGCAATGTGGCAAGGGAGAGCTTTAAACCAGTGTCTTATCCAGCTCGAGCTGCTGTAACAATATTCCACAGACTGGGGGCCTTAAAGAACAGAAATTTATTGTCTCAGAACCCTGGAGGCTGGGAAGTCCAAGAGGAAGGTTCAGGCAGGCTTCAGTCTCTGCTGAGCGCTCCCTTCCTGGCGTGTTCGATGGCCCTGTCCTCGTGTGCATCTTCCCTCTGAGTGCTCGCCGAGAGAGATGGAGAGAGGATGGCAGGGGCCACTGGGGAGGAGAGACGGCTTGCTCACGTCTCACCTTCTAAGGACACCAGCCCTGTTGGATCTCGGTGCAGTGCTCATCACCTCATCGCGTCCTGATTATCTCCTGCAAGACCCTGTCTCCAGTACACACGCTTTGGTGGGTTGGGGCTTCAACCTGTGACTCTGGGGACACAGTTGAGCCCAGGCCAGTGGGGCAGCTTGCCGTGCTTCCTCTGCTTAGCTGTTTCCACCCTGGCGGGCTGCTTAGGTTCTCTGGGTCCAGTTCTCCTGACTCCATGTCCAGGGGAGCAAGAATCACAGCCTGAATCGAGAGATTGAGTTGGATCTATAAGTAGCTGGGAGATGTTGTCGGGGCAGGGTGTGTAGGGGGCACTCGCCAGAGGCCAGCCCTCCCCCGCCCTTACCACTGTGTCCACTGGGACTGCCTGCTTCTCTCCCTGACCAGGCTGGGCTCCAGGGTCATAGGCACACTTTTGGTGTGGATGCCCCTTTCAGTAATCAGTGAATCATATTCTAGGGGGACAGAAAAATCTTCAGAAGCAAGGATTCAATGCAGAACATGTGACAGCCGGAATAAGTGGTGATGTTGAGAAAATGAGAGGATTAGCAAATACATTAACACCAGTGGAAACTGTGGAATTGTGAGGCTCAGGAAGGCATTTTTAATGACTTGAGTAAATGAGAGAGTGACTTTATTCTTTCAAATTATGGGATTAGGCTAAGGCCTTTCTTTGATGAGAAAATAAAATGGAATCATTTTCAGCAGGACTCCATCTTAAAAGTATGCCCATCTTTAAATATTTTTCTTTAATAATCCTGTCAGCTGTTAATGAAGTAAACATTATGTATGAAAGTGTTGTCTTATTTCCTGCTCTGCAATAAGTCTCCTGAGAAGAGTCCCTGTCTTCTCTGGGCTTTCTTCTTCTTGTTGTATTTGAAATTACATTCCTCTAGCCAGGTGTTACATGCAATTGTTGCTCCTGATTTTAACACCAGTGTTAATGAATGTCACCCCGTATATTCACTTTTTATTAACCTGATTTAATGAAATTTTCATATATGTATACATGGGCACACACAGTTGAGCCCAGAGCAGTGAGATATATATATATATATAAACTTCCCAGTTGGCTCTAGTGGTAAAAAAAACTGCTTGCCAATGCAGGAGACATGAGATGCAGGTTTGATCCTTAGGTTGGGAATATCCCCTGGAGGAGGGCATGGCAACCCATGCCAGTATTCTTGCCTGAAAAACCTCATGAGAGAGAAGCCTGGCAGGCTTTAGTCCATAGGTCACAACGGTCAACATGAATGAAACAGCTTAGCACGTCTGCAGGCATTCACACACACACACACACACACACACACACACACACACACACACATTTATAAACACAAATCTTATGGCCTGAACCTTGATATTCTTAAAGAGATAAGCATATTTCCCCCTTCCTTTCTTTGTACTGAAGAAAAAAATAATTCATCTGGTGTTACGCCAGCTGCATTCCAGTATCTTTGTAGATTTTCGTTAAACATGCTGTTTGTGCCTGCATATTAAGCCCTCTAATGAGCTAATATCAGTCCTCTGCTGTAGTTTATCACTGGCATTTCCTCAGCTCAGCAAATACATCTTCTTTCATTCATTCAGCTTATGGAGTAGTCAGTTGGTGCTATTTAGTGTGACAGGTGGAAGGAAAATAAGCTGTGCTTGAAAGTGCTGTCAAATTATTATCAGTTTTTGGTCCCAGTCCTTGTATTTGATATTCAAAAGAAACCCATTATTTTAGGGTGTTGAGTACAAAATTAGATCAGTTCCATGAGATAATGACCATATTTCACGGTTACGAGCTGGCGTGCCTGCAGACCAGCACATGCAGCTCAGAGTCACTTCTTAATGTGGTTCCGCATTGGAGTGGACTCGTGTTTTTAATTTTCTTTTGTGTTTTGCCCGTCTCAGACAGTGTTCTATGCTGGCAGTTGGGGATAATCGACCTTGCATTTCCCTAAATGAAGTTGAGTGCAATGGACATCAGTTTTTGACTGCTAAATTGTGCTATTGCGTTGGTTTATCTACTCAGTGGTAAGAAGTAATGAAGAACATGCGTTCTAGGAAAAGAAAAAATGCATGGAAGAAGCAAGATACAGGGAATAAAAGCAAGTCCAATTTTTAGACTGTTTTTGCCTGAGGATCTTTTTTAGGGTTATGAGTCTTACCTGCTCTGTGTAAGGCACTCTGTGAATTTTTATTTGTTGTCATCAGATGTACTGCCACTTAGAGATTCCACAAATCCAGAAATCCTTTTTACTGTGCTCTGTTCTGGCTACTCACCTACATGCTAATTGCTTTTTGTGGCCATTTAAAAGTTCACTGTAGTAGAAATTTTTGTTTTGTGTGTGTGTGTGTGTGTGTGTGTGTGTGAGTAATCGCTGGGACTAGTTTAAGGGAAGAGTGGAACTTTATGCTGTTGAGACATCTGAGAGATTATGATATGATGACTCAGTTGCTGGGCATATAATCTGAGAAACACCTTTGTTGAATCAATGGAGTTAACTTGAAGCCTAGAGGCATGTCCCCTCTTTTTCCATCAGGGGAGGGGGGTCCATATTTTTGCTCTTGTGTAAATTCTTGTGTCATTTGTTCTGCATTTAATTCTTAGTCAGTAAGTAAGCGCGATAGCTGATGGGCAGGAGGGGGAGTTTAGTGAGTAACTTTCCAGATCAGCTTCTGACCTGCACTTCAGCTGCAACCAGCATGATTTCAGACACGCCAGGTCCTCATTTGCTCATTGGTCTCCCTGCCCTTCCTGCCAGAACCAGGCAAAATAAACAATAAATTAAAAATATATCTCCTTTCCTGCCTTTTTCTTGGAATATAGTCTTGGGGACATAAGCCAAAACTCAGAGGGAAAATAAACCTTATCAAAAGGAAATTTTCATATATCTCACTAGATATTTTTCTTGATATTGAATGTTAGATACAGTTGGTATATGTGACAATTTCATGTGCATAGATTGGAAGCTCTTAACGCTGTGGAGTCACTTAGGCAAAGAAACAGGAAAAAATAATGCCTGAGAAATGACGGTAGGAAAACCTCTAGGCAAGTTACAAAGTCAGAATGATACACTTTTTAAACAAATTTGTTTAACTATAGTGGATTTACAACATTGTATTAGCTTCAGGTTTATAGCTTCAGATTTTTTTCCATTATAGGTTATTGCAGGATATTGAATATATTTCCATCCGCTATACAATAAATCCATGTTGCTTATCTATCATCTTATATATAGTAGTGTGTATATGCTAATTCCATCTCCTAATTTATCCTTCCTCCTCCCGCTTCTTGCTAGCCATAACTTTGTTTTCTGTGTTTGTAGGTTTGTTTCTGTTTCGTAAGCTGATTTATATTATGTTTTTAGGTTCCACATCTAAGTGATATCATATAATATTTGGCTTTCTCTGCCTGACTTAGTTCACTTATATGATAATTTCTAGGTCCATGCATGTTGCTGCTGATGGCATTATTTCACAGAATGACCCACTTTTAAGGGAACGGTGAAGGATGGTATTACTAAGGCATGCATGCTATTCATACTGTTCATACTGTACTTTGGGCACCTTATGCGAAGAGTTGAATCATTGGAAAAGACCCTGATGCTGGGAGGGATTGGGGGCAGGAGGAGAAAGGGACGACCGAGGATGAGATGGCTGGATGGCATCACGGACTCAATGGACGTGAGTCTGAGTGAACTCCAGGAGTTGGTGATGGACAGGGAGGCCTGGCGTGCTGCGATTCATGGAGTCGCAAAGAGTCGGACACGACTGCGCGACTGAACTGAACTAACTGCATGCTATTCACATTGTGCTAGGTACTGTAGAAAGTTCAAAGGTAAATCAGACCAAAATTTAATAGAAAAGTGCATTAGCTGCCATGTGTGTGTGTGCTAAGTTGTATCCGACTCTTTGTGACCCTACGGCTTTAGCCCGCCAGGCTCCTCTGTCCATGGGATTCTCCAGGCAAGAACACTGGAGTGGGTTGCCATGCCCTCCTCCAGGGGATCTTCCTGACCCAGGGATTGAACGCGCGTCTCTTATGTCTCCTGCATCGGTAGGCGGGTTCTTTACCACTAGTGCTGCCTTGTATGAGGACAATGACAGTTGCCCAGAGAAGCAGATGTATCTTTATGAGGCCTGAAGTAGGGAGAGACTGGCTGCATCTAGGTCGTTGCTTCCGGAATTGTGTCTTCTGATCTGCTGCTTGCTGGACGTGCAGTTTCACTGGCCCCCTCTGAACCTATTCTGCGGGTGGGGCCCAGGAATCAGTATTTTAATGATCCCTCAAGCTGTGACTGATGCTTGCTATAATTTGGAAATATTCTGTGTATAAAGAGAGCCTCAAGGTTTCGAGGGGGAGGTGGTATTTAAATTGGGCAAGAGGAGCAGAAAGAACGTGAGAAAGCACTGCAGGAAGGCAAAATTTGCAAAGTCTTCAAGCCACCATCTATTTTAGTGCCTCCAGCTCTTCGAATGAAAGATTTATTTTATACTTAATCTATATTCGCCGTGCTTTTCCATAAGGCTGTTTCCTCTGTTTTTATTCTCAGTGGAATTGTGAATCATAGTGATCATATTTTGTATAGCAGCCTTTGCTATATTTCAAGGAGAATATTAAGTTCCCCACTGCCTTTTCTTCACCAGGCTAATTAATCCTTGTTCATCAGCCTTTTTTCCTACCTTCCAGCCCTTTTATCATTTTCATTGCCCTTGTCTGGGCTTTCCTCAAATTTTCCATATTTCTCCAAAGTTACAAAGACCGAAATTATACCTGGTGCTGGTTGAGGTCTCTGCCTCAGCGGGCAAAGTGGATGAATATCTTGAGTCCAACATATTATTTTTTCTTTGTGAGAATTTACCTACAGAAATAAGAGAGTGTGGGGCAGTGTTTTTAACACACTGTTTTTGGATTCATGGGAAACTTGGGATTGATTACATGGAATCTTAGCTCCATGTATGTCCTGGCCTTTGTCTGCAGACTCAATAGCGATCGTGATTTCTACATATGAATAAAAATGTATTTCTTTTTTTCCTAACTTATTTAAGTATAATTCAATTTGTTCAGGTTCTCAGTTGTGTCCGACTCTTTGCTACCCCACGAACTGCAGTACACCACTCTTCCCTGCCATCACCAACTCCCAGAGCTTACTCAAACTCATGTGATTAGCAAAGTTCAAAAAAGATTTTTTTTAACTTCTTATGCTGTCTTAAGAAAGTAAAAGTTGAACTCCCACAGTGTGAACCTATGCAGTTTTTAAAGTCAGCAAAGGAGCCCTTCTCGGTTTGAAAACACATTTATTGGGGCAAAAGTCCAGACAGTCAGCCCAGTGGCCTGTCTCATCAGTACAATGGGAACAAAAGGATCCATCTTGCATGACATCAGCATAAGCCATGTGGCGATCAAGTGGTTAGTGTGTGTAAAAGAACACAGGCGGGGATTAACAGATGACAGTTATTATTTCTGTGAACTGTCTCTGGTATCTCATATGTGCCTTTAAGCCACCACAGTCATTTGTTCTTCCTTCTGGTTGTAGAATCCTGAGATCTTGTCGGTCAGTGGTGCCACATGTTTGTCCATCTGCACCTCTGTTCTTATCTCTCTTTCCTGTTTAAGTTTCTGTGGGTAGGGGACAAGGAAAGACCCGTTATGGAGAGCTCCTCAGTCTGAGTTGGGCTTCCTTGTGCTGTATCTTGCCATAAGACGCCCCTTCACACGCGATTGGAGGTCTAGAAGTTCAGCATTTCCTGCTTGAACTAAAAGCAATAAAAGAGGAAATAGTGTAGATGGGTTTGCTGAATAGCACCAAGTTGAAAATTTAAGACACTTTTCTGTATGGTCATTTGAGTTTTCACCAAGAACATTATTTCCATATATGTTGACAGGCAGGAGAGGAAAATTTCTGACCCATGAGTCTGTAAAGCGTTGAAGACTAAATAAATGTTCTTAGCAAAGCTGAGATGAAGGTGTGGCCAGTCTCAATGGAGCCTTTCACAGAGGAGAGGGTGTTTTCACGGCCCAGGCTCACTGGAACTCTGAGACCTATGTGTATTATCTTGGTGATGCTGGCATAGGGTGTCCTTTCATTTGTTGCTGTAGGAACAGGGGACGCCACACCTGCCTTCTCCGTCTGCTTTGCATGTTATGCAAGGAGGTCTGAGAGGGCTCTTGGACACATGCTTCTTTGAGGGGTCACTGCTCAGTGAGCAATGCTCAGTTCTTACAGTTTATTCTTGTGCTTCACGCTGGGATACCATCTCCTGTCTTTCTCATCTATTCTTCTTCTATCCTTAGCCTTTGTTTTGAGTTATTTTGCTTATATGAAAATCACTTATCTAGAAACAGGGCTTCCCAGGTGGGCGATGGTACAGAATCTGCCTGCCAATGCAGGAGACATAAGAGACGCAGGTTCGGTCCTTGGGTGGGGAAGATCCCTTGGAGAAGGGCATGGCAACTCACTCCAGTATTCTTGCCTAGAGAATCCCATGGACAGAGTGGCCTGGTGAGCCGCAGTCCATGAGGTCACAAAGAGTTGGACACGACTGAAGTGACTTAGCATGCACATATAAAAACAAGCTGGCAGAGACCATTGCCCCCAGGCCCCTAAGTCTTACACAGGGCGCTAGGAGCTACAATGAAATCAAGACCTCCCCCAAATCTAGTGAACAAGTGAGAGTCTGCTGTTTTTTGAGCAAAGCAGAAAAATGCGTCCTGGGTTGGTGTTCTGGCCAGTACAGAATACTTGGTGTTGATTAGAAAGTTAGACCCCCTAGGTGATTTCTCTGGCACATGTGGTTTTCCACTGCAAAATAATATGTAGTTGCATTCATAGAATTTTAATTTTAGCCTATTTTTTCTTATTTTGTCTTTTTAAAGCATTGCATCAGTTTTGTATTTCTTCACTATCTCTTTGCCTACAAGAAATACAACACACGGGCTTAGATGATACTCTTTCTTGGAAACATATTTGACAGAGCTGCATTTAGTAACAGCATAATTTTCTCAGCAGGAGAGCATCACGTACCACCGTCTTGCAACTGGGCTTTAAAAAAATCTAAAGAATACACTTACTTGGATAGATGTGGCTTGCATTTTAATATTTTTGTAGTGACATCTTTGATTCTGAACATTCCCATTTGAAAAAAATATGAAACTTTCTTCTCCTGATGTGCAAGGGGAAAAATGGATCCTCTGTCCAATTTCAGCATGAGGAACCACGGTGCTTGTTTAAGTTGTTCTCTTTGTAAAATTATAAGCCTAGAATAATCCTGTCATTTCCCAATTCTGAAATATGTTTTCATCTGATCTAATTTATTCAGCAGTGAGTGCTGACTGCGTTCCACAGATTGATCAGCCTCCCAGTTTGTTACTTGCCTTGGGTACGCATTTCTGGGTGTTTGTGTGTTCTTGGCGAGTCAGGATGGGCATAGAATCAGAAGCCTTGGAGTGGGAACAGATGCCCCCGGCCCTTAGCTAATCTGTCCTGCATCGCTAGAATAGCAGAATTGTATTTTATTCCCCTTGTGCTGGCCACAGTTTCAGAAGAGTGGAGTCTCACTGGAGCAAACTTGCTCCACACTTCATATATCCACGACTGTGGATTAGGAAGATGCCGCCTTGTCATGGCTGAACAAATGAACATTTGGTGTCAGAAAGGAACAAAAATATCACTAGGCATAAGGCAGGTGGTTCAAAACATCTGAAGTCTAGGACTGACTTTGGGAGTTTCCCTGGTACCATTGGCTTTGCAAGGTCCAAGTGACCCCCTAAAATATACTTTGTTATAACCTCCACCACTTTGCTTTTCATTTTAAAAAGTGTTATTTGTGTTTCTCTGTGCTGGGTCCTCGCTGTGGCACGTGGGCTTTCTCTGGTTGCGGTGCTTGGGCTGCTCACCGCAGCGACTTCTCTTGTTGCGAAGCATGGATGCTAGGGCGCACGGGCTTCAGTATTTGCAGGGCGTGGGCTCAGTCATTGCGGTTCCCGGGCTCTGGAGCACAGACTCAAAGAGCACACAAGCTTAGTTGCCCCAAGGCATGTGGAATCTTCCCCGGGCTGGGGATCGAACCTGTGTTCCCTGCATTGGCAGGCAGATTCTTAACTGCTGGACCACGGGGGAAGTCCGCGCCTCAACCACTTGAAGGGTGAGAAGCAGTGTGAACAGCCATGTGGGTCAATATATTCATCTTCCAGTGTAAGATTTTTTTTTTCTTTGCTGTGTTTTAAACAAACCACCATCCCACAGTCAGAAGTCCTTAAAACCTGTTTAACTTTTCATGTTAACATTAATGATAATTAATTTCTATAACCCTTGAATTAGTTTCTTTTACATTTTTCTTTCTTTGGGAAAATGAACATGCTGTTTTGTTAAGTGTGTGTAAGAAACCACTGGCAGAGCCACCTGGTCAGATATCTCTAAGCTTCATCAGTGCTTTATCCACACAGGACACTGACTTGGCTCGTGACATAAACAGCTCGCATGGTTGCCACCAGTCCCTTGAAAGCAATTAGCATTTTAGCAACCCACCTCAGAAGCTGCCTGATAGATGAGGTTTCCCGGAGGTGCGGGATCGCCTGCGAGGCACTGTAGCTGCGCGGGCCCCGGTTCAGAGGGCAGCACAGGGAAACTGGTGCAATACTTCCTCAGGGCTCCTCCACATCCTTCACAGGCGCACATCTGTCCGCACCCTGCTGAGAAAGATGCACGTGTCTGACCTTTGCTGGGAGCAGAGAGTGGCTACCAGGAGCTAGAGGCTGGGGAAATTTGGCCAAGGCAGCTTGGATGGGTGCCTTAGATAACACCAGCCATGCAGAATGATCCTGGAGATGGAGCAAGGGAGTAGAGGATAAAAAGACTATTGAGACAATCATTTGATTAATTTCCCTTTTCAAGTTTAGAAATGAATTCCTAGTCATCACTGCTTTCGTACAACCTGCTCTTGTGATAGTTCTTATGAAATGGTGGTGATTTTGTTGTTGAGTTTAGTTTAGTTCCTACTTTAAGACTGTTAACCTATTATGAAGGTCATTTCTAAGTCACAGCTATGGGGAACAGTTTGCTGTCAGCTGATAACAGGCTTGTGTTTCTCATTAGATAATTAAACCCATTCCACGGACTTGATTTTGAATTGTCCACTCTCAAATTCAGCATTCAGTTCAGTTCAGTCTCTCAGTTGTGTCTGACTCTTCAGGATTAAAATACATATATTGGATACCACTTAGGTACTTTGCTGGATTCTGGAAATAGCAAAATGAAAAGAATGGACTGTGCTCTTCTGTAAGATATCATATGGAAGACAGATGTGTAAACCAGTAACCGCCAAGGGGTGTGATGGGTGAATGCAGCTGCAGAAATGCTAGGTGAAAGCTGAGCATGAAAGAGGCCATTCCCAACTTTGCAGGAGGAATGTGTGACTCAGAGAAGACTCAGAAAGGAAATGATACTTGAATCGTGTTATCAGAAGGAGAGAAATCTACCAGAAAAGGAAAAGATGTGATGGAGAACATACTGGACAGAGCCACACAGTGTGAGCCGGGTTGCATAGATGGGAATTTTTATATAAGTTAGTCTTTTTTCTTTTAAATTTATCTCTATTGAATTGTAGTTGGATTATAGTGTTGTGTTGAACTGCTGCTATTGAGCAAATTGACTCAGTTATATATATATATCTATGTATGTGTGTATATATGTATATATATATTCTTTTCCATTATGGTTTATCACAGAATATTGACTATAGTTCTGTGTTATACTGTGGGACCTCGTTTATCCATTCTATATATAATAGTTTGCATCTGCTAATCCCACACTCCCACTCTTACTGTCTACCACCGCATCCCTCTTGGCAATCACTAGAAAAATATGTAATGCCTCATGAATTTGCATGTCATCCTTGTTCAGGGGCCATGTTAATCTCTGTATCATTCCAGTTTTTTAGTGTATGTGCTGCCAAAGCAAACACAGTTTTAAACCACTCTGGATGGGAAAGAATTGACTTACAGAATCTAAAAAAAATAAAATAAAATTGAGAAAGAAAAGAGCCCAACTAAAGTAGTAGATTCTGGCTCTATTAATAATGGTGTGCAGTATCACTGGTGTTCCCTGTGGATATTTAAGCAATAGCTGTTCTTAAATTTAGGTAAGAACCATCTTCCTTAAATTTAGGAGAGGAAACAGTAGTAGTAGGTTTAGAAGCTGCTTCCCCTTAAACCATCAGGTGCCTCGTGTGTGCCTGTTGAGTGGGTGTGCAGGGGCTTCTGAGGTGAGAATTCAAGCCTCCTTTCTACAGTCACCAATCGGGGGTGTCACCTCGGGTATGTCACTTAGTGGAGTCTCTTTCATCTTGATCAAAATTAGCTGTTTGTGTGTCTATCTAAATTCTCCTTCCAACTCTGATCTCATTACCTTGTAATGTATTTTGACACACGAAGGAGAATAATTCGCGTGTCCAACAGTTGCCTCATACTGGACAACTGTACTCCATAATACTATTCCATATCTTTTAGAATACTTAGTAAAATGTATTTTATAGTGACAACCTCATACCCTGAAGAAGCCATTTACTAGGCTAGAGGAGCAATTATTTTAAAAAATAACATTTAGGGGCTTCCCTGGTGGCTCAGTGATAAAGACTCTGCCTGCCAATGCAGGACACTTGGGTTCAGTCCCTGATCTAGGAAGATCCCATGTGCCTCAGAGCAGCTAAGCCTGCACGCCACGACAATTAAGCCTGTGCGCTGGAGCCCGGAAGCTGCAACTGCTGAAGCCCCTGATCCCCGGAGCCCGCGCTCCGCAAGGGAAGCCTCTGCCCTGCGAAGCCCGCGCCTTGACTAGAGAGAAGCCCAGGCAGCATCAGAGACCCAGCACAGCCACAGACAAATTATCTTAAAATGATATTTAGGAGTAACTATAGCAATAACCAGCTTCGGTGAAAGAGGTAAACAAGCGTCCTCTCTCCCCAGCAGAGAACACAAACTTGTCCATTGTGACACCACCAAGCATCTCTCCGACTTGGTGTCTCGTTGTAATTTGGTTGCCCTCTGCGTGTGACGGGGTGTGTCATGTCATCAGAAGGTGCCGTACACCCTGGCAAAGATGCAGCTATGAGCAGCATCTGCCTCTTTGTGCCTATGGCTTACCGACCCTGCTGCCCTGGAGACCACTCCAGCCAAAAGGGCTCATCCCTGCCTGCAGTAACAGATGCATAATGTAGTCTGCTTAGGGAACGTGTTCGGGTTCTTTTCTGAATCACAGTTCCGTTTGTTTGTTTTTATTGACATAACTTTGCTGGGAATTGCCTTTGTGGTATGTGTTACTAACAGAGCTGGAACCACCGCACAGAGTGCTTTCAGTCTTTGCAAAACACAGGTGTGCCTGTTACAGCTTTTAGGAAATCACTCGGCTTGGAGAAGAAAACATTTGTTAATATTTGGACCTCCTGGCCAAACATCATTCTAGTTTTCAGAAATTACAGCAAAACAAAGGAGTGTTCAGAGAAGGCTCTGGCCTCTCCCTGGCCCCCTCCCCATGAGACTTCTGACTTACATTCACCGAATCTGAAAGCCCTTTAGTGCAAGCTTCCTGCTCCCCTCCCCCAATCCATGGTCTATATTAAATTATTAGTGTTCTCAATATAAACTCCCTGGGAAACCAGAACCTTTATTATGACTTCTGGATTTCACTTTCCTTACATAAGCATTTACTGATAAAACAGCTTTCATGAACACTTAACATTTCAGTTCCTGTTAAATGTTCTTAAATTTCATAGTAGTATGCTATGTTTGTTTCCATGTAGCATTCTTAAAAGTGGCTTAAGGCAGCGAGTGGTTCCCAACTGTTTTGGCACCAGGGATTAGCTTTGCGGAAGACAGTTTTTCCAAGGACCAGGGGTGGGATGGTTTCGGGATGATTGAAGTGCATTACATTTATTGTGTACTTTATTTCTATTATTATTATATCAGCTCCACTTCAGATTAGACCCCAGAAGTTGGGACCTCTGTTACAAGGGGCTTGCACATTGCTAAGTCAGCCTGACTTCCAGGAAAACCTTGTATAGATTGCAGGTGATGGATATTTATATTGACCTACGAAGATCCAGGAAGTTCATGGGGCCCTAGTTTGTGTTAATCCCACTATAAAGTGTGCCTGAAGCAGAGAGTTTGGGGCTTAAAAAAGCTGAAGATCCCCATGAAGATTAATAATAAGATATAAAGCAGATATAGGAAGATTGTATGACATTTCTTTCAGACCTTGGATTTCTTTAATCTCTAGGTGTGTTGGGTTAGTGCTTATCTTCATGAATGGATTACCAAGGTGAATTTCACTCTCTGCCTTTCTAATGCTTTATTTTTATGACTGCTGTTACTGTTATATATTTGTTCATCTCAACTGTATACCCGTCACTAAAGCCAAGGCCCCTGACTAGTCTTAAACGAGACAAGTAAGAGTCTGGAGCCAGCAATTCAATTTCAGCTATACTCTTTTTTAATTTTTTGAAGACTTTATGCCATCCCTCCAGCAAAGGACAGAATCACAGTTGACTCAAGGGACAACCTGCCATCTTTCAAGGGTAACCTCACAGAGTCTTTAAAGAATTTGGGGAACTTGTGTAATAAAAAAAGATTGTTTCCTTGAGGATGTCCAAGGCAGAAAAACATGGAAAGCTCACTTAGATTTTAAGCTCATTTTTATTTCTTTAGTTGATTGTCAGAGCAGTGGTCAGCAAAGCCCAACCTGTAGGCTGGCTGCCTAATTTTGTTGGTTTTAAAAAATTTATTCATGTATATTTATTTGGAGGATAATTGCTTTACAATATTGTGTTGATTTCTGCCGTACATCAACATGAATCAGCCACGGGTAAACATATGTCCGTTCCCTCTTGAGAGGGACGGCTGGGATGGGAGGTGGGAGGGAGATTTTGATTTGGTTCAGTTTTAATGGGACACAGCTTTTACCACACAAGGCAGAGTTAAATAGCTGCCACAGAAACCTTCTGAATTACAAAACTTAAAATATTTACTCTCTGACTCTTTACAGAGAAAGTTTGTAGAACCCTGCCTTAGGATATTATTGATGCTTAATATTTATGAGGACAATTTAGTGAATAATTATAGATTGTAAAAGGAAGAGTCTTAGTTTAACATACACACACTAGTACATATAAAATAGATAGCCAACAAGAACCTACCATTTAACACAGTGAACTATCCTTAGTATCTTACAAGAACCTGTAAGGGAAAAGAATCTGAAAAAGAATAGGTGTATTTGTGTGTATTGGAGAAGGAAATGGCCACCCACTCCAGTCGCCAGTATTCTTGCCTGGAGAGTCCCATGCACAGAAGAGCCTGGCAGGCTGCGTCCATGGCGTTACCAGAGTCAGACACGACGGAGCGACCAAACCTCTGCAACCAGGAGCACCACATGCACGCATAATTCCATCGCTTTGCTGTGTATCTGGAACAAACACCACATTGTAAATCCCCTATGTTTCTTTTCTTTCTTTTTTAAGAAATGCTAGTCTGGCTGTGCTGAGTCTTGATTGTAGCACGCGAGATCTTCAGTGTTTAGCTGTGGCATGAGGGGTCTTCAGGTTGTAGCGTGCAGAACCTCTAGTTAGGGCATGCAGGCTCTTAGTTGTAGCATGAGGGGTCTAGTTCGCTGACCAGAGATCGAACCCAGGCCCCCTACATTGAAGCGCAGAGACTTAGCCACTGGAACACCAGAGCATTCCCCCAAATCAACTGTATTTCAATTAAAAAAAAGGAAATGGTCTTGTCAGTAAGTCCATGCATTACGATTTCTGCTTTCCCCAAAGTGAACATTGTTTGATGCTCATAAAGCACGCAGTGGGGAAAAGCTGAATCGAGATTGCCCGTGGATGGCTTCGACTCAGCCTTAGTTCATGGAGATATTCTGGAGCCTCCGTTCTCATTTTCCACCCAGTTTCACAGGGAGTGGGATTTCACATCCGAGTTCTGGTCCCAGAGGATTCAACAGTTCCAGAAGTCAAGGTCAGGGTGAGTGGTGATCAGCCTCTCAACTCCAGTGGGGCTTGGAGGACAGAGAGAATACCCATCGTAAGCAAATCTGTAATAATAATTTAAATTCTACAAATTCCAGGACTCTAGAAGCTTGATTTAGGAAATCTTTCCTGTCTTTCTTTTTTTTTAAAACAAGGGGAAAATACACAAACAGATTAAAGTGCACTTAGAAACCCAGCTGGTTTGTTTTTCACCTCCCAAAGGTGTACTTGACTCCCTGTTACACTGTTTTCCCTTTTTATCAAATTGCTAAGAAACAGTAATTCAATTGATTTAAATGATTTCTATCACACATAGCCTTTAAGACAAGTAATCGGTTTATTATGCTCAGTCATAACGGTGATATTTTACTTCTATGAATTGTATTTTCAGCAGCACTCATAAAATACCCAGTTTGACTTCGTTTATTAACTTTCTCATTTTTCCATTAACTGATGTTTTTCTGTCTCAGATAATTTGCCTGCCCATTGATACTGCATAACTCAATGGAAATATGTTTTCAAAAGAATGAACAGATCATTCTTTGAGGCTTAGATAAGATGATTTTATCTGAATATATCATGAAGAATAATGCTTTGGTTTTTGTTTTAGTCAAATTTCACATTTAATGTTGTAATCTGAATATCACTTTGAATTTAATTACATTAATTTTGTGGCTTGCTATTTAGTAGTTTCTTACTGCTGAGAGCCTAGATATTTTTAAAAAATCATTTCCTACTTTTTAGATAAGAAGATATTCAGTTTTAATTTATTCAGCTCTTGTCTGCAAAATTAATTTAAAAAGATGCCTGATTTTGTATTAATAAGTTTCAGTTTGGTGTTTTATTCTCTGTTGAGTCCCTTGCAGTCTGTTGCTGAAGCCATCTAGGCCTGCATAAGGCATTTGCATTATTTTTTTTTTAGCTTCCTCCTGTTTTATTGGCAAGTGACCATGTGTATAGTAATTGAACAATTGTCTGCTTACTTGGGTTTATGGAATTTACATCAGCAAGTTTTGGAGATCTTAAATTTTGGTCTCCAAACAGACTTGAAGAGGAAGCTTTCTGAAACACCGTCATTTGGTTAAAAATGTATTAGCATTTAATTGAGTGACGGTCACTCTCAAAACACTGAAGCTGCGTGTCCCTTTCCTCTCAGCCACTCCTTGTGCCTTTGTAATCGCAGAGACTGGAGGCTGAGGCAGCTCTCCAGTCGCACGGGGATGCACGACAGCCCGGGAGAGGGGACGGTTGCAGACCGGGCCCCGGGGAGCCTGCAGTCAGCCCACTAGGCCTTCTCACATGGCCATTGCCTCTGCTGCCCGCCAAGTGCTGGTTTTCCTTCCTGTCAGACAGCTGCAGAGCCTGAAATTGAGATGGGGAGGCGGCCTTTGTTGGTCCCCCAGCCAGTGTGGCGAAACAGAGCTTCGAGCTGCGCCTGTGGCTTGATCACTTTCTGATGCACCTTCCTGTCCCCTTGTCCTCAGCCTTTCTTGTCGTGTGTGACTGACTCTCCATCAAGAGCACCTCACCTCTGCCCTGCTGCATCCCAGCAGTGTGTCCCCCTCTGTCCCCACCCACTCAGTCCTCAACCGCCCCCTCACCTGACACTTCCGGTCCATTCCCGCCCGTCTCTGCCCTGTGCTTCCCTGACCTCCTCACTTTTTCAGCTCCCCAGGGCAGCCATAATTGTTTGTTCTAATTCTGTGACCAGTGCTGCTGCTAATATGATAGGGATTGCATTGAGTCTGTAGATTGCCTCGGGAAGCATAGTGACTATGACAATGCTCATTCTTGCAATCCAAGAACACAGTACAGCTTTCCATTTGTGTGGTCTTCAGCTTCTTTCATCAGAGTCTTATAGTTTTTGGAATACAGATTTTTTGCCTCCTGAGGTGGATTAGTTCCTAGGTATTTTTTCCTTTTTGACAAGATGGCAAATGGGATTGTTTCCCTAATTTCTCATTCTGGTATTTTGTTGTCAATGTATAGAAATGCAACAGATTTCTGTATATTAATTTTGTATCCAGCAACTTTACTGAATTCATCAATGAGCTCTAGTGGTTTTCTGGTAGCAGTTTTAGGGTTTTCTATGTATAGCATCATGTCATCTGCAAACAGTGGCAGTTTTAAGAAGAAGGGATGCAGTCTTTGATAAGGAGAAACTTGGTAGGCTGCCTGGGGCTGGGGAGAAGAATACTTGACCCGAGGCTGTGGCGAGATGCTGGGACCAGGGTGCATGTGTGGATGAGTGTGTTAGCAGCGGCCGTGGAAAGGTGTGCGGTGAAGGAGACAAAAGGCCGAAAGGACTCTGAAGATGGGCCAAGGAGCCTGGCATACAGACATGCGGTTATGGCTGCTGAGAGCTGCTGGGAAAAGTTCAAGTTTTACATCACCGACGGCTCCTTTTGCCTCTGTAATAACTTGGCTTGCTCCTTGTAAAGTCTGGATCACGTAGGTCACATGGTCTCAGAAAGTGGGGACTCACAATAGTAGGAGCTGGAGCTTATCTCACTCGCCCTTGTCCTGCTCGTTGCAGTCACCCAGCCCCTGCCAACCTGCTAATCATGCCTGTCTGTGTAAAGGTCAGGCATCCCCCTCCCTATCTTGACTGCTGTTCCCATGCAAGTGAAACTGCTTAGTTTAAACCAGCCTATTAGCAGCTAGTGTTGCCCACTAGAGTCTGTCTATAAAAACTCTGTAAGCCCTTTGTTCAGAGCTCAGAGCTTGGAGTGTTAACTCCTCTGGGCCCACCGGTGTAATAAACCTGAGTTCTCCAACTCTCTGAGTGTGGTGCTTGGTTTCTCGAGTACTGGTTTCTGCAGCAGGGAAATCCTGCCTTGCCCTGTGTCTGACAGGCAGTCCATGGATATTTACTGAATGGCCGCAGATGGAATCTGGACTTTATAGGTCTTCCTGTAAGGGAAATAAGCTGAGTTGGAGAAGGGTGAAGCTAGAGATAGCGTAATCCAATAGGATGCCAGTGTTAATCATTTGCCTCTTCTCTGTGTGTAAGATTTACACGAAACTGGAGATTCACTAAAGGAAAACACTTCAGAATCATATTCTTAATTGATGTGTTTATATTTCTTTTGTTGTTCAGTTAAGTCATGTCTCACTTTGTGACCCCATGAACTGCAGCATGCCAGGCTTCCCTGTCCTTCATCATTTCCTCAAGTTTGCTCAAACCCATGTCCATTGAGTCAGTGATGCCATCCAACCACTTCATCCTCTGCTACCCCTTCTGCTTTTGCCTTCTATCTTTCCCAGCATCAGGGTCTTCTCCAATGACTTGGCTCTTTGCATTAAGTGGCCAAAGTATTGGAGCTTTAGCATCAGTCCTTCCAGTGAATATTAAGGGTTGATTTCCTTTAGGATGGACTGGATTGATCGCCTTGCAGTCCAGGGGACTCTCAAGAGTCTTCTCCAACACCACAATTCGAGAGCATCCGTTCTGGAATATGAAGTCAAGTGGGCCTTAGGAAACATTACTACCCAACAAGGCTAGTGGAGGTGATGGAATTCTAACTGAGCTATTTTAAATCCTCAAAGATGATGCCGTTAAAGTGTGTTTATATATACTATGCTGGGGACTTCCCTGGCTTACCTGGTAAAGAATCCGCCTGCAGTGCAGGAGAGCTGGGTCCGATCCCTCGGTTGGGAAAATCCCCTGGAGAAGGGAATGGCTGCCCACTCCAGTATTCTGGCCTGGAGAATTCCATGGACTGTATAGTCCATGAGGTCACAAAGAGAGGGACACAACTGAGTGATGTTCACTTTCACTTATTTATATCTAGGAGAAGTGATATTGAAGACTATATGGAGTATAGACCAACTAGAATCTCTGATACATGGGCCTTGCTCTTGCCTCTTCTCCATCGTCATGTGTCCCTGGGGCAGTTACAAACACTGCCTGCCAGCCAGCCCTGCATTTGTCTAAGTCAGTGCTTTTCAAACTGAGTTATGATCCCATCCATTGTTCATGCTGTGAAGTCAGTAGGTTGCAGAGAGCATTTGAAGTGACACATTATAAAATATAATAGAGATCATTGCATTGCACATCATGAGCTTCAGTTATGTTTTGTGACAGAAAATACATTTCTTATTGTGGATCACCAGAAAGTTTGAAACACAACATTTTAAGTAAAAAGAGCTCATTACTTAGGAATATCATAAATCTGTCTTTAGCTCTGTGTGTAAAGAGATCATGTGATTTATCACACCATCCAGGGGACATTTCAGAGGGAAAAGGGTAGCTCTTAATTAGACCACAACAGGTGTAAATTGGGCCTGCCTCAAGCTAATTAAGAATTACGGCCACTCTGCCTGTATTAGCCAGAGTTCTCCAGAGAAACAGAACCATGAGATATATAGATCTATACATATCTAGATCCATCTAGCTCTGTATGGAGCAGAAGAGACGGGGGTGGGGGGAAGGGGGGGATACTGAGATTTAGTTAAGGAATTGACGTACATTCTTATGGGGGCTGGCAAGTTGGAAATGCATACGACAGGCCAGCAATAGGCTGGATACTCAGCTAAAAGTTGATACTTCCGTCTAAGTCCAAATTCTGCTGCAGGCAGTAGGCAAGGTTTCCATAGTGCAGCCTGGGGAATTCCTTCTTCCTTGGGAAACCTTTTAAGATCTTGAAGCTGATTGAATGAGGCCCACACATTCTGGAGGGTAATCTACTTTACTTGAAGTCTATTGATTTAATTACTTATCACATAAAATAATACCTTGGGACTTCCCCGATGGTCCAGTGGTTAAGAATCTGCTTGCGAGTGCTGGGACACAGGTTCGATCCCTGGTCCAGGAAGACTCCACATGCCTTGGGGCAACTAAGCCTGCCTGCTCTAGAGCCCCAGCTCCCCAACAAGAAAAAGCACTGCAGTGAGAAACCCAGGTACCACAACTAGAGAGCAGCCTTGGTTCCCCACGACTAGGGAAAGCCGGTGCGTAGCAACGGAGGCCCAGCATGGCTGACAAAAAGGAAAAATTAAGAATGAACATACACCTTCACAGCAACATCTAGACTGGTACTTGACCACACAGCTGGGCGTCATAGGAAATTACCCAGCACACCACTTAGGGAAGAGGTGGTGGATGAACATAGCTCAAAGCTTAATGGCCTAAGGCTGTGCTGAGTCCAGACAATTTGTTAGGAGTTTTGTTGTGCTATTTAATTTTATTTGTAGTTATTGGCTATTGAGTATTGCCAATTTGACCTTGTGGCTATAGCAAAACAAATACAGTATTGTAAAGCAAAACGAACTAAAAAATAAAAATTAATTTAAAAAAATTTTTTTAGAGAAGAAAAATATTTTTTCACTTTGGTGATTTAGATCACTTTTTTACTAAGCATGACTTATATGTAACTTTGTATTTAAAACTGTTTTAACATTTTATAAAACGTTTCCTGAAATGTTTAGAGAAGAATGTTCCTAAATAGCTTTGTTGTTTGGGACACTTTGTTTAAACTATAGAAACTACTGTAAAAGTATATTTGTAGGTAGCCAGTAATTTTCCATGTTTCTCACTGCAAGAGAAAGTATGAGGGCTCTCAAGTGCCCAGAAAATCCACAAAAGCATTAATTTTCACCAAATGGCAGGAACTGACCACTAGGCGCTTTGCCCTGTAGTAAACTGCAACAGAGTAACCAGTAAACCCTTAGCAGAAACCTGGCCTTGTTAGGATCTTTGGAGAAGGAAAGAGAATTCTGCAAAGTTCTATATTGAAAAATATCCAAGTGAATCACTCATCCTTCATCTTTGCTGACCCAATAGTCAACTTAGTGCTTAATTCCTTAAGTGTTGCATTTCCCCTACTTTTAGAAGGATTGTTTGCCATTTATAGATCATTTGGAAGCTGTTGAAGAAGTCTGAAAAAGGAACAGAAATGAAAAATAGAGTGATCAGAGTATAGTAGGATCATTAACATTTGAGCGTCTCCTTTCCACCTCATTTTCTGTGAGCTTTTAACAAGTTAAAATTGCATGGCTTACATATTTCTGTGCTGTGTGTTTTTGTCAGGTGACTTTATAAGGGAACATTTTCCAGCAACAATAAGTACCTCCTATATGTCTTGTCTGCCGTCTTCATCATGTGAGATGTAGTCTTCATCATGGGAGAATGTCACACTTAAGTCATTCAGAGTTCTTCCCTGCTGGACCTTTAACATAGTCACCAGTTCTCTTTTGTTATTGTAAATAATGCTGCAGTGAACTGCTTTGTGAATGAAGCTTTTCTCTTGTTTGGATTTCTTTAAAAGAGCTTTCTGGTTGCTTAGGAAAATTACCATCATGAGCTTCCTACTGAGCCCTGCCTGTTCTGGGTCCTGAGGTTGGCGGGGAATGACCCAACCCTCAGCACCCTTGGAGACCTTCATGGAGGGCTGAGCTGCTTGCTAAGTGGCAACAGAAAGCTACTTTTTCAGGAGAGCCATTAACTTGGGTTGCGAAGGATGAGATTCAGTGGATACTGATCAGGTGAGAGGCCCTATGGGTCTTGGAATGTTTCACTTCACAAGGGATTAAGGGAGCCCTGTGAGTTGAGGACTTGAACTCATAGGCCAGGAGAGTGAGGTGGGTCTGCGACGGGAATTCTTGCTGGGATTGCTCCTGGTCCTCCCTGGCAGTGCGTCACAAATGGATGTTTGGGAAGGAGGATGGAAGGAGGCTGTCGCTCTCGTGCTCATGTTTACATGCATCAGTTCCACTGACAGCAAGAGCACAGTATGAGCTCGTGCCCCAGTGCTCCTTCTGACTCTTGAAAATAAATCTGTTGTAACTAGGATCTTCATCAGTAGTTAGTCTAACGAACTCTCACACTGCCTTATTTCTCGGAGCATGTGGTCAGGCAAGTTTGCGGTCACCGCTCTAGAAGCCCCTGATCATGATGCGACGTGGAGAGAAGTCGCATTTTAGGGACTCGGAATTGCTCCCACGTCACTTGCTGGATGTTGCATCCGCATCGTCGTCTCGTGCAGCTGTTGTCAAAGCTTTGCCTCCTTCTAGAGTCTTTGAGGTTGCTTCAGAGCATTGGTTCTCAAGCCAGGTAAACCTTGACCTATAAGGCAGTCTCCACTGCTGATCGGCTCTTGTGACACAGTCTGCCCTCCTGTGCATCTGCTCCTCTGCAGCATCAAGCATCACATCTGCTTCCGAGAGTCATGTTGGGGATTGGGTAAAGAGAGCAGTGCACACAATACTCAGTACATGCCGCTGTTCGCCACACAGAGCCGTTTTTGTATTATTAACGGCTGTCCCCAGTTCTCTCTAGATTTTTGTCCTTACGCATGAAATTTCAGTGCCCCGGTAGATGACTCTTCCAAGGTGTCTATACCGGGACTGATGCTAACTGGCATGAGCATCACAAGAAAGCCCAAACTGGTAACACAGCTCCTGAGGACTTCAGTCTTTGGGATTCTTTCTCCCTTCCTGTTTTCTTCATATTTTCATTGCTGGCTCTGTGTCTAGCTCTCTGATAAGTGCTGGGGATTTTAAGTTGAATAAAGTGCCATTTCTGACCTCATGAAGTCTTTGTGGCTGAGTACTTCCCAGATTTCTAGCATGTAGATGCGTAAATTAAAGTAATCTGAGGATGCTCTCATTCACTTATGAGACACCCTGGGAGTTCTCTGGTGTGAAAAGCTCCTTACACTCCCTTTAGTTGATGCCCAAAGTCATCTCTGCTTTGACAGAAATCTTTCTGGAAGGAATGGGTTTCCACCTTTCAGAGTTTAGACACTGTCTGTCAGCTGAGCAAAGCTTCAAGGACCTGGCTTTTCCTGGCATGGTTCCTGGTTCTGTCAGCCACCACTCTTCTTGGAGACGAAAGTCCACCTCTCAGATCTGGGAACAAGTCTGGGTGGGACAAAGGTCCCTCTGTTCCATTCTGGCCTCTGACTTCTGGTTTCTGATGGGCCCACTCTGCTGCTCTGGTGCCTGTTCTGTGTTGTTTTGCCTCCTGAGTACAAAGCCCGGAGACTGTGGAGTGTTGCACAGCAGTCCTCAAATAAAAAATTAAGAGAAGGCATATTTTTGCATTTGTCATGGAAGCTTCCAGAAATTTCAGTTTTGGATGGAAAGTAGTTTTATGACACTATTTCCTCAGTGCTGTCTTGATTCCTGTCTTTGGATTTTGGGTTAGTCAGAGTCGATCACTGGGAAGTGTAGTAATAGCTATGACATTGATTCAGGGTTGGACTTCTCATTCTAGTTCCTGGGAAACTTAGTGGATGGAATCTTAGAATGTCTGAGTAGGCAGTAAATAAACACTCATCCTCATTTTGAAGGATGCAAAGGCTTGCAAACTGAGATGTGAAATATTTAAGAAACTCTTAAAATCTCATAGCATATCAGAGTTGAAAATACTTTTGTGGTTATCTAGTTTACCTTTATGCATTTTAACAATGAGAAACTTAAAGCCAACTGAAACTATTTCCCTGTGTTAATTACACAGTGATTAATTGGAGGTAGAGATACTGGGTTTGGAGCCAGCTCTCCCTCTTACTAGCTTTTTGACCTTGAGCAAGTTATTTAACCTCAGTGTCCTCATCTGCATGCAAGGGGGAAATAGTTTCAGTGTAGCTCATAGGGCTGTTTTCAGTTAAATGAAATAAGCCACCAGGTCAGTTCATTTCAGGAAACTTTAGCTATTATTATGATGGAGTGTGGAGAATAGGGAAACAAACCTCTCTGAGCTGATCAGCAAAATTACATTTTCAACAGGTGTTCATGGTGGGTGAGGATATTCTGGGAAGGAAGGCTACAGAGACAGGGACTTGAGAGTCTTAATGGGAACATTAGGAGTAATCCAGCTTGACTCTGCTGTGTCATGCATGAATTCAAGAAGGGAGATTCAGATCCGAAAAAAGTAGTTGAAACCTAATCATGGCTGGTCTTGGATGCCAGGACATGGAATTTAAAGTTCAGTCGTGTGTGTGTGTGTGTGTGTGTGTGTGTGTGTGTGTGTGAGTGTGTGAGAGAGAGAGAAAGAGGGACCCACAGAGATATGATTATACCTGGAGTAAAGGAGAGTAATTGATGAAGTTATATAGGAAGGGAAGTTTTCTTTTGATAAAGTAGAATTATAGCTTGTAGTCTTACAGTATATGTTAAAAACTTACAAATATGTCACATTCTTGGCTGGCAATTCTGATTTTAGATAAGTATGCAGAAATAATAGGTTAAAACTAACAACCTAAATATCTAATAATGGGGGCTTGGTTAAAAGATGGCAAGTTTATATAATTCAATGTTATCTAGTGATAAAATGATATTTCTTTTTAATTGACATAGATCACCGAGATAATGCTAAAATGATTCAGAAGGTGTAAAATACTATGTTTATGTGATCTCATAAAAATATATGTGTATGTATGATGGCCCATGCCTTAATTCATAAAAGTCTGGCAGGGATTTAAAATGAAATATCAATAATGGTTACCTTTACGTGACTTTTTAATTGAATTAAAATATATATATAACATAACATTTCCTATTTAACCATCCTTAAGAAAACAGCTCTGTGATGTTAATACATTTACCATTTTCTGCAGCCATCTCCATCTCTAGAATATAGGGTACTTTTCTTTATTCTTCATACTTTTATCTAGTGTTTGAATTTTTTAATTTTATAACTGAAACAAAATTTGAGTTAAAAAATATACAGTGAGGTTGAGATAAGGGAAATCGTGTCCTAACTCGGTTCACACTGGCAGAGTGAAGAAGCACGGGCACTGAGAAAGGGCCACACTGTCCTCGTGGTTTTATTACAGCGTCTGATCCCCCTGGATCAGACGTGCTTTTCTCTGAGATACATTTGGGACACCATATTTATGGGAACTGGACTTAGGAGCTGCTGGGGACCTGAAGGCATTTGGTGTGCACTGTAGACTGTATGGCACCCAAGCCACCAGGCCCACGATCAAGCTGTCACACCAGCTTCAGGAAACCCGGGCTCCCAGGGCTAGGCAAGGTCGCACATCTAAGGAAATGTCCACAGAGGTACCAGTCCTTGCTTTGGCACATCACTGCTTGTGGGAGAGCCTTCCTGTGAGAGCATCAGGGATCTCCATATCAGTTTCATGCTGCATAGAACTGAATTCTCTGATGCCCAGATTCCTTCACTTACAGGACCTTTGTTGTGTCAGTATTAACAAAAGGTCTTAAAATAGCAAAACACTAAGCTATTTAAATTTATTTTCTGGAACACATGGGTTCCAGTGCTCTGTTCTAAAGCAGAATTGAGAATATTTTAGCACTTTTCTCTTGTATGCTCTGTCTTACTAGGTATGTTTATTATACAGTGTAAAAGCCAGATTTCCCCATAAGATAGAAAAATAAATCCATAAGGAATCGTCCTTCAAGAAAAAACACATGGTTTCATTTAGGGACATTTCTCAAAAGTTCACTTTGTCTCCACAGACATGGAATAAAGCTACTGCACAGAAGCACAGCTGCTCTGGTGGAGGTGAGAAGGAACATGACAGGGGCGTCTGACCCCAGGGCCTCATGATTCACTCTGTGGATTGCAGCTGAAGCCAGTACACATGTAAAGATCTTCACAGGAGACCTGTGCTTCTGCGAGGCACACAGTTCTTAGGATGGTGGCAGTCTCCCCAGGTGAAGGGCTGATGAGGACTGGGAGGGTGGAGCCTGGCCCAGAGCCTTGAACGATGGGTGACAGACAAGGAGATGATACATCAGAGGTGTCTTCTGGATGGAAAGAAGAGTCAGTAGAAGTACAGACTTGGGGATATACATTGTAATGTGTGGATAATGGGTTTCCCCGGAAGTAGAATTAGAGGCAAAGATTGGAATGCAAGCCTTATATTAGCAGAGGATCCCAGGAAACATGAGCAGGGGGTCAGGAAATGGGGACAAGTGGGGAGAGAAACCAGTGAAGGGTGGGTCATGAAGATGTTGAACTCGCATGCCCAGAGGAGCTCAGCCCTGCCGGGGAGCTCTGGGAGACAGTGTGTGACACACCTCAGACTTATCCCAGCCGAGGCCAAGGCAACCCCTGTTCACAGCACTTGGACCCCTGCTGCTTGAGGATGCTCCAGGGGCATGGATGCTGGCCCTTTCAGAGTGCCGTGCACAGATGGAATGCACATCTGTGGCTGGAATAAAAATCTCTCAGCTGTTAGCCAAAATCTTAGTTTCTCCAACCTAACTCCTGGGACTAGAAACAAAATATCACATAAATGGTAATGTTAAATTATTTGGCTGCTATGAACTGAAAGTTTCTGTCTTTCCAAATTCATATGTTGAAACCTAACACCCAATATGATGATATTTAAAGGTGAGACCTTTGGGAAATGATTAGATTTAGATGAAGTCATGAGGGTGAGGTCCCCAGGATCGAATTAGTGCACTTGTAAGAAGAGATTAGTTAAGTTAACTTCAGTCGCTCGGTCGTGTCTGACTCTTTGCAAATCCATGAACCGCAGCACTCCAGGCCTCCTTGTTCATCACAAACTCCCGGAGTCCACCCTAACCATGTGCATTGAGTCGGTGATGCCATCCAACCATCTCATCCTCTGTCGTCCCTTTCTCCTCCTGCCCTCAGTCTTTCCCAGCATCAGGGTCTTTTCCCATGAGTCAGCTCTTCACATCAGGTGGCCAGAGTATTGGAGTTTCAGCTTCAAAATCAGTCCTACCAATGAATACCCAGGACTGATCTCCCTTAGGATGGACTGGTTGGATCTCCTTGCAGTCCAAGGGACTCTCAAGAGTCTTCTCCAACACCACATTCAAAAGCATCAACTCTTTGGTGCTCAGCTTTCTTTATAACCCAACTCTCACATCCATACATGACGACTGGAAAAACCATAGCCTTGACTAGATGGACCTTTGTTGGCAAAATAATGTCTCTGCTTTTGAATATGCTGTCTAGGTTGGTCATAACTTTCCTTCCAAGGAATAACTGTCTTTTAATTTCATGGCTGCAGTCACCATCTGCAGTGATTTTGGAGCCCAGAAAAATAAAGTCAGCCACTGTTTCCACTGTTTCCCCATCTATTTCCCATGAAGTGATGGGACCAGATGCCATGATCTTCATTTTCTGAATGTTGAGCTCTAAGCCAACTTTTTCACTCTCCACTTTCACTTTCATCAAGAGGCTCCTTAGTTCTTCACTTTCTGCCATAAGGGTGGTGTCATCTGCGTATCTGACATTATTGGTATTTCTCCCGGCAGTCTTGATTCCAGCTTGTGCTTCTTCCAGCCCAGCGTTTCTCATGATGTACTCTGCATAGAAGTTAAATAAGCGTGACAATATACAGCCTTGACATACTCCTTTTCCTATTTGGAACCAGTTTGCTATTCCATGTCCGATTCTAACTGTTCCTTTCTGACCTGCATATAGGTTTCTCAAGAGGCAGGTCAGGTGGTCTGGTATTCCCATCTCTTGAAGAATTTTCCACAGTTTGCTGTGATCCACATAGTCAAAGGCTTTGGCATAGTCAATAAAGCAGAAATAGATGTTTTTCTGGAATTCTCCTGCTTTTTCGATGATCCACAGAACGTTGGCAATTTGATCTCTTGTTCCCCTGCCTTTTCTAAAACCAGCTGGAACATCTGGAAATTCACAGTTCATGTATTGCTGAAGCCTGGCTTGGAGAATTTTGAGCATTACTTGACGATCATGTGAGATGAGTGCAATTGTGCGATAGTTTGAGCGTTCTTTAGCATTGCCTTTCTTTGGGATTGGAATGAAAACTGACCTTTTCCAGTCCTATGGCCCCTGCTGAGTTTTCCAAATTTGCTGGCATATGAGTGCAGCACTTTCACAGCATCATCTTTCAGGATTTGAAACAGCTCAACTGGAATTCCATCACCTTCACTAGCTTTGTTTGTAATGATGCTTTCTAAGACCCAGTTGACTTCACATCCCAGGATGTCTAGCTCTAGGTGAGTGATCACACCATCATGATATCTGGGTCATGAAGATCTTTTTTAAAATAGTTCTTCTTTGTATTCTTGCCACCTCTTCTTAATATCTTCTGCTTCTGTCCTTTATTGAGCCCATCTTTTCATGAGATGTTCCCTTGGTGTCTCTAATTATCTTGAAGAGATCTCCAGTGTTTCCCATTCTATTGTTTTCCTCTATTTCTTTGCATTGATCACTGAGGAAGTCTTTCTTATCTCTCCTTTGCTATTCTTTGGAACTTTGCATTCAAATGGGTATATCTTTCCTTTTTTCTCTTCCTTTTCACTTCCCTTCTTTTCTCAGCTATTTGTAAGGCCTCCCCAGACAGCCATTTTGCTTTTTTGCATTTCTTTTTCTTTGGGATGGTCTTGATCCCTGTATCCTGTACAATGTCATGAACCTCTGTGCATAGTTCATCAGGCACTCTGTCTATCAGATCTAGTCCCTTAAATCTATTTCTCTCTTCCACTATATAATCATAAGGGATTTGATTTAGGTCCTACCTGAATGGTCTAGTGGTTTTGTCCACTTTCTTCAATTGCAGTCTGAATTTGGCAATAAGGAGTTCATAGTCTGAGGCACAGTCATCTCCCAGTCTTGTTTTTGTTGACTGTATAGAGCTTCTCCATCTTTGGCTGCAAAGAATATAATCAATCTGATTTTGGTGTCGACCATCTGGTGATGTCCATGTGTAGAGTCTTCTCTTGTGTTGTTGGAAGAGGGTGTATGCTATGACCAGTGCATTTTCTTGGCAGAACTCTATTAGCCTTTGCCCTGCTTTGTTAATGAGCTTTTAGTTTCTCTTTACCATGTACAGCAAGAAGGGGGGATGTCTGCAAACTAGGAAAGGGGATCTTGTCAGATACAGTGTTGCCTGTACCTTGATCTTGGTCCTCCCTGCCTTCCAAATTGTGAGAAATAAATTGTTTAATCTAATCTATGATATTCTCTTATAGCAGCTTGCACTGACTAAGACAATGGCAAAAGAGGTTTTGCAGATATAACAAGGACATTCATCAACCAATATAATTGTTTTTTAGTTAATAAACTGAACTGTATTTGGGCCTAATGTAATTATGTGAGCTCTTGATAAGGAGGGTGTTTTCTCTAGCTATTAGCAGAAAGAAACCAGATTCAAAGCACAGGAAGGACTTGATATGCCACTGGTGCCTTTGACTGTAGAAAGGACCATGTGGAAAGAGTCTGAGGGTAGTCTCTGCCTGCCGAGAGCAGCCCCAGGTGGGCAGCTGGTAGGACACCAGGGATCTCAGTCCTGCAACCATAGGAAAAGGAGCTTGCCAACAATCTGTGTGGGCTACACAAGCGATTCTTTCTCAGAACCTATAGAGGAGAGTCCAGTCCAGCAGATAGCTTGGTTTTGGCCTTGTGAGACACTAGGCACAGCAAGTCCACTTGGACTCTTGAGACAGTAAATGGATGGAAACTGGGATAATAAGTGTGTGGTGCTGGGAAAAGAAATGCTTCTGGAGAGTGATGCTCAGGGGTTGCTTGTAATGAGAACCTTTAGCATGTAACAAAGAAAGAGATAAAACGTCGAGTTATATCTATAACATGAATAGTCATGGTGGAGAGGTGTCCGTGGAAGAAACTGAGAGTAGAATGGAGTAGAATGGGCTTCCATGGTGGCACAGACAATATAGAATCTGCCTGCAGTGGTGGAGAACCAGGTTCGAACCCTGGGTTGAGGAAATCCCCTGGAGAAGGGAATTACAACCCACTCCAGTATTCTTGTCTGGAGAATTTCTTGGACAGAGGAGCCTGACGGGTTACAGTCCATGGGGTCCCAAAGGGTCAGACATGACTGAGCGACTAATACACACACACACATACACACAGAGCAGTTTGCCATGCAGTGTCTTAGAAATCGTCAATATGAAGGACGATTTCAGTAAGGTGGGACAGTCAAAAGGAAAGTAGTATTTTACCAAAAACATAGTCATGATTGTGCTTTCATGATTGGATAACCCCAAATTATCCAAATACACGTTTAATTGAGCGGTCTGATGGAATAGGCTTGCTCTGAAAGTTGCTTCTAATTCTGGCTTTGCTGTTCGCTAGCTCTGTGACCTTAGGAACATCCCTCAACTTTTCCCGATCTCAGGCTCCTGTTGCATAAAGTGAGGTGGTTGTTTCCAGTCTCTCCCAGCACCAAGAGGCAATTTATTTGGATGCAAAGATATGGTGCAGCTCCCGCCTCACTCCTTGTCATCTATTAAGTTCATAAGTGTACTGCACGTTAGTCAGAGAAGTAATCTAATTTCACAGTTAAATAAAGAGCTAATTTAAATGACTATTGAAATTAAAATGTCCATGGAATTCATCTGCTGGCTCTAATAAGTGCACTCTCCAGCGTTCCCCCAACCCCGCCCGTTCTCGGAAGCCCACACCCTGTGTCTTCTCTGGGCCTGTTCCTCTGTCTCCAGATGGGCTCTAGAATCATATCGTTACATGTTGTTTTACTTTTATCTATGGCCGTTTTGGCAGCAGGAATTATACATGTTTCCCTGACAGAGAGCTTTATGTGGAGCATGTGCTTGAAAGATTAATATAAGCAATTGCTTCTGAAACAATTAATCTTGTTTTCCCATAGTAATGAAAAATGAATAATCAAAAGCAATAAATTGTGCCTGGAAGACGATAAATACTTCTTCAAGCATTTTAACACTGACTGTGAATTACAGCTGACCCCCAAATGGGGAAGGATGAATATGACCAGTGGAAACTCCACAGTGGGCACCGCCAAGCTTTAATAATGATCTTTAGCTGCTTGATGGATTTCATCGTTCCCTATGAGAATCCGGAGGACCGGCTGGCTGTCCTGCTGATTTAAATCTCAAAATGGCATCTTGTGCCTATTAGGAGAGTCTGTGTTTAAACTGTTATAGAGCGTTGTCTTCTTTCTGTTCCTTAACTAATGTACGGATGCAAATGGAGCTGCGTTAGGGTTTAAAATATAAATAGTAACAACTGAATATTTCTAGATACAGTCCCTGCAGATCGGGAACCCCAGAGGGATGTGTTTTATCCAGAATATCATCAGTTTCCTGGATGTGAAGCCACTTGAGTAAATTCGAGAAGGAATCCTCGGAGACTTACTTTTACTTTCAGCTGCCTATCTTCTATAGGCACATTCATGAACCAGGGCTTACTTTAGACGTAATAAGTTTTGGAAAAAACAATGCGTCTCTTCCATGAGAGATTCTGTGAGGACATGAAGCCCTGAAATCAGAGATTGGCCTTCTTTTGAGATGCAACACTTCAGAAGCATACGTGAGCACACGCGGCGTTCAGATTGCTATGCGCAATGCCACCATCCACGCACACATACACGTGTGTGGGTGCGTGCTCAGTCCTGCCCACCTCTTTGTGACCCCATGGACTGTGGCCCACCAGGTTCCTCTGTTCATGCAGTTTCCCATGCAAGAATACTGGAGTGGGTTGCCATTTTCTACTCCAGGAGCTCTTTCTGACTGAGGGCTCAAACCCATGTCACCTGCCTCTCCTACGTTTGTGGGTGGATTCCTCACCACAGCGTCAGCTGGGAACTCACAGGCATGCAGGCATGCATACATACGGACATATATAAGATGGCTGTGTCCATACTTTCTCCGCATTGAAGAAGCAAAAATTACTTGGCAAGTGTAGACTCAGTGCACTTTATAAAGCAGCAGTCAGGTGCAGAGACCCCTGAAATTTTCTGCAAAGCTGATGGCAAAGGGAATCAAGACAGGACCCCAGTCAAGCTCCTTTTCACTGTGTGCAACTGCTTGCATTTAACGTGTTTTAATGTGTTTGTATCTGCCTGCTGCTCTGGTACCCAGAGAGGCCATATTTTCACGCTACTGAATCAGAAAGTTGATGTGCCCTCCTTCTCTGATGAAGCTTAGCAGGTAATCGTGAATCCCAAACTCATATGTGGACACTATATAGTATAGTTTTTTTCCATACTACCTATTAGCTGAGATTTGGGGCTGATGTGTATGATCTTTAGAATCCTCTGAAACAAAGGTATGCCTTCCCTTATATTTCTGAGAAATGTTACTGATCACAAATGTAACAGTGTGTGATACATGTAAGCCCTTTGAAAAGTCTACAGTGATAGGCAAACACAAATCAATGGTTGTCTCTTGATGGACTGGCCAAAGATTGATCCTTCTTGTGTCTAAGTCTTGATTCTATTGTAATTATAAATACAATTACATTAAAAGTTCTGTCAAGGAATAGTTTCATGTCTTGTACACTTTTTGTGAGTTTGTATTTTCAAAGCTGGAAATACAATTCTGAAATCTAAATCAGGGAGAGAAAAATCAATTCAGCTGCTCAGTCTTTTGAGAGTAGAGAGGCTCTTCCTATTTATTGTTTCTAAAAATAACCTTTCCAATTCTGGCGCCACTGTTGGGGAGCAGGGATGGGATGTCAGTAGCCAAAAGTCCCCCAAGTGCACGCCACACAGTATTGTCAGATGCTACAGAGCTACTGAGAAAATTCCTGACGTGTGTGTTTTGTTCTAAGAACTTAACACAGCATGCTTTTTTTAAAAAATTGCTTTTATAGAAACGTTCAGATCCTCCTGATTCTTTTGAATTGTTGCCAGCATGTGATTAGGACCCTTACTTGGTTGGCCCTGCAAAGAGAAGCTGAAAACCAGAGATGAATAGCCACGCAATCTCTTACACTCTAGGACTGTCCAGTTAGTATTTCAAGTCGCCAAGGCCAGCCTCGCAGAAAGCATGTATTTTATTTTCGTTCTAAAACATTACGTTTTGAGCTATTTCCTGAAGGGCTTTTGCAAGAAACCAATTCATTTTGTGTGGGAAGATGACTGTTTCTCAGTGAGTCCTCTTTCAGGTCCTTGTTCCAGACTGTCATGCTATTGGTGATAGGCTTATAATAATATTAATAAGAAAAAGGGATAATGAGAAGGTGAATAAGAATTAGGAAGAAGGGAAGGATGAGGAAGAAGAGAAAAAGATCATAATAATGTCTTTCCAGTAATTTGAAAGTGTGTTAGTCGTTCAGTCGTGTCCGACTCTCTGCGACCCCATGGACTGTAGCCCGCCGGGCTCCTCTGTCCATGGAATTCTCCAGGCAAGAGTACTGGAGTGGGTTGTCATGCCCTCCTCCAGGGGATCTTCCTGACCCAGGGATCAAACCCAGGTCTCCTGCATTGCAGGTAGGTTCTTTACAATCTAAGCCACCAGGGAAGCCCTCAAGTAGTTTATTCTTTTATAATTTACAAAGTGAGTTCGTGAGATAGTTGATGTCACAAGTGAAGAAACTGACTCATTGGTGTGACATAAGTAACAGAGCTTAAACTTCTGATTCAAAGGCTGACTTTTTTTTCTATCCAACATTCCTAGCTCTATAGGTACAGTGTAGTGTTTACAATGTGAGCTAATCTGTTTGTAAAAAGACTTGAACTAGGATTCTGCACAGAGTGAGTACTGTATTGAAATATTTGATAAAGAAATATAATAAAAATGGTGCCATTCAAAGAATGAATGAAACATAGTTAATTGTTAGAATTCAGGTCAGTCAATGCAGAAAATATCCACTAGGTTCTGAAGAAGAAAAATATTTTAATGATGTTAAAGGACTACTCTTGGGGAAAATAATGCAGAATATGGTTTACATTACTTTCACAAAAGCACAGTGCTCTTTAAGAATGGATGAGTCGGTTTCACAGACATCAGATAAGAATGCTCAGGACCCCTGATTATGGCAAGAGTCAATGCACACACCCTCTCCTTTCTCAAAGATGCTTTGTGGGGAAATCAGTGGTCACTGAAGAACTGAAGCGCTTCCCAGGTAGCTCAGTGGCTTCTATCTTTCAAGGAAAAGGTTCTGTCATTTTGATAACACACAACAAAATTCAGAAGTCACAAACTGTTATTAGCTGACTTGTATTTATATACAGAAGTCCTAAAGAATGTGACTATATTTGGAGATTGAGTTTTAATGGGCTAATTAAATTAAAACAAGACTGTTAGAATGACCCCTAATGCAATCTGACTGGTGACTATAAAAAATGAGAAATTTATACATAGACATATAATTCAGGAAGACGATGTGAAGCCATGAGGAGAATGTCATCTACAAGCCAAGGAGAGGGACTTCTAAAGAAACCAGCACTCCTGACACCTTAATCTTAGAATTCTTTGCCTCTGGAAATAAAATCTGTTGTGAGAAAATAAAATGTGTTGTTTAAGCCACCCAGCCTATGGTACTTTGTTATAGCAGCCCTAGTAACTAGTATACTGTTTCATATCAGTAGCTCTCAAAACTGGCTGTGTTTAGAATCACATTAGAATTTTTTTTCTTAATTGATGCTCAGAGTACCATCCCAGAACAATAGAGTCAGAATTGCAGGGGATAGGACGTGAGTGGCTGTGATTTGCAAAGACTTCCCCAAAGAATCTGATACCGTTTAGGTTGAGAATCACCATTTACACTGTCTGGCCCCAGATTTGTCCCCAACTGATTCCTTTCAGGAGGTTTAACAAATCTTACATCCAGGGTCTGGATTATGGAGCTTGTTACTCAGAGTAAAGGAAGTCATCCCACAGGATCCAGTAATAGTCCAATGTGGCTGATCCTTCCAATCATTTGAATATCTGTTTAAAAATAAAGATTCACAGAAATTTTGATTTATGAATCTGGGAGTTCTAGGAGACAGGGCAGGAGTTTGTGCTTAAGAATGTCTATAAGTGATTCTGATGGTATTTTAGATTAAGAATAGGTATGTATGTATGTATGGGCTTCCCTGGTAGCTCAGCTGGTAAAGAATCTGCCTTCAATGCAAGAGACCCAGGTTTGATTCCTAGGTTGGGAAGATCCCCTGGAGGAGGGAATGGCAACCCACTCCAGTATTCTGGCCTGGAGAATCCCCATCAACAGAGGAACCTGGCGGGCTACAGTCCATTGGGTCACAAAGAACTGGAACAACTGAGCGACTCAGCACAGCACAGCACAGCACTTTGTCTATGTGTATATGTATTACGTATGTATTGTCTTCAGCAAGGAAAAGGTACACATAAATTCAGGTTTTTGATCTGTGATTGTTTCCCCATGTCCTTTTCCATCATTAGATAGTTCAAAGATGAAAGTGCTAAGGACATTGGGAGAGATGCTTCCTAAGGCCCACTTGACTTCACAATCCAGGATGTCTGGCTCTAGGTGACTGATCATACCATTATGGATATCTGGGTCATGAAGATCTTTTTTGTATAGTTCTACTGTGTATTCTTGCCACCTCTTCTTAATATCTTATGCTTCTGTTAGGTCCATACTATTTCTGTCCTTTATTGTGCCTATCTTTGCATGAAGTGTTCCATTGGTATTTCTAATTTTCTTGAACAGATCTCTAGTCTTTCCCATTCTATTGTTTCCCTCTATTTCTTTGCACTGATCATTGAGGAAGGCTTTCTTATCTCTCCTTGCTATTCTTTGGAATTCTGCATTTAGATGGGTATATCTTTCCTTTTCTCCTTTTGCCTTTCACTTCTCTTCTTTTCTCAGCTATTTGTAAGGCCGGCACAGACAACCATTTTGCCTTTTTGCATTTCTTTTTCTTGGGGATGGTCTTAAACACTGCCTCTTGTACAATGTCACGAATCTTCCTCCATAGTTCATCAGATACTCTATCAGATCTAATCCATTGAATCTATTTGTCACTTCCACTGTATAATTGTAAGGGATTTGATTTAGGTCATACCCGAGTGGAATTTTGCAGTTTGGTGTTTTGTGGTAATGACCTGAGGTTAATCAGTATTTTCCATTTCTCAAACTTGCTGTTAGGGCAAAAGGTCTGATGCTAACAAATTATGTCTTTCACAATTGAAGTGTAAATTGAACTTCTAATCCATTTGTTTGCTAATCATCTCTCCTTATGAATACACTAATCAACCTCTTTGGGAAATTTACCTGTTATGTATAGTCATATATGCATGCAGCATTTCATTGACACAAAGCTATTGCTCCCCAGCCAAACAAGATCAGTTGGAAGAAAAAAATAATAAGTCTATGGCAAGTGAAAGTCAGTGTCAAAATAATAACTGACGTGTCTTGAATGATAAATGCTTATGTTCATCATCTCAAAACAACCTGTGTGATGTGCTGCTATACCCATTTTATAGGTGAAGTCATTGAGGCTAGAAGAGAGGCATTAGCTCAATCACCCTAAGTCCTGCAGCTAGGAAGTGGCGGAGGCAATTCAGCTCCGGAGCCTATGTGCACTCTTAACAGTTAAGCTTACCCATCGACTCCTCTGTGAGCCCCTTTTCAGTCTCTTTCACTCTCTTTTATATTTAATTTTTAACTGATTTTGGAGTTTACATTTCCTAACCAGTATCATATTTCAAACATGCTTCCCAATCAAAGACCAGAAATTACACAATAAATATTTTTAGAGTAAGGGGTGCCTCTACACAATTCTCTTATTTTCACTTACGAAAAACTAATACACCATGATTTTCTTGAATATAATGTGTTTTTATAATAATTCTTCTTATGTATTAAATTGTAAATATATCCATATGTCCATAAGCTATATTCATAATCCCATCCTAATATGGAAACTATATTCGTTTTGCCTACTATCTTTTAGACTTCAACCTGCTGATGTGTTTTTTAATCATTGCAAATGGAGCATATTTTTTTATATTCAATTTTTCACTTATGTAAAGATATTTTATGTAGTTTTGAATAGTTCCAGGTAGTCATCAAAGTAAGTATCAGAAAATAGTCCTTGGAGTGATGGATCTGGATTTGCAATCTTGTGTCTTCACATTTTCAGAACCTCCTATCTTTTAAAATCACTGAGATTGTAAACTTTTTGAGATTGACTATCCTCTTTAAAACCCATCTATAAATTTACACAGGTTGACATATTGAAGAAGAAATTTATAGCAAATAAATGTTTATTGCATGTAGCCTAATAATTGTTATTCACATATTCTCTAGCTAGAAATTCCATACACACACAAAATATATATTTATATATAGAAGTGAAGTCGCTCAGTATGTCCGACTCTTTGCAACCCCATGGACTGTAGCCTACCAGGCTCCTCCATCCATGGGATTTTCCAGGCAATAGTACTGGAATGGGTTGCCATTTTCTTCTCCAGGGGATCTTTATGACCCAGGGATCGAACCCGGGTCTCCCACATTGCAGACAGATGCTTTATATATATATATATAAAATGTAATATGTATATATATTTATATTGGTAGTTTAGAGCACATATTTCAGAGTCAGGCTGACTTGGACTAACACTCTTTCTGTTTTTCACTCCCTGAGTCACTTTGCGGAAGCCTTTGAACTGCCTCAAATTGGTTTTCTTTTCTGTAAAGTGAGGACAATATTTACTTGCAGGTGGAGATTGAATGACAAAACTAAGGTGGAATTCTTCCAGATGTCCCAGCTTGGCCCACTAAATGCCCAGTAACAGCTAAACAATATTATAAAAAAAATTCATTTGAAGCTAGTCTGACATAGAGTAGTTGCACAGAGTAACACTTTTATATAGTCCTAGGAGGACAAGGCACAGAGTGAACTTTCCCTGGTCTTGTTTGGAAATAGACAACACACTTCTTTTGCTGAATCTGGGCAAAGTTTCCCTGTGTGCATTGCCAGAGCAAGTGTCTTCATATAAGCATGTCCATCCACTATGAGCCAGGACCTATAGTCAGGGATGTGGAACCATTTCTGGAAGGAGGAGTGGAAAGAAAAGAACCAGAATGGCTCCTTTCATCCAAGGCTAATCTCTTGAGCAGTGGGAGGGGAAGATAGGCCTGCCTAAAGCACTGGTACCTTTATAGAGGGTGGAGGCTGACTGTAATCTTGCAAACACACTGACAGGTAGGCAGGATTCTGAATGAGGTTCACATCGGCTTGGAGTTTTAAAGGCTCATTCTAGAGCCAGAGGGAGGGCTTGTTGGTGGCTGAACAAACTCATTCTGGGGCCAGATGGCCTGGGTTTGACTGCTTGTCTCAGCTGCATACTAGTTATATGACCTTGAGCAAGTCTTTTTGCTTTACTGTGCTGATTCCCTTAATTGTGAAGTAGGGGTAAAAATAGCACCTACCTTCAAAGTTTGTTGTGAAAATTAAGGAAATTAATTTATGAAAGTGCTTGGAAAAAGCAAGCATTCAGTATATGTTAGCTTTTGTAACCTACCTACCTGTGGAGAGCTGAATGGTCAGTTTTGCTTTTGCCAAGTTTTCCTTCCCCTCTTTTTTCCATGATTGCACCTGGATTTATGTGCCTTTCCACTTAAGAGGTGACTCTTGAAGGTTTCTTGTTTTCTAGGGGCAGGAAAATGTATAGCATTATGAATGATAAGTCCTGAGCCTGTTCTGTTATTAAATTAAAGTCATGGAGGCAGTTACTTTTTATATTAAGAATGGTTCATCTTTCTAACTAATCATTAAGATGTAAAGTCTGCACCCCGATAGACCTGAGCAGTACAGAACATAATTGCAGGCAGAACAGGAATTACGCTTCCACACATTTCTGAGATTAGAACATGAATTCGTTTTTAGCAGATGTGTTTGCTCAGGATTCCAATTTCTTTTCTCATTCTCCATGATAGATTCCTTCAACCACAGCTGGAGTGTTTGGTGGGGCTGGACTCCCCCCCACACACCCCCGCTGCCCTTAATTTATTGTCCGTGTTGCCTGTTGAGAGCGCGCTGCGGAAACAGGGCTGTGCTTTCACACTTCCTCCTTCCCAGCTCTTTTCATTCAGTCTCTGGGATTTGACTTGTCACTAAGCCCACTTTGTAGGCTTCCCTGGTGGCTTAGATGGTAAAGAATCTGCCTGCAATGTGGGAGACCCGGGTTTGATCCCTGGGTCAGAAGATTCTCTGGAGAAGGGAATGGCTACCCACTCCAGTATTCTTGCCTGGAGAATTCCATGGACCTGGAACCTGGTGGGCTACAGTCAATGGGGTCACAAAGAATCGGACATGCCTGAGTGACTAACATATTCACTTTCAGACCCAATCTAGAGCCGCTGATCTCTGAATCCTGCTGTTTCTTGTGCTCTTGCTCTAAGATATACACAAAGGTCAGATTTTGCTGCCTGGATGGTTCCCAAGGGCAGCATGTGGCTAGGCAGGTGCCAGCCTAGTGTTGAATCTGGAGATCCTTATGGCTGGCTGGCCTATTGGCGTGGAGGTGAACAGTTCAGCAAGAGGATGAAAGATTCTGATCCAGCCAACTTGTTGTGACATCTGACTCTTAATGGGACTTTGTGGTAGGTGGTTTCAGATGCCTCCTCATTCACTCCTCACACCAACCTGATCGTTAGCCTGCAGATTGGTGGGGATGCCCGAGAGAGACCACGAAGGAACACTGCCCCTCTCAGCCTGAATTCTGAACAGTTTGGGAAATAAAAGAGCAAAGATGGAGGCCAGGATATCATCTTCATTGTAGAGATGCTAAGGTAGCTGATGTAGGTTACTATCAGAGCCAAACGAGCTTTCAAAGAAGGAACCCCCGAATCGGGACTTCCACATGCCGGTCCCAAATGCAGTGGAAGCTTCTTCACCTGGTACCCTGACCCCAGTGGCGTCCAGGGCCTGGGAGGGGCAGCTGCACTGGGCCTCTCTGTGGACCGCTCAGTTTTAGGAGGAAGGGTGTAGAGCTGAATGGAGTGTGTCCAGTTTTCTCCCCAGTGTGCTTTAACCACGCGTCACTCCAACTGGAGATGAATGGAATGAGTCAGGTGTTGGAGAGAGGCCATAGGAGCATGTTTTGGGAAAATATGTCCCCGTGAAAACAGTGTAGGGTAAAGTTCAGATGACAAAACCGAGGCACAGAGAAACTCAGTAACTTACAAAAGACTTCAGCAGCTCCTTAGCAGTGGAGCTGAAAGTTCAATACAATCCTTTCACTCTCCTACCTTAGGCTGAGTCAGAGATTTTCTCCACATGGAAAAATTGGAATCTTGACATAGGAAAGAGCTGTAAAAGGTCATTCATCCTTTAGAATCCAAAGCATAATTTTACATAAACTGTCCAAGAAGAATAGGTCAATCTTTTCTCCTTTAATTTTGCTACCTCTGCTTTTGTTGTTAACCCTTGCTGAAAGTTCTAGTGGGCTTGTCTTCCATAATATGGGTCACTTTCTTCTCATGAAATTCTGGCCACTAGACTTCTTTCCCTCCAAACTGACTGATCTGGTACACCAAAGTCCACGTCTGAGAAATTTGCTTTTAGACCACAGATTATCAGCTTTCTTCCCCATGGGCTTCACTAGTGGCCAGACAGTAGAGAATCTGTCTGCAATTCAGGAGACCCAGGTTCGATCCCTGGGTTGGGAAGATGCCCTGGAGAAGAGAATGGCTACCCACTCCAGTATTCTTGCCTGGTAAATTCCACAGACAGAGGAGCCTGGTGGGTTACAGGCTCCTGTGAGTCGGACACAACTGAGCAACTAACACTTTCACTTTTTTTCCTTCCCCATGCCATCTCTTGCCCAGCAATACCAGCTCCTTAGCCAGAGAGGAATGCTACCCTCGCACCAATGGACTGTGACAGCCATCTGTATACCTCCCGCCTGACCTGATGTTCTCAGCTTTGACAGGCCAGCTGAGGACCCAGTAAATGTTTTGAAACGTTTTGTTGTTTTAAATTCCCTTCTTTCCCATGTGATTATCATGGTGCCTACTATTTACATTTTGAATTGCATTTTTTAAACTTTTGGCATTAGATAGCTGAATGGCATCTTCTTTATGGACAGCTTACACAATATCCTGCAGGGATGAGAACTTGCTCTCAAATTGTGTTCATGTTCAGAGCTCAGCTTCCTTGGGGCTTTGTGGGGAGGGGTGGGTGATGGTGGAGGGATTTATGGGTGCAATTTCCACTAGAAGGCTTCCTGGAAGATCTTTATGAATGAGCTAGATAAAGGCCCTAGAGGAAACATAGTATCACGGTCTCTGGGTACTGAAAGGCTTTATGAACCACACACTGAAAGGCTGGAAGCAATTAGCAACAGCAAGACTTGGAAAATAGGAGGAAAAAGGTAAATCTTATAAGCAGAGCTCGACATGGGAATTTAGAATCTACTTCCAGTGAATAAGAAGTTATATTCCAGAAGCCTGAAATCCCAGAATTGTACTTACTTGCATGTGAGCTAAGTTGCTTCAGACGTGTCCAACTCTTTGCAACCCCAAGGACTGCAGCCCACCAGGCTCCACTGTCCATGGGATTCTCCAGCAAGAACACTGGAGCAGGTTGCCATGCCCTCCTCCAGGGGGTCACCTGACCCAGAAATTGACCCCAGGTCTCTTCTGTCTCTTGCATTGGCAGGCAGGTTCTTTACCACTAGTGCCTACCTCTTAGTAAAGGAGCTTAAAAGATCCTTTCCTAAACTTAAAGTGCGTTCGTTTTTATGTTATGTTCCCTTGAAATATCTTATCCAGATAGATGTCGTTGTTTAGAAACTCATCTTTTAATTACAATATTGAAAATCTGGTAATCTTGGGCTTCCAGTTAAGAATTCCTCAAGAAATCAGGATGATTTAAAACAGCTTTCTGATTCTTGCTGGTCAGTTTCTAGAAATTTACTCTGGAGTTACTTCTTCCCAGAAACTGTAGAAGAGCTTTTATTTGAAATTCTGTGAGTGTTTCCTTTCTTTCTTTCTTTTCTGACTTCATGGCCAAAACCTCAGTGGTTAAGCAAGAAGGTTTAAGTGGTTTTGCAAAGGTAAACTCTTACCTGTATGAAAGAAGTTGCAGCTTTGAAGGACCCTAGAAAGAAAACTGCCCTCCCCACATGTTGCAAAGAAATGTTTCCTATTTATGGCCAAGGTCATTGGCCAGTCACTCAGGAGGAGCTTGTCCTGAACAATTTAATTCAGGTTGGGAAGCTAGCAAACCTCCTGCACTGCTCTGTGGATAAGGGTGTAACCAGCCTTCCACGGCAAGTCCTGCTTCTGATTCCCTTGAGCTCGGATATTCTTTGGATTGACAAACTGGCACCTTTGGATATTTCTATGACCTTGAAAATTAGAATAATTAAGTTTCCTCTGGCATAGCGGGAGTTGATATGCATAATTAACAGCAGCCAGCAGTCCCTGGAGAATAAATTTATGAAAGACATTAAAGGAGGCAAGAAGCAGCCTTTTTGAATGAGGGGAAGTGAGCATTAGTTATGTGAGCGTGGCGGTATTTGGATGTTCCTTATCACATGCATGTTGATACTTCTCTGAAATTTAATAATGCGTTTTCCTTTTATTTTTCTTCGTAGCATCCATCATGTGAAATAGAGGGATGTGAATGATTGGCAACCAAAGTAATGAACAGGGGTGAGAACTTAAAAAATAACTTCTTTATAGGGGAGAAAAAAATTAGTTGGAGGCTACATTAAATTTTACAACAAAAACTTTGAGACCCCGGTAATTGTTTATGTGTATTTTCTTTTCCTAAGCTGTGAAAGAGCCTAGTATGAATTGGTCACAAGTTCCTGCCTGAAAAATGGGCAAGGAATATTTTGAACATGTGTCTTTTTAAACATTTCTCCGAACAACTCTGACTCTTCATAGCACTATTTTCTCAGCAATTGTCTTTAAATGTATATAGATAGTTAGGCTGAAGGAGAGATGAGAGAGGGGGAAGGAGAACAGTCCGTTAGGATGTGGGTCTGTCTGTCTGGGTCTTCCCTGGTGGCTCAGAGGTTAAAGCGTCTGCTTGCAATGCAGAAGACCTGGGTTCAATCCTTGGGTCAGAAAGATCCCTTAGAGAAGGAAATGGCAACCCACTCCTGTATTCTTGCCTGGAGAATCCCATGGACAGAGGAGCCTGGTGGGCTACAGTCCATGGTGTCGCAAAGAGTCGAACACGACTGAGCCAGTTCACTTTCCCTTTCCGTCTGTCTAGGCAGACTGTAGGTGTGGTCTCAGCTGATGCGCATTAGGGTTCTGTCTGTACATACTCTCTGTGGCTGAGCTCTTTTAAAGGGTGTGTACTTCCTCTAGACTCCTTCTGGTCTTTATTTCACAGTGTTGGAACTGATGTCAAAAAGTATGCAAGTGATAGTATCTGTCGGTAGGATATCCTTCCAGCTGTAAGAACACAGATTTTACAGTGACATACACACCTTCAAGGAAGTGATCAAGGCGTCTAGTAGTCTGTGCTCCTACTGTTAGTCACTCAGTCTGTCTGACTCACTGCTGCCCCATGCACTGTAGCTCACCAGGTTCCTCTGTCCATGGGATTTTCTGGCAAAAACAGTGGAGTGGGTTGCCATTTCTGTCTCTGGGGGAAATTCCAAGCCCAGGGATGACCCTCGTCTCATGTCTCCTGCATTGGTAGGCGGGTTCTTTCCCATTGGTGCCACCTGGGAAGCTCCCTGGGAATCTCTGCCAAGAGGCAGAGAGAGATCAATGAAAGTTCTTAGTCTTTGTGAAGAGCACCACAGACATCTTTGCCGCAGAGGATGGGTTGATCAGTAACTCAGAAGTGGTGGTTGGTAAAAGTTACAGCCAAGGGTGGGCGCTGGCAGTGGGGAGGGGAGCGGGGGGCGGTGCACTGTGAGCAGTCAGTCGGTCTTAGTTCTCTGGTGAGTCCGGGATTGATGAAACTTTGCTAAAGATGTCTAAGAAACAACCAACTCTGTTTATAAATCCAGGAACTCCTGGATATGTTGGATTTGCAAAGCTCCCGAAATCAAGCTCATTAAAAATCAGTGAAAAAAGGTTTTGAATTCACACTAGTGGTGGTTGGCGAATTGGGTCTCATAAAATCGATGCTCATAAACCTCATCTTGCTGACTGACCTCTACCCAGAAAGAGTCTTACCTGGAGCCGCAGAGAAAATTGCAAAAACTCTTCAAATTGAGGCTTCGACTGTTGAAACTGAAGAGTGAGGGGTCAAGCTGCGTCTGACCATGCTGGACACACCAGGCTTCGGGCACACCATCAACTGCAGGGACTGCTCTAAAACAGTCATCTCCTACATCGATGGCAGTTTGAACAGCACCTGCAGGATGAGAGTGGTCTGAACAGAGGCACATTGTCAGTAACAGTGTGCACTGCTGCTTTTACTGCATTTCCCCCTTCAGGCACAGACGTCAGCCGCTGGATGTTGCGTTTGTGAAGGCAAGACACAGCAAGGTGAGCTCTGTGCCTGTCGCTGAGAAAGGCTACACACACACACTGAAGGAGCGGAGCACCTGAAGAAAAGGATTCTGGATGAAATCGAGGAACATGACACCAGCGTCTGTTGCTTACCTGATGCAGAGTCCTGTGAGGATGACGATTTTAAAGAGCAGACTAGACTTTTGAAGACCAGCTTCCCTTTCTCTGTGGTTGGATCCAATCAGCTGACTGATTGGATCTAAGCCTCTACCCTTGGGGCATCCTGGAGGTGGAGAAGGAATGAAGCTGAGGACGATGCTCATCACTCACGTGCAGGATCTCCAAACGGTGACCCAGGACCTTCACTATGAGAACTTCTGATCAGAGAGGCTCAAGAGAGGTGGCAGAAAGGTGGAAAATGAGGACATGAATAAAGACCAGATTTTGCTGGAAAAGGAAGCTGAGTTCCACCACGTGCAAGAGATGATCACCCCAACGAAGGGGCAGCTGTCGCTGCAGAGCAGTGAGGGTGATGGCAGGGTCCCTGGGCACCACATGTGAGGAGACACTTTGCAGGATGAATATTCCCACGAGTAACTCAGCTGCGTATTTGCAAGACTTTTGGAGGAGTGCCTGTCGACATTTCACAGTGCCTGTGCCTGAGAATTTATCTTTTTAACTTTTGATGTGTTATTTTATATGAAGTACCTTAACATTTACGTTTCATTGTGATGTTATACTTGATATTTTGTGAGGTGAACTGTCCATTTTCCTTCTTCTTCCACTTTAAGTAACCACTAACGCTAGAATCCCACGGACCAGTCAGCACATATAGTTAGTAGGTGAATTTGGTTTGATTGGCCTAACCGACTAATCATGATTTACTTCCAGAACATTCAGATTTCCAAGCATGTTCCTGAGCAGTAGAGACATGAACACAGAAGGACGAGCTGCCTGGGTATGAGGTTGTTTCTCACCAAGCAATGACACCTGCTTTCCTGCCTTGCTTTTGTCTGAGCACAGCACCTAAAACCAGTTATGCTGCTATAACTCCATACTGTTAATTCATCTGCACATTATCTGTTTACCAAACAAAAAAAAATCTAATTAGTACATGTTTATACTTAAATAGCTTTTTCACCAACAGGCTGTTGGGGTGAGTTTTTTTAAAAAGTCTTTGAATTCTGAGATCATTTTTTTAACTCTTGGTTTGGCTTCCCTTGGACTGATCTTGTCCTGAATGGTTTTCAGACAGATAGCAGTGTGTGGCCTGTCCCGTCCATTTTTAGCCACCGCGGTTTCCTTCCTTACATGTTACACAGACTTGTCCACAGGTGGCTTGAGAGCAAAGGCTCTTTCAGACTTGCTCCTTGGGCTGGCTGACGGCTGGCATCACGCTGGCTGGTTTCCTTGCCCTGTGGTTGATCGGTCCCCAGAACTGACACATGGAAGGAGACTGGAGGGGGTGGATGCTGGCTCAGCATTCTCATCCCGCTAGAGCATGGGGGCTGATGTGGAGAGGCGCTGAACTCCAGGGCTGAGCCCACCCCGGAAGGAAGGGAGATGGTGGCAGCTGGCCCAGGTGCACTGCAGAAGGCCGTCTGGTGTTCTCCCAGCTGGCCTTGTGCTGCCGCCTGATTGCGAGCGGTCAGGAGCTATAGGTTTAGGTGCAGTGTACAGTTTTAACCAAGAAGTGTTCCATGACCTTAGGGTACCTCCATGCAGAACCAGTCATTTGAGTTATTTTGGCATTTATCAACTATGCTAGTAAAAGCTGTTGTTTAAAAAGGGGGCGGGGTGGCCCCCTTTTTAGTGGTAGAAATAGTAAGCCCAATTGAAAGTAAGCCCATAGTAAGCCCATTGAAAGCGGTAGACATAGTAAGCCCAATATAGTCTACTTAGTGCCAGGTGCCACCTAATGGATGCATGAGTGTGAGTGGACCTACACTTTCAAATCCCTTTTTGTTTTGCTGCCCCAATCTAAATACCCAATCTAAATACCTTTTACTAGGAGATAACTGCTGCTACTGCTAAGTCACTTCAGTCGTGTCCAACTCTGTGCGACCCCATAAATGGCAGCCCACCAGGCTTCCCTGTCCCTGGGATTCTCCAGGCAAGAACACTGGAGTGAGTGCCATGTCCTTCTCCAATGTATGAAAGTGAAAAGTGAAAGTGAAGTTGCTCAGTCGTGTCCGACTCTTGGCGACCCCATGGACTGCAGCCTACCAGGCTCCTCCATCCATGGGATTTTCCAGGCAAGAGTACTGGAGTGGGGTGCCATTGCCTTCTCCAACTAAGAGATAAAACTTTACCTATAAAAATGTATTTTAAAAACTTATTTTACACAGCAATTTTGTGTCCATTGAAACTAGGCTTTTATCAATAAAGCACTATTGTTTAGATATTTAAAAGATTACAGCAGAAAAGATATTTTCTAAAAAGCATGTAAAGGTTGCTGTAGTACTATGATGGGAACAAGTACCCATAGGGGCGATGTTGTAATGACCTGTACACTGTGATTCAGTTAATGCTAAAGGACACAAGCACATATTAGTTCCTTGATGGAAATAACTAACAAGAAGGCAGGTAATAACTTCCCTATAAACATCCACTGTGGTAACCCTAAATTGATGTCCTTGTTTTATTGCTGATCTCTACCAACTACCACTCACATCACTGCTCATTAGTTGTCTTCTCACCCAGAATGAATCAGCTTTGAGAAGATGTGAACGTTAAGAAACTAATCAAAAGATATCCTTAGGGCCTGGACTCAGTGAATCTGTCAGAGTAAGACAAATTATTGCTCAAATGCTGCTTTTCATCCTGTTCACTAATAAAAACAAATGCTATAAATTAATTATTTATTATGTACCACAGTGTACTGTGTATGTTAGGCCAGGCAAAATGTCATTTCCACTTTCTTTGGATTTTTTAATTGTGCTAATCAAATTTCAGGTTCTCTGGTTCTAAATGGAAGATTCATTGTTTTTGTATTTTTGCAGTCCAAATAAAGACTAGAATCATTTCCCAAAACATTAAAAAAAAAAAAAAAGTCCCTTAAGGCACTCAAAAAGAAAAAAAAATGGATAAAATTACATGTGATCAAATGAGTCTGAAAAACACTAGCCATATTTCTTTTTTGAGTATCAAATTTATATAAAGTAGAGCAGTGGCTCAGAGAAATCTTGGACCAAAGAACTTTTTCTTATTTCAGCTTACACTTTTACTTTTCAACTTATTCCACTCACTTTTGTGTATTCAACATAAGAATTATACATAAATAGCTAATGTTTATTGATGGGGATTCTTGTCCAAGGTATTATTTTATTGTCTATCCCAATTTTGTTTCACTGTAACACATATTAACTGTCTGATAAACGATCACCCATTTAAGGGAAACAAAATGTTGTATACCATGTATGACTTGTGAACCTCATGGTCTGAATCAGCACTATCCAATAGATAGACAATAGATCCAACAGATAGACAACCACACTATGTGATTTTTAGTTTTCTAGTTAAATGAGAAGAAAAAAAAATAACTCAGGTGAAAATAATTTTAGTAATAGATTCTAGTAACCTATTGGGCTTCCTTGATGACTCAGACAGCAAAGAATCTGCCTGCAATTCAGGAGACCTGAGTTCGATCCCTGGGTTGGGAAGACCCCCTGGAAAAGGAGATGGCAACCCACTCCAGCATTCTTGTCTGGAGAATTCCATGGACAGAGGAGCCTAGTGGATTACAGTCCATGGGGTCACAAAGAGTCAGAGATGACTGAATGACTAACACTTTCACTTCACTTATTAACCTACTAGGTATATTAATATTAAAAATATAAAAGTTATATTAAAATATCTTCTTAAAGATACCTTACATTTTTACCATTTTTTCCTACTCAGTCTTCAACATCCAGCATGTATTTTGCATTTAAACATTCTGCAGTTCAGACAGCTCCATATCAACAACTCAGTAGCCTCATATGGCCAGTCACCACTATTCTGGATGGTGCAGGTCCTTTCCAAGATGGCCTCAGTGGGAAAGCCTTCCCTGAGCTTGTTTCCAGGAGTTCTGTGTGACCAGTTCTCCTGTAAACTCATCTGGAATGCGGATCAGTTGATAAGAGACCTGTAGGCACACATTTTCTGTTTCTTTGATTGTTTCAGCTGCATTCAGCTCAGTATCAAGTTTTCCCAACAGAGAGGGAGCATGATTGGGTAAATCTTCATGAGTTAATGAAAATCAGCAGGAAGACATCCATAAACCTCATTTAACCTTGTCAGGATAACATTTAATTTTACTTAGGATAGGCCCTTGAGTGTGTGGGAAGCCTGACAGACAGTTGTATATGTGATTTTAAAGAAAGGTATTTTGCTGGAACATTGTTCTGGTCTTTGAGGACTAGAAAAATTTCAAATGCAGTATAATTTAAGCAAGTATGTGTACAGGTATTTATTAGAAAATAGCTGATAATAGTCATAGACAACCTTTCTTTGTGTTTTCCATGGGCCAAGCCCTATTAATATTAATTATCTCTTTTAATTGTTACAGTTCTATTAATTGCCTCATCGTATAGATAAGACAACTAAGGCTTAGTCAGGTTAGGAAATTTTGACTGATCTTCCACCATTGTGAGTCTTGTTCAGTGCTGGAACCCACGCTGTTACAGAACATGGGATCCCTGTGTGCTCTTCATTGAAGAATTCACAACCTTCCAGGATCTGAATGGAAGCTGAGTTTGGGTAGTCAGGGTAGGATGGCTGTAGACCAACTACTGCATGAGACTATGCTTCAGGGAACGTCTCTGAATGTCTTTATCACTGGGGTGTTAAAATACTGTCTTCCTTTCTGTAAATGTGACGGTTATAACGTTTCTTTTCTAAGAATCAGGGAGTAGTGTGAACTTAGGCTGGGAGAGTCAAGATAATTCTCTGAGTCTACTTTCAGTTTATCCAGACCCTGCAATTTCAACATGATGGCTCTCTCTGTTACCAGAAATTGTGGCTCTGACAAGCTCCTGCTGCAGTCACTTCATTAATCTTACTCTAGCAGGACACCTGTTCACTACTGTGCAGTGTCGGCTGATATCATGTGGTAATTATGTTGTTAATTCATGGGCTGATGTTTTCCAGACTGAAGCATGGCTTCCTGTAGGCAGTGATCTGGGAAATCAAATTGAGGAAAACATTGACAGTTTGCTCTGCCCGCTTGGGAATATGGCGTGAATTTGGAAAGAATTTCATTTTGTGAGTGTGGTGTTTTCATTGGGGCTACTATTCAGCACAAATTCTGTTAACCGACTGGTGGTACAAAATATGAATTCTTGAGTGAGATGACCTAAACGGAGCTAGGATCTAAACTCTGGCTCTGTTCCTTAGTTTGGGATCTGGAAATTGCTTTCCTTGCATGATGGAAGGATACCTGAGCCAGCATTATAGAACACAAACTCCTATCCCAATAAATACTCAATAAGTGTTAACTTTTATTATTATTTAGCAAATATATATCAGTGCCTATTCTTAATTAGCAACATGAAAAAGCTTCTTGAAGAATATAATGCTCTAGTTCAGCTGTTTATAAATAAGTAAAGGTAATATAAAGGCTTCCTTGGTAGCCCTGATGGTAAAGAATCTGCCCACAGTGCGGGAGACCTGGGTTCTAGCCTTGGCCGGGAAGATCCTCTGGAGAAAGGAATGGTAACCCACTCTAATATTCTTGCATGGAGAATTCCATGGAAAGAGGAGCCTGGTGAGTTACAGTCTATGGGGTCACAAAGAGTTGGCACTACTGAATGACTAACTTTACAAACACATACACAGATAAGATAACAGTGTATTATAGATGGGGAAACAAGGCTTTGTGTGGTCTTGTGTGGTTTGGACCCTTGGGCTGTGTTGTTGTTTAGTCCCTAAGTTGTGTCTGACTCTTTTGTAACCCCAGAGACAGTAGCCCACCAGGCTCCTCTGTCCGTGTGATTCTCCAGGCGAGAATAGTGGAGTGGGTTGCCATTCCCTTCTCCAGGGCATCAAACTGAACTCAGGGATCAAACTCACACTTCCTGCATTGGCAAGTGGGTTCCTTACTGTTGAGCCAGCAGGAAAGCCTACTTGGGCTCTGAGAATCGCAGATGAGATTGTACCCTTTCAGTCCTGTGATATTGTAAGACTTGGACTAGACTTGCCTCTACTACTTCTTCCCTGAGTGGCCCTGGGAAAATTTCTCAGCACTTGGTTCCTTCATCTAAAAAGTGTGAAATAAAAATGTCTACTTCATAGGGTCTCTGTGAGTATTAACTAAGTAGAGCATATCAAGCACGTGAAGTAGTACCTTTCTCTTGGTAAATAGTAATTATTATTACTCCTGAGTAAATAATATTATTATTACTCGTGAAAATTATAGTTTCTCTGGGGATGCAAACCTAGCATATGAAAGAATAAGTAAGCTATGATTCATTACCACATATGTGGTATAATTTGTAAACAAAAACAGTAATTTCCAACTTTTTCACCCCAACTTTTTCACCTCCTTATCATTCCCTCCTCTAATGACTGTTAAAGCCAAACAACACAAAAACTTTTTTTTCTTATTGTAAAAGCCATAAGTGCAGATAGTAAACAAATTATAAAAATAATAAGCAAAGTGAACAAAGTGATGGGGGACATTGAAATCCATGATCACACTACTCAGAGATAGTGTGGTAGGGCTTCCCTGGTGGCTCAGAAGGTAAAGCGTCTGCCTGCAATGTGGGAGACCTGGGTTTGGTCCCTGGGTTGGGACGATCCCCTGGAGAAGGAAATGGCAACCCACTCCAGTATTCTTGCCTGGAGAACCCCACAGATGGAGGAGCCTGGTGGGCTACAGTCCACGGGGTAGCAAAGAGTCAGACACGACTGAGCAACTTCACTCACTCACTCAATACTTTGATGTATAGCTCTTCATATCTTTGTCTTGCTGTGTGTGTATGTAAATTTTCTAAAAATGGAATTATACTATGCATCTTGTTTACAACCTATTTTGATCATTCATGGGTAAATTTTTATCTGTTAATAAATGTTTCTCAATAATAAATGACTTCATACTTTCTTAATGACTACATACTATTCTGTTGCATGGATGCACTGTAATTCATTCAGTCAGCCCCCACCTCTGAGCATGTGCTGCTTTTTCTGTGCATGTGCCTTGGCAAATAGCACTGTGATGAAATATGTTATGCCTAAAGACGATGCAGCTGTTTCCAGTGCTGGCTTAGAGTAAAGCACTGAGGATGGTCACGATCTGCAGCTAGGAGGTGAGGGCTAAGGTGGAACTGTCACCACTTCCTGGACAGAGGAGGAAGAACAGCAAGCCTGTTCCAGGAAGCAAATCTAAGAGTGAGGGCAGACGGAGTAAAGGATATGATACAGACAACAGGCAAGGCGAGCTAAACCGGAGATCCTGCAGATGAGGACTAGAAAGAACTTCCGTTAGCAGCACACACTTTCTCTGCGTTGTCCATTGCTGGAACCTGTGTCTCTCTGAGGCTGTGGCCCTGTGCCCCAAGCTGTCAGAGAAGGTCCAAAAGCTGTGTGAGTGCGGGCATACAGGAAACATCCTTGAAGTAGACACTGTAGGTGATAAATATGGTATATAAATACAAATAGGTCAAGAGGAAATGTGAGAGCATTTCATATGGGAATACCACATGGATGGCCTGGTATGGCTTCGACTTGTGAGCTTTGAGAAGCTAGCCATGAAGCTGTGTGGTTGTCACCACTCCTTGGAGCTTCTGGTAGCTATATGTGAGTCCCTTTGCAGTGAGGAGCCTGCCCAACTTGCTTGCCCAGAGAAGTGGGAGAGAATGGCTGATAGATGGATATCAATGTCCTTCCCTTAAAAAAAATAATCATGAAAAGGACCTCATTTTGAGGACTTATCTGGGGGTCCAATGGTTAAGACTCTTCACTCCCAATGCAGGAGCCCCAGATTCGGTCACTGGTCAGGGAACCGGATCCTGCCTGGTCAGCTGAGAGCTGACATGTGCTGCTGCAGCCAAGACCCAGTTCAGCCAGATACAATTTTTAAAATATATTTTTAAAGAGACGTCATCCAAATTAGTCTGATCTCTCAGAATAGCACTCTACTGTAATATACATTAAAATAGGGCTTCCCAGGTGGCTCAGTGATAAAGAATCTGTCTGCTAATGCAGGAGACACAGGTTTGATCCCTGGGGCGGGAAGATCTCCTGGAGAAGGAAATGGCAACCCACTCCAGTATTCTTGCCTGTAAGTCCTATGGACAGAGGGCAGACTAGTCCATCAGGTCACAGAAGAGTCAGGCATGACTTAGTGGTTAAACAACATTATAATGAATAAACTGAAACATCATATTAGAGCACTGGGTCAGAATTAAGCCAGCAGTGTACCTACCTCTCAGAGACAGGTAAGAGAAAAAGCATCACCTCCTCCTGCAAAGCCTTTTACTTATGACCAGAAGGAAATCCCCAGTTTTCCCCCAAACACCGCCTCCTGCTAAGTGGTTTCCAATCTTTGTCTCCCATGGTGCTATAATGAGACTGTGTTATTCCAGCTCGGTTGTTCTAACTAATGGAATTTCATTGTATTTTTGTCGTAGGGATTTGAAGCAGTGGGTAGAACCATACAGGGCTTAACTGATAAATAATAAATGCTATGATGCCCATTAATCTATATTTGAAAGCAGCATTTCCCTTGCTCTTTCCAAGTTCTGACATTTACTTGTACACTTTGTCCCTGACTATGTAGGTTTCTATAGTTGCCTTTTCTGTGGAATCATTTTCTTTATTTAAAAAAAAATTTAAACTTTTTATTCTGGATTGTAGTATAACCAATTAATGGGCTTCCCTAAAGAATCCACCTGCCAATGCAGGATACATGGGTTCGATGCCTGGGTTCAGGAAGATCCCCTGGAGAAGGAAGTGGCAACCAACTCCAGTATTCTTGCCTGGGAAATTCCATGGACAGAGGAGCCTGGCAGACTATAGTCCATGGGGTTGCAAGAGAGTCAGACACAACTTAGCAATTAAACAGCAACAAATAGTTGAATAACAAGGTTGTGATAATTTTAAGTGCACCTCAAAGGGACTCAGCAATACATAGACATGCATCCTTTCTCCCCTAAACTCATCTCTCATCCAGGCTGCCACACAGCATCGAGCAGAGTTCCACATGCAAGTTCCAGTAGGTCCTCGTTGGTTATCCATTTAAAATACTAGCAGTGTGTACCTGTCCATCTCAGACTCCCTAACTATTCCTTCTCCTCAGCAACTAAGTTGTGAATCTGTTTCTGATTTGTAAATAAGTTCATTTGTCTGATTTCTTCTTAAGGAATATATATATTTTTTAGTTTCCAGAATCAGTAATGTGTATTTTTTTACACCATTTACTCAGTAGGGAAGAAAGTTCGTATGAGTGAGGTTGAACTTGTTTTCTGTATTTTGCCATGAAAATTGAGAAATTCAGTACTGCCTCTGCACCCCTCTTTTTTTCTATTGCCCTTCCCAGCCACAGCAGAGAGACTTTTCGTCTGTGTCCTTCACCCGAAGTGGTGCGGGCCATTGTGACTGTCCTTTGAAAGATCATTTTCATTGGCCTCCCAAGGGTGTCTTCTGTGTTGGGCTTTTATAAGGTGTGATGTCCTGCCAGGGGAACTGACAAGCGGCAGCACCGCTTTGCATGGTCTGGGCTCTCATCAGGCTGTTGGACAGCTGAGCCTGGATTGAGGAGGACACAGGAGTCCCTGGATTGAGATTCCATCAGCCTTTAGCCTGTTGCTTTCATTTAGCAAAATTCATCAACCAGCATTGCGCCTGCCTTCTGGGGGCCAAGCACAGGCCCTTGATGACTGCTCACTACATTTGAATTGAAGCAGCATTTGCAACTATTTATCATAAAGTGTTGAGACGGTTCATTACAGATCCCCATATTAAGATGACATTGGTTGACAACCTTGACTTGCAGACTGTCCTCTGATCCAGTCCTGTGACCCTCTGTGCAGGAGTCTGCAGGGATGTGGCTCCATCTGTCCCGGAGCAGGGCACAGACCTGATAGAGCGCAGCCGGGCGAGGACGGACGCCTGAATGGGGTGGCACTGGTGCGTGATTGGGCCACAGAGTACGTGGCTGGGGGGCAGAGCCTGCGGCTTCACACACGTGGAGGGTTCCGAGCACCCCGTCGCCCATGAGGCCTTCCACTTGGTCCTGACAGCTGCTCCCCTAGTGCTGAGGAGGTGAGGAGCATTGAATCAGGGAACATTGGGGGGGGGGACTGGGGGGTCTGGCTCCATCCCCTGGCCGCTCTGCAGCTTGGGGAAACCTCAGCGTGCCTCTGAGCCTGAGTCGTCTTCAGAGCCCGCCACAGGACACCACGCATGGCCGTCTTCAGGGCTATTGTCAGCTTCCATTGAATAAGCTCCTCCTGTTCTTGAAAATGCTCTCTATCTTCCCCTTTTGCTCCTGGAATAGAGGACGGGTTTGGAAGTATTTGATGATGGAATGAACTGAAAGTACTACATGGATTATTCTGGTCAAACCTTTTCAAATGCGAGCAGATGGGGTCTCATTGCCTTCCTGCTCACTTGAGGGGAGAGCGAGTGCCTCAGTTGCTCAACTGGGGGAACAGCCAACACTGGTGTGATGTCACCATGCATTTCTCCGGCCAAACATCAAACCCACGTTTCCCTGGGGATCCAGAGGATCAGGAACGGGAAGCTGGCTGGTGTGGGGATGTGTTTCTGCCATTGTTTCAAATGCTAGTTGATCTTGAACTTTGCATGCCTGGTCTGCAAGCCTGGAGCTCCTTCGAAGTGTGATACTAAACAAGAAGAGCTACAGTAGTGCAAGACAAAGGAAAAATATGTTTTGCTTTGTCTTTAGCCCAGGGTTTATTGCTGCCAGAGACCTACTTATCAGCCAACTTTGAAAAGTAGCTGTTTTCTGTCTTCATTTTGCCTCCGGTGATGCCTGTCTTGGATACTTGGGCACAGCTTAATTTTAGCAGTGCTCTGTAAAATGAGTCCTGGGAAATGGATTTTGAATCTCTTTCAGAGGTTCGAGAAATGGAAGCGTAAATATTGAATCCACACATTAAAGAGAGAATAGATAATTAAGCTCTTGTTTGTTCCCCGGCAACTTGTTGATGTGCTTTTATTTTCTAGTGCATGAGTGATGTGTTTCAAAGGGAGGTGTCTTGGGAAATCAGGTCTCTGCTGAATCACAGCACTGATCTGTTCACTGCCGTTTTCGGCACAGGTCCGACTCTGACCACAGGCAGTCGGCAGGGCTGTACTAATTACGCAGCTGTCAGAATCACACAAATGAATGTGTTGGGAGTGCTGCTGCCTTACTGGGAGTGTTTGTGGGTTTGTATCTCACTTTTTTAACAGTGGTCTTTCAGCAGGCCAGGGAGCACTCATGTGAAATTGACAACTGTCTGAAAACACTAATAGAAAGTATATCTGTGTTTAGGGTCCCATGATACAGAGCGTACTTGCTACCAGTCCAAAGAACCATTGCTAGTGAGACACATAGATGAAATGTAGAATCACACGGTGAGGCAGTGACTTTTATACACTGTAGAAACACACTCATTCACATGCAGGACACGTGCACCCAGTATTTCCCCTCTCACTAGTGGGGAAACCTCAGCGTGCCTCTGAGCCTGAGTCGTCTTCAGAGCCCGCCACAGGACACCACGCATGGCCGTCTTCAGGGCTATTGTCAGCTTCCATTGAATAAGCTCCTCCTGTTCTTGAAAATGCTCTCTATCTTCCCCTTTTGCTCCTGGAATAGAGGACGGGTTTGGAAGTATTTGATGATGGAATGAACTGAAAGTACTACATGGATTATTCTGGTCAAACCTTTTCAAATGCGAGCAGATGGGGTCTCATTGCCTTCCTGCTCACTTGAGGGGAGAGCGAGTGCCTCAGTTGCTCAACTGGGGGAACAGCCAACACTGGTGTGATGTCACCATGCATTTCTCCGGCCAAACATCAAACCCACGTTTCCCTGGGGATCCAGAGGATCAGGAACGGGAAGCTGGCTGGTGTGGGGATGTGTTTCTGCCATTGTTTCAAATGCTAGTTGATCTTGAACTTTGCATGCCTGGTCTGCAAGCCTGGAGCTCCTTCGAAGTGTGATACTAAACAAGAAGAGCTACAGTAGTGCAAGACAAAGGAAAAATATGTTTTGCTTTGTCTTTAGCCCAGGGTTTATTGCTGCCAGAGACCTACTTATCAGCCAACTTTGAAAAGTAGCTGTTTTCTGTCTTCATTTTGCCTCCGGTGATGCCTGTCTTGGATACTTGGGCACAGCTTAATTTTAGCAGTGCTCTGTAAAATGAGTCCTGGGAAATGGATTTTGAATCTCTTTCAGAGGTTCGAGAAATGGAAGCGTAAATATTGAATCCACACATTAAAGAGAGAATAGATAATTAAGCTCTTGTTTGTTCCCCGGCAACTTGTTGATGTGCTTTTATTTTCTAGTGCATGAGTGATGTGTTTCAAAGGGAGGTGTCTTGGGAAATCAGGTCTCTGCTGAATCACAGCACTGATCTGTTCACTGCCGTTTTCGGCACAGGTCCGACTCTGACCACAGGCAGTCGGCAGGGCTGTACTAATTACGCAGCTGTCAGAATCACACAAATGAATGTGTTGGGGTGCTGCTGCCTTACTGGGAGTGTTTGTGGGTTTGTATCTCACTTTTTTAACAGTGGTCTTTCAGCAGGCCAGGGAGCACTCATGTGAAATTGACAACTGTCTGAAAACACTAATAGAAAGTATATCTGTGTTTAGGGTCCCATGATACAGAGCGTACTTGCTACCAGTCCAAAGAACCATTGCTAGTGAGACACATAGATGAAATGTAGAATCACACGGTGAGGCAGTGACTTTTATACACTGTAGAAACACACTCATTCACATGCAGGACACGTGCACCCAGTATTTCCCCTCTCACTAGATACGGATGTTGTAAAGGTAAAGCATTGTATTACAGGTACATAGGGCTTCCTGGGTGATGCTAGTGGTGAAGAAGTTGCTTGCCATCGCAGGAGACACAAGAGGCTTGGATTCGATCCCTGAGTGGGGCAGATCACCTACAGGAGGGCATGGCAGCACACTCCAGTATTCCTGCCTAAGGAATTCCATGGACAGAGGAGCCTGGGGGCTACCGTCCATGGGGTTGCAAGAGGCCGACACCTCTGAAGCACCTTAGCACACACACACCCATGGTTACATTATGGGAAACTTCATGTTTCTCTGTGAATAACGGAGGGAATGCCCCTCCTGAGAAGCCATCACCGCTGCCCTGCAGATACATTGTGAAGTCACCCAGAAACCAAATAGCAGGTTCTTTTTGCCCTGAGCTATAAGGACCAGAAAAATGTTTCAAGAGCTATGCCATGCCTCACCATACTGCAGCCTGTTGTTGAAGGAGCAATCAGTAATACCGATCTTGTCTTTATTTCAAATTTTGATACTTTATCATTAAAAACACTGTCTTAGGACAGTTCCTGTCTAGATTATGGTGGCTTTTTGGGCACCCACTTAAGTTTCATAACTGGGACAGGTCCCTTGCTGGTCTCACCCTAATCCTGGTCCCTTGGAGGGTCCTTTGCATCTTCCTAGAAGGCAAGAGCACAGATGTAGGAGGCTCCCTGGTGCTGGCCTGGCTACTACTTTTCCTCCCTCTCCAGTGGGCCTGGTTGTGAGATAGTAACCGAATCGAGTGTAGTCCTCATGGTCATAGAGTTAATGGTCTGGAAGTAATGATAGACAAAATCAGAATAAATACATTTATAAAGTCA
>SJXQ01009123.1:0-189323 GCA_006408695.1 Aepyceros melampus
GGGGCAGGAGGAGAAGGGGACGACCAAGGATGAGATGGCTGGATGGCATCACGGACTCAATGAACGTGAGTCTGAGTGATCTCTGGGAGTTGGTGATGGACAGGGAGGCCTGGTGTGCTGCGATTCATGGGGTAGCAAAGAGTTGGACACGACTGAGCGACTGAACTGAACTGAACTGAACCGGATTACTTAGTACATAAAAATTGAGAGTGGGCCAACTTGCACGAAAAATCCACTTGATTTTACATGAAAATCAAAGCAACAGGAAAGTATGAAATAAGAAACTCACTTAGTAACTCCAATCTATATGCCAAATTAATAATACATAAATGTATCCAAATCTTGGTGGAACTTTCATGAAGTTAAGGTCCAGTCCTGCAACACTTTTATTAGGTGTTTTAAATTAAAGAACTTTATTGAGTTCAAACTGAAAATATCCATGTTAAACTATGATGTTTCTCATAACCTCCAGGAAAATTATAGCAAGTTGCTTTGTCAGAACAAGCTTTCCAGGTTAGTGAATCTACTCAATCAAATTCTAGTTCCTAATGAATACAGAATGAGAATTGAATATTCTTTCTTGGTAGAATTTCTTTATAAACCCTAATGCAAACATTTGTGAAAAAAATTGGTATTTGTTATGCAGAATATGAATACTTGGTTTTCGATGAACTGTGGTATTTTACTCTCTAATCCTTTTGTGCTCATATTAAACACTATAACACAAATATAGAAAATTTGTGTTCATAAGATCAGCCACTTACTAATTGCCTCATATATATGCCTAAGATGATAGACTTACATGCATGCTCATTTGCTCAGTCCTGTTTGACTCTTTGAGAACTCATGCACTGTGGACCACCAGGCTTCTCCGTCCATAGATTGTTCAGGGAAAGAATACTGGAGTGGATTACAATTTTCTTTTTGAAGATTATGAAATTGTTTTACTTCAGACAAAAGGAAGACATTTTTTAAACATTTTCACCTTCAGACGTGTTTTTTTTCACATTAACCAGGATTGTTTTTTTTTCTGCAAAAATAAGGGGAAACAATAGTGGTAAGGTTTCACTAAATATGCAAAAACAGAAAGATTATAGAGGGGGGTATTAAAATTTGTTTACATAATATTTGAGACAATAAAGGATGTAAATATTTGAGAAAAGCAATAAAAGTACATGATTTTGCAAGGTAGCTTTGGTCAATGGGTTTTTTTAATTAATTAATTATTTATTTATTATTTTGACTGTGCTGGGTCTTCGTTGCTGCATATGAGCTTTTCTCTAGTGTGGTAAGGAGGAACTTTTTATTTTGGTATCCTCTCTTGTTGCGAAGCAGGGACTCTAGGGCACATGGGCCTCAGAATCTTTGGCACATGGGCTCAGTAGTGTGGCTCTCGAGCTTACAATTTTCTACTCCAGGGGTTCTTTTTGACAAAGGGATCAACTTGTTCACATCTCTTGCATTTCCTGCATTGGCAGGTGGATTGTTTACCACTGAACCACCTGGGAAGTCCAGTCTTACATACCTTATCTCATATGATCCTTGACATTTTATATATACATTGTTGTGTTTATTCAGTTGCTCAGTCATGCCTGACTATTTGCAACCCCATGGACTACAGCATGCCAGGCTTCCCTGTCCTTCACTATCTCCTGGAGCTTGCTCAAACTCATGTCCATTGAATCAGTGATACCATCTAAGCATCTCATCCTCTGTCATCCACTGTTACTCCTGTCTTCTATCTTTCCCAGCATTAGGGTCTTTTCTAATGAGTCAACTCTTCACATCACATGGCCAAAGTACTGGAGCTTCAGTTTTAGCATCAGTACTTTCATTGCCTATTCAGGACTGATTTCCTTTAGGATTGACTGGTTTGATCTCCATGCAGTCTAAGGGACTCTCAAGAGCCTTCAACCACAGTTCAAAAGCATGATTTCTAGGTGCTCAGCTTTCTTTGGGGTTGAACTCTCACGTCCATACATGATTTCTGGAAAAAACATAGCCTTGACTAGATGGACCTTTGCTGCAAAGTAATGTCTTTACTTTCAAGATACTGTCTAGATTTATCATAGCTTTTCTTTCAAGGAGCAAGTGTCCTTTAAATTTATGGCTGCAGTCAACATCTGCAGTGATTTTGGGGCCCAAGAAAATAAAGTCTCTAACTGTTTCTATTGTTTTCTCATCTATTTGTCATGAAGTGATGGGACCAGATGCCATGATCTTAGTTTTTTGAATGTTGAGTTTTAAGCCGGACATTTTAACTCTCCTCTTTCACCTTCATCAAGAGGCTTTTTAGTTCTCCTTTGCTTTCTGCCATAAGAGTGGTGTCGTATTCATATTTGATGTTAATGATATTTCTCCATGCAATCTTGATTCCAGCTTGTGCTTCATCCAGCCCAGAATTTTATATGATATACTCTTCATGTGAGTTAAATAACCAGAGTGACAATATACAGCCTTGCCATACTCCTTTCCCAATTTGTAACCAGTCTGTTGTTCCATGTCCAGTTCTAACTGTTGCTTCTTAACCTAAGTACAGGTTTCTCAGGAAGTAGGTAAGGTTGCCTTATATTCCCATTTCTTTAAGATTTTTCCACAGTCTGTTGTGATCTACACAGTCAAAGTCTTTAGTGTAGTCAATGTAATAGAAATAAATATTTTCTTGGAATTCTCTTGACTTTTCTATGATCCAACTGATGTTGGAAATTTGGACTCTGGTTACTCTGCCTTTTCTAAATGCACCTTGAACATATGAAAGTTTTCAGTTCACATATTGTTGAAGCCTAGCTAGAAGAATTTTGAGCATTACTTTGCTAGCATGTGAAATGAGAGCAATTGTGTGGTAGTCTGAACATTCTTTGACATTGCCTTTCTTTGGGACTGTAATAAAAACTGACCTGTTTCTGTCCTGTGGCCAGTGCTGAGGTTTCCAAATTCCCTGGCATGCTGAATGCAGCACATTCATAGCATCATCCTTTTAGGATTTAAATAGCTCAGCTGGAATTCAATCACCTCCACCAGCTTTTTTTGTAGTGATGCTTCCTAAGGCCCACTAAACTTCACACTCAAAATATCTGGCTCTAGGTGAGTGATCACACCATCGTGGTTATCTGGTCTTTATGATCTTTTCTGCATAGCTCTTCTGTGTATCCTTGCCACCTCTTCTTAATATCTTCTACTTCTGTTAGGTCCATACCATTTCTGTCCTTTATTTTGCCCATCTTGCATTAAATGTTCCCTTGGAATCTCTAATTTTCTTGAAGACCTCTCTGGTCTTTCCTATTCTATTTTTCCCCTCGATTTCTTTGCATTTATCATTTAGGAAGACTTTCTTATCTCTCTTTCCTATTCTTTGGAACTCAGCATTCAGATGGGTATATCTTTCCATTTCTCCTGTCTTTCACTTTCTCTCTCTCTCTCTCTCTTTTTTTTTTTTTCCAGCTATTTGTAAGGCCTCCTCAGACAACCATTTTGTCTTTTTTCATTTCTTTTTCTTGGAGATGGCTTTAATCACCACCTTCTGTGCAATGTCATGAACCTCTATCCATAGATCTTCAAGCCCTCTATCTATCAGATCTAATCTCTTGAGTCTATTTGTCACTTTCACTGTATAATCATACAGGATTTGATTTAGGTCATACCTGGATGGCCTATTGGGTTCCCCTACTTTCTTAAATTTAAGTCTGAATTTTGCAATAAGGAGTTCATGATCTGAGCCACAGTCAACACCTGATTTTTTTTTTTTTTTTTACTGTATAGAGCTTCTCCTTCTTTGACTGCAAAGAATATAATCAATCTGATTTCAGTACCTACCATCTGGTGTTGTCCTTATTAGAGTCAGCTCTTGTGTGGTTGGAAGAGGGGTTTGTTATGACCAGTCCAGTATATTCTCTTGGCAAAAGTCCATTAGCTTTTGCCCTGCTTCATTTTTTACTCTAAGACCAAACTTGCCTGTTACTCCAGGTATCTCTTGACTTCCTACTTTTACATTGTGGTCCCTATGACGAAAAAGACATCTGTTTGGGCTGTTATTTCTGGAAGGTCCTGCACATCTTCATAAAACCATTCAACTTCAGCTCCTGTTCATTATGTTTGGGACATAGACTTGTAAACTGTGATATTGAATGATTTGCCTTGAAAATGAACAGAGATCATTCTGTTGTTTTTGAGATTGCACCCAAGTACTGCTGCAGCCAGAGCCCCTGTCCCCTGGCAAGTCACTGCTGAACTGTGCCTCCATAGGAGATACTCATATACTCGAAGGCAGATCTGGCTCAATCTCTTGTCTAGGTCACTTCTCCATTTCCTGGGTCCTGTTGCACAGAACAAATTGTTTGCACACTCCGAGAGTCACTGGTGGGTCTGTGATTTGATTTTAAACACAATTGCACCCCTCTTACTGTCTTGTCTGGGCTTCTTTTTTGCCCAATGTCAGTTCTATCTTAGTCTTGTTTTGATGAGCATAGACTGTGGTCCCTTAGTTGTGCTTTAATTTTTGTGGAACATGCATGTATCTCTTGGAGAACATCATCTAAAGAAAATCAATAGCACTTTTATTTTAATTGTTACCCTCTTCTGATTTAATTAAATCTCTTAGACTCTATCCCCAATTTCAAGACACACAATAGAAAATAATAAAAGAAACATTTCCAGATTTTATTAATTTATCTTATATAGTCTTCATAATTTCCTAATTCCCAGATATAAAACATAGATTATAAATGTTATCAAGATTGCTATTTTTTTCAAGAACCTATTACTGCAAGTTTCTTATATTTCACAAGGAAATATCCCACTATCCAACATTCTAGGCTACTTAATGAATTTATCAGTTAAATCTTTAAGTAAATCTTTCTATAACTAAAAAAGTTCTTAAGCTAGCTATATAAACCCAGAATAAATAGGCCTTTAGCCATATGTGATTAACTGTGAGAATTTGGAATTCAAACATTCTTGATTTACTGTATATACAAGAAAGAGTATCCTTTAATGCAGGTCCGTATCCATTAAATTTTAATTTAAAAGTCATCCAAGTTTGAAATCAGTCATATCAAAAGAGGTATCAGAATATGATTTTGCAAGAATCTTGAGAAAAGTTTTTTGTTTTGGGTGTTGTTTTTTTTTTTTCTCTTTATGAATTGGCCTTCTTGTCCTTGTGACAACTGGGAGCATGGGAAAGAAAGGTCAAGATGAGGCTCCACACTTGTTTACCTGAAGTTCTTTTAAATACTTCAGAAAAACTAGGTTCCATTGGGTTTGAGAATAGCCTCCACCTAGAAGCTACACAGTAGCTCAGCTGGTGAAGAATCTGTCTGCAATGCAGGAGACCCCTGTCTTATTCCTGGGTTAGGAAGATTCCCTGCAGAACAGATAGGCTACCCACTCCAGTATTCTTGGGCTTCCCTGGTGTCTCAGATGGTTAAAGAATCTCCCTATAGTGTGGGTAGACCTAGGTTCTATCCCTGGGTTAGGAAGATCCCCTGGAGTAGGGCAAGGCAACCCACTCCAGTATTCCTGCCTGGAGAATCCCCATGGAAAGAGGAGCGCCCTGGCGGACGGCAGTCCATGAGGTCACACACGACTGAGCGGCTAAGCATGCACGTGCACAGAAACTACACAACTGGTCACAATTCCACTAACCTTTTAGGATAGCACAATAGTGACTTTTCAGATAGAATAACCTCTTATTTTCAAATGTAAATCAAGAGAACTCTAAAGTTGTGGTAAAAACTGAAACCTACCTTGCAAAAGAAAAAAAAAGTAACAATTTAGACTAAGTAGCAAATGCAATCTAATTCAAAATAGAAAAGACAAATAAATGCATATAGTTTAAGAAGGATAGCACTGAGGTAATTTAAATGCTTCTCCAATTAATAATCAGACATTTTAAAGTATAATATCATATTTTTGCATATAATAAAAAATACAGGGAAAAATTGAGATTTGTCATACTTAAAAATTTCTAGCATACGATTTGTCACATTATCATGGAGAGCTATATATTATTTCATTTTAGTCAAATTTTCCTTAATTTAAATTGGTTTCTTGAGTAAACCTCTTGTTATCTCATTCACTGCAGGGCACTGAGTACAGCCTCAAGAGTTCATTCATTATTTATATGACTGATTGCACCCTCACTTTTTCTCTTTCCTCATATTATATTCCTGACATATTAATGATCCAGAAATTTTTTCATAAACTGTAGATGTGGAGTCAACAATTTTAAAGTGTGCTAATAGTTTTCTTTTTTTTTTTTTTCTTCTGTTTTAGTCTGTTCCCAGTATTCCAGAGGAGTATTTGCCATTTTTGGACTCTATGATAAGAGGTCAGTACATACCTTGACCTCATTCTGCAGCGCCTTGCATATCTCCCTCATCACACCAAGTTTTCCTACTGAGGGGGAGAGCCAGTTTGTGCTGCAGTTAAGGCCTTCCTTAAGAGGAGCCCTCTTAAGTCTGCTGGATCACTATGAATGGAACTGTTTTGTATTCCTGTATGACACAGACAGGGGTAAGTTGAAATTCCACATCTACATAAGTAAAACTCTAATTTTCAGTTTAAATGGCTTTGTATCACTTGTGTGATTTAGCAATATATTTTGATCCCTAATATGGCTTAAATGAGAAAATGGTCAATATGAATTCTTACTGTTTTTATCTTGATTCTGGGGAAAATTTTCTAATTAAATGAACTTCAAATTCACAAGGTCACTCAACCAATGTCTACTCTGTTACTTAGTTGAAATTGAAATATATATATATATATATATATATAATTTTTTTTTTTTTTTTAATTTCCATGATGATGTTTCAGGTGCAGTCATAAAATGTTTTTTACCTCAAATGCATATCCCTTAATATTTCAAAAGATTTTAAAACAGTGTCAGGTTGAGTTAAATGTGTAATTGAAGGGTCATGACAATGAGAATAAAGGTTTGGTGGTAAGGCCTCTGCTTGCTGGCAATCTTTCACTTTATCTTTCTCTATAAGTCTATATAGATTAATAAGTGATACAATATCATCCTCATATTGGATAAATAAGATAGATAACATTAAATGGGGAACAGGTGTACACCCGTGGTGGATTTATGTTGATGTATGGCAAAACCAATACAATATTGTAAAGTAATTAGCCTCCAATTAAAATAAATAAATTATATTTTTTAATTTATTTCAATACATACAATTTTGTACAATGTTGAAATATTTTGACTTTATTTGGAGATATATCTTAAAGAATTCCAATTTTTGCTCAGTTTTGCTCTTTATTTGGTGACCAAAATCATAGCAATATATTATGTTTTAAAACAAACATCAAGGAAGCACCTGTAGGGATTTGTCCAGTCCTTTTTCCTTAAAGCATAAGATTTATGAGCAAAGAAGCTATAGTAAAAGTTCAACCAGGCAACATTTTAGGAACATGCTTGAAGTCTATCTGTAAAATGAATTTAAAATAAATGTAAAAATAATAAACAATGACTTATAAGAAAAATAAGTCATTTAATATATAATTATCTTCAAATTCGAAATATTCAGAATCTTATATTCAGAGATGAAAATTCATTAAATGAATTCATTTCTCATTAAAATTTGCATATTTAATGATATTTCATTTACACACCAATGATAGCCCTTTGCCTAAATTGACATTCTTGGTAAACTTACAATTTGGAAACAGGCTCAGAAAATTTAATATCATCAGTGTATTTTCTTCAATATTGTAGCATACACTAATTCTCACTTGGAAATTTGGGAGCATATCTATATTTCATGATGTCATTTTCCAATAGCTGGAAATTCAAAGCATCTGAGAGGATGAATTACAGACTAAAAAATCACCACTCTGTTCATTTCTTACTTTTAGAATTATCCTTAAGCAAAAGGACACTGAAAATGGAATCATAATGCAAATTAAAACAATGATGAGATACTACTATATATCTATCAGAATGGCCAAAATTCAGATCACTAACATCAAAGGATGATTAGGACATGGAGAAAAAAGAACTCTCCTTTATTGTTGGTGGGAACACAAAGTGGTATAGCTACTTTAGAAGACAATTTGATGATTCCTTACACAATTGAATTTATTCTTACTATACGATCCAGCAGCCATGATCCTTAATATTTTCATCTAAATCATAGAAAAGTCTTCACACAGATGTTTATAACAGTTTATTCATAATAGCCACAACTTAGAAGCAACCAAGATGCCTTTCAGTAGGGGAAGAGAAGGTTAAGCTGTGGTTGCTGTTCAGTCATTAAGTCATGTCGGACTTTGAAACCCCATGGACTGCAGTATGCCCAGCTTCCCTGTCCTCCACTATCTCCCAGAGTGCTCAAATTCATGTGCATTGAGTCAGTGATGCCACCCAACCATCTGATCCTCTGTCACCCCCTTCTCCTTCTGCCCTCAATCTTTCCCAGCATCAGGGTCTTTTCCAACTAGTCAGCTCTTTGTATTAGGTGGCCAAAGTACTAGAGCTTTAGCCTCAGTATCAGTTCTTCCAATGAATATTCAAGGTTGGTTTCCTTTAGGATTGACTGGTTTGATCTCCTTGCTGTCCAAGGAACTCTCAAGAGTCTTCTCGAGCACCTCAGTTTGAAAGGATCAATTCTTCAGCACTCAGTCGCCTTTATGGTCCAAATTCTCACATCTGTACATGACTGTTGGAAAAACCACAGCTTTGACTTAGAGAGTCACAAAAAGTCAGACACGACTAAGTGACTGAACTGAACTGACTTATAGGGACCTTTGTCAAAAAAGTGATGTATCTAATTTTTAATATGCTGTTTAGGTTTGACATAGCTTTTCCTCCAAAAAGCAAGTGTCTTTTAACTTTTTGGCTGCAAGTCACCTTCCACAGTGATTTTGGAGTCCAAGAAACTAAAATCTGTCACTGTTTCCACCTTTTCCCCATTTATTTGCCATGAAGTGATAGGACTGGATGTCATGATCTTGCTTTTGGAATACTGAGCTTTAAGAAGGTTTTTCACTCTACTGTTTCATACTCATCAAGAGGCTCTTTAGTTCCTCTTCACTTTCTGCCATTGGAGTGGTGTCATCTGCATATCTCACGTTGCTGATACTTCTCCCAGCATTCTTGATTCCAGCTTGTCATTCATTCAGCCTGGCATTTCATATGATGTACTCTGCATATAAATTAAATAAGTACGGTGACCCTATACAGCCTTGTCAACTTCTTTCCCAATTTTGAAACAGCTTGTTGTTCTGTGTCTGGTTCTAACTGTTGCTCCTTGACCTGCAGACAGGTTTATCAGTAGAAAGGTAAGGTCACCTGATATTCCCATCTCTTAAAGAATTGTCCACAGTTTGTTTTGATCCACACAGTCAAAGGCTTCTAGATAGTCAATGAAGGAGATGTTTTTCTAGAATTTCCTTGCTTTTTCTAAGATCTAATGGATGTTGGCAATTTGATTTTAGGTGTTTAAAAGCTGAATCATGATGTTAAGAAATACATACTGGAATATGGATGAGATGGCTCTTTGTGTGGTTTGTTATGACACAGCTCAGTTTGCCATTAAGGGCAGAAGTTGCTCTGTGAAATACCACAAGGAACTGTCTTGTTTCTTTCTTTGCCTTGTGCAAATCAGTCTCTGGCAAGGAGAGGGTTCTAGGCATTCATGCATCAACCTCCCCACCCAATAAGGATTAAAACAGTACTGAAAGTGAAAGTGTTAGTGACTCAGTCCTTTCCAACTCTTTACAACCCCCTGAACTGTAACACACCAGGCTTCTCTGTCCACGGAATTCTCCAAACAAGAATACTGGAGTGGGTAGCCATTCCTTTTTCCAAGGGATCTTCCCCACCCAGGGATCAAACTCACATGTCTTATGTCTGATTTGTGTTACTGTATGGCAGAAACCAACGTGACTTCTCAGTCACTCAGTCCTGTCTGACTCTTTGTGGCCCCATGTACTATAGCCCACTAGGCTACATGGGATTTTTCCCAGCAGGAATGTTGGAATGGATTGCTGTTTCCTTTTCCAGGGGATCTTTCCAACCCAGGAATTGAACTTACATCTCCTTTGTTTCCTGCATTGGCAGGTGGATTCTTTACCACTGAGCCACCTGGGAATACAACATTGTAAATCAATTATCCTTCAATTAATAAATAAATAAATATAAAAATTATGTTTTGTTTTTGCACCTGTTTACACTTTTTAGGATACTCACTTCTGCGTAACAATTCAGATGTCCAATCTTAAACCACTTCCCATTTTTTTACCATGAGATCACTCTAATGTAAGCAGGTAATACTTGGTTATTTAAAGCTTCTTTTTCCTGGCTAAATATCTGCATTCAAAAGATTAAATTCATCATGGTAGAAGCACTATTTCTTCTAATAAGCAACTTGAAATCGTTAACCTACTTATTAGCTTGTTGAACAAAATGCCTCCTTTTTTTTGTCACCACCCAATAATTGAACTGGTTACTTCTAACCAACTGATGCAAATTACTCTCTAGAATCTCTAGATTCTCTCTGGTAACTTACTTTGGGATGAATAGCTAGTCATTTGAACTGCATTCCATTATAGTAACTCAGTGCTTTCAAGGTGGTTCAAATGGTAAAGAATCTGCCTGCCAATGCGTAAGCTGCAGGAGACGTGAGTTTGATCCCTGGGTCTGGAAGAGCCCCTGGAAGAGGAAATAGCTTCACACTCCAGTATTCTTGCTTAGATAATCCCATGAACAGAGGAGTCTGTCAGGCTATAGTCCATGGGATACAGAGTTGGACATGACTGAGTAACTGAGCACACACAAACACATAGTAACTCAACCTAACTTCCAAATATACACCTTTATTCCAGGTGGCAGTTGCATGAATAAAAAATAACATGTTTCTTATGTTCAGTTGGTTCATTCTGCCATGATATTAACATTTTTAATCAATATTTTAAGTCTTACTCAAGCACTTGCAAAGGACAAGAATAATTCCCGCCCCCCCTTTGAAATTATTATACTCATTTTATGATTTTAGGATCACAAGCCCAATTTAACTCCTTTTAGATATGGTGTTTTAAAATTATGCCAGCAACTGAAGTATGAACCTCGGTTGTGAAAATGTAATTAACTTCTATCATAAACATAGTTGGCTAAGAGTCATCTATATTTTTACCTCATTTAAGAATTAAAGGAATGTTCACACATCAACATTAGAGACCAGAATTTTTTAAAAAATAATGCACAAAACCAAATGTAGAGAAATAAGGTAGCATGTATACTTTAATACTTTTATCTAATCCTTTACTGTTATTATGAACTGCTCATCAAAACATTTCATCTATTCAAAGTAACTGCCTTAATATGATCCTGAATTTCTCTATGAACTTGAGTGTAACATAACTTTATTTTTCAACTTTTTAATTAATTTATTTTAATTGGAGGCTAATTACTTTATAATATTGTAATAGTTTTGCCATACATTGACATGAATCAGCAATGGGTGCACATGTATTCCTCATCCTGAACCCTCTTCTCACCTCTCTCCCCATCCCATAACTTTCTGATGCCTCATAAATTCTTGCTGCTGCTGCTGCTAAGTCGCTTCAGTCGTGTCCGACTCTGTGCGACCCCATACGGCAGCCCACCAGGCTCCCGCCATCCCTGGGATTCTCCAGGCAAGAACACTGGAGTGGGTTACCTTTTCCTTCTCCAATGCATGAAAGGGAAAAGTGAAAGTGAAGTTGCTCAGTCGTGTCTGACTCTTAGCGACCCTATGGACTGCAGCCCACCAAGCTCCTCTGTCCATGGGATTTTCCAGGCAAGAGTACTGGAGTAGGGTGCCACTGCCTTCTCTTATTTTGGAATAAATTATTTCATTGATCAAATGAGTTATTTCTTAAATTGTCATCACTTATTCTAGTCTCTCCTCTGAAATGGTGGGGGAAAGAATTAAGATAATAGGTGGAGTAAGTGATCTCTTTGCCAGTTGATGATTACCTGCTTCTGTTCATTTGACTGACTCTCAAAGAAGGAAGAAAAAAAAAAAAACAACTGTTCATTTATTTACGGGTTCAATGTATTTATTTATCCATTTAGCATTCAATAAACCTTTGCTGTTCAGATTTCATCAAGTAATTTGATAAGTATTAACAATGCAACAATAAACAAGACACTATTATTAACTTCTTTAAAATATGGCTTATATACCTACCTGAGAAACTGAATTTTAAATTTTGTTTATCTTTAATTGATTAATTTAAATGGTGAATTTGCCTAAAAGCTACCATATTGGAAAAACAGCATATCTAACCAGTGAGCTCATTTATAATAATTTATTTCACTTTCAGTGAAATTTCCAAATCTCTTTTTGATTCATATTTTACTGTGTAAGAAAAGAACTTAGAGAACATCCTGTGCATAATCCTTTTAAAGTAATTTTCACACTGCAAATGTGTACACATTTACATATCTTTTCTTCCTTTAGAAATGAAAGTTCTCCAGTTGTTGTTAAAACTTTTTATATCTATACCTTTCCTGCTTAGCATAGTAATGCCTGTTAGGCATACTATAAATATTGAATACATGAATTAATCAAGTGAAGTCATTGGCAATAAGTATCAAATAATTTTAGAGCTCTAAAAACTAACCACGTAACTCATTTTTTATTAAAGGGCTTCCTAGGTGGCTCAGCAGTAAAGAATCCACCCAGGTTCAAGGCAGGAGACCCAGGTTCAATCCCTGGGTCAAAAAGATCCCCTAGAGAAGGAAGTGGCAACCCACTCCAGTATTGCTGCCTAGAGAATCCCATGGACAGCGGAGTCTAGTGGGCTTCTGTCCATGGGGTCTGGTGCCATATTTTAATGGACTGGATAGTTCATAAAACAGGCAAAATGAAAAATTCTCTTGTAGGAATGTACTTGAATTGAATGCAATTTCATTATCATGAAGAAACATCAAGAAGGCTGGAAAATAATGTTCTTAATTTAGATATACTAAATATTTTTTAAATGTTTAAATAATATTTTCAGTAATATAAAATCTTGAAGTTTTTTTTCAGATTTCCTTGAGTGAAAAAGAAACATTAATTTAAATATTTATAAAATAAGTAATGGTTAATCTTCAATAAACCTTTCCAAAATAAATATTTTTACCTGTGTCTGTTGCCCAAAATTTTAAGTATTATGATGTGTTTAAGGCTATTTCTAACACCACTGATAACAAAGTGAATTTATGATCAATGGAAAAAAAGAAGAAACATAAACCTCACATTTTTTTTTTTACTTCCAATGAACACTGTCCATATTTTTCATAAGTGTTAGATGGCCATAAACTTTGATCTTATGTCTAACCTAAGCAATGGCTGACACAGACCTTATTTTACTTAATCTTGGTTCACTTTAAAGTTTAATGTTCAGTGTTATTTCACAGGTTACTAAACATATTTTACCTGTTATCTTAATAAATATTATAGCTTTATGTAAATTATGTCTAGGAGAGATATAGGTGACAAAGCATGAAGGATAAAACTTTGTTAGTTTTGACTTATTTCCTTTTGTCTTTCATGTGTGTTTTTTTTTTTTTTTTTGAGGGAGTGAGCTTTTCTTTTGTTACAAAAATATGTTCCATACATTGCATAATCTATGTAATGAGAAGCTTAAAAAACAATACTGTGGATGGCATAATATGCACATGCTGATTATCCTATGCTGAAGCCAGTGTAAGTAATGAGGGGATGGAAAAAAAAAAATATATATATATGTTTTATATATATATATAAATATATATATGTTTGCCTAAGGAAGGGAGGCATCTTGCTATTTTATTTCTGCTTTTTGGTTTTCACTATATGCATACCATTTATTTTTAAACTGCCTTGAATCCATTTGCAACAAACTGAGGTCTAAGTAATAGAAAAAGGAGTAAATGAAAAAGCATGAGATACCTTTCAGTATCCCTTTTACTCACCCCAAATTAAACCTGTATAAATCACTCCAGAAAACTCTCCTTTCTTTGGGGTTCAGCTTCAATTTTCTTCTCTATTTTTTTCTCACAGTGTTTCATTTTATTGTTCTTTCCCTCTTTCTCTGCCTTCCTTCAGAACCTAGAGTGGGTAGGTAACATGAATGATTTCAATCACACTGAGAACCTTAATCATTCTCTCATCCATTACAATTATGGATTCCTACAATCTCCTTAAACTCAAATTTGTAGAGGGATGACAGAGCAAATAACTCTAAGGAATACAGTCTAATGACTTCAAGTCACACAAAAGTAAAATTACTGATATCTACTCCTTCTTTGAAATATTTTTCAATAAGAGTGAGATGGGGGAAAATCAAGTAATTATGTAGTCATACAGACTGTCAACTGGACTTGGAGTGCTTAGTGTCTACAATACTGATTATAAGCACCTTTGTTTTTTCCCTCATCCCTCACTCATCCCCAGTTGTTAATTACCACACATGCTGATACTCTGCTAACATGCATCTACTATTAAATGTGTCACTTAAAATGCTTCAGGACCATTTTTCTTATTAAAAACAAAATTAGAAATACAATAGCAAGACAGAGTTAATTGACATACAAAGTTAGGAGAAGTAAGAATCTTACAGATTATAATTGGGTATTTTTATGATCCCATAGACTGTAGCCCACCAGGCTACTCTGTCCATGGGATTATCCAGCAAGAATACTGGAGTGGTTGCCATTTCCTCCTCCAGAGGCCTTCCTGACCCAGGGTTCAAACCCACATCTCCATCAGCTCTTGCACTGGTGGGTGGATTCTTTACCACTGAGCCATGTGGGAAGCCTTATTATCCAAGAAAGGATAAGTAACATTAAGCCCTATTTTCAACTTATTTTCTAGTCCCAAAAATAAAAAAATCTGTATCTAAAGCACTTACCAAGATGAAAATTAATTCTGTTTTGTAAACCTCCCATGACAACTTTCAGGCAACTATCCATTTATAGTGAATACATTAGGATTTAGACTATATTATATAGCTCATCCAAACTTGCTTACTGACTTTTATTACATTTATGGCCAGACTGACATGCCAAATACTTACTTGTTTCAAATTGCCAAGTGTGAGGGAAACCCATTCCAACGAGAGGGAAACAACACAACTATATCTTTCAAAGATGTATTCCTGCCTTCCTGCTGGATCCAAGTCAGTGGAAGAGCAAAGGAAAATGCGGATGTAACAGTGGAGCTTCCTACAGAGATTCTAACTTGTAACTGAGGGATAAACAGCACAGTAGTCCCCTCTTCTCCTTGGGGAATATGTTTCATCCCTAGTGGATGCTTCAAACCATGGATAGTGCTGAATGTTTCATATGTTGTTTTTTAAGTGATAAACTTTGTTTATAAATTAGGCACAGGAAAGACAATAACTAAAAATAGAAAGTTATAAAAATGTACTGTAATAAAACTTACATGAATGCAGTCTCTCACTCTAAGAGCATCTTATTGTAAAAATGTAATGCCTTTTCTATCTCAACTGAACACTTATCACAGAATGTGATATTTTTATAGTTTTATACTTTTATAGTTTGTACAACAGAAAAACTAGTACAAATTTCTATTTTATTCTTCATACTTTCATGGATAGAACATTCATTCCAACCATGGACCTTAGCAATTTCATCAAACTTTTTTTTTTTCTTATTAAGAATTTTCACTTTTATACTTAAAGGAAACACTTTATGGTTTCTCTTTGGTATATCCAGATTTGCCATAATCACTGTTCTTATGCTTTGGGGCCAAACTTAAGTAAAATAAGGGTGACTTGAACACAAGTACTGCAATACTTTGACAGCTGATCTGATAAGCAAGTCAGCTACTATGTTAATAAGGTGCAAGATAGCTGGACAAATGGAGGATTCACACCTCAGGCAGAATGAAGCAGGAACAGTAAGAGATTTCATCACACTTCTCAGAAGGGCACACAATTTAAAACTTATAACTTGCTTATTTCTACATATTTTCATTTAGTATTTCTGGGACATGGTTGACTAAATGTTGCTGAAACCATGGAGAGTAAAGCCTCGGATAACAGAAACTAGTGTGATCAGAAAAAGGCAAGGCATTCTCTGTTCCCTGAATAGCCTCTTCTTTGGTTGTTACTACAAAGTGTATTGGGGCTTCTCATGTGGTGCTAGTGGTAAAGAACCTGCCTGCCACTGCAGGAGAATTAAGGGATGAGGGTTTAATCCCTGGGTCAGGAAAATCCCCTGGAGGAGGGCATAGCAACCCACTCTAGTATTCCTGCCTGGAGAATTCCATGGACAGAGAAGCCTAGTGGGCTACAGTCCATGGGGTCACAAAGAATTGGACACAACTGAAGCAACTTAGCATACATGCATGCAATGTTTTTTCCCTGTCCTGTTAACCCAGAGTCTATAGGCTGTTACTACTGTGGGCTAGGAAGGGGAGAAGTGTACTAAGGGGTGCTGCTGCTGCTGCTGCTAAGTCACTTCAGTCACGTCCAACTCTGTGCGACCCCACAGATGGCAGCCCACTAGGCTTCTCTGTCCCAGGGATTCTCCAGGCAAGAATACTGGAGTGGGTTGTCATTTCCTTCTCCAATGCATGAAAGTGAAAAGTTAAAGTGAAGTCGCTCAGTTGTGCCCGACTGTTAGTTACCACAAGGACTGCAGCCTACCAGGCTCTTCGGCCCATGGGATTTTCCAGGCAAGAGTACTGGAGTGAGGTGCCATTGCCTTCTTTGACTAAGGGGCGAGTGGATAGAATTAAAGAATATTGGTGGGTATTTTGATAAAGAGCGTTTGTGTCCAACCTCCTTTCATTGTGAGAGAAGTCAAAAGAGCTGCACATTTGTCTGTAATCTCCCACTTTCCCTGGCTATAGAATGAAACTTTGAAGACAAATAGTGGAAGTTAAGAAAACGAAGATCAAAAACAAGAAAAAAAGAAAGAAAAAAGAAAACGAAGATCATGGCATCTGGTCCCATCGCTTCATGGGAAATAGATAGGGGAACAGTGGAAACAGTGTCACACTTTCTTTTGAGGGGGCTCCAAAATCACTGCAGATGGTGACTGCAGCCATTAAATTAAAAGACGCTTACTCCTTGGAAGAAAAGTTATGACCAACCTAGATAGCATATTGAAAAGTAGAGACACTACTTTGCCAACAAAGGTCCATCTAGTCAAGGCTATGGTTTTCCCAGTGGTCATGTATGGATGCGAGAGTTGGACTGTGAAGAAAGCTGAGCGCCGAAGAATTGATGCTTTTGAACTGCGGTGTTGGAGAAGACTCTTGAGAGTTCCTTGGACTGCAAGGAGATCCAACCAGTCCATTCTGAAGGAAATCAGCCCTGGGATTTCTTTGGAAGGAATGATGCTAAAGCTGAAACTCCAGTACTTTGGCCACTTCATGCGAAGAGTGACTCACTGGAAAAGGCTCTGATGCTGGAAGGGATTCGGGGAAGGAGGAGAAGGGGACGACAGAGGATGAGATGGCTGGATGACATCACTGACTCAATGGACGTGAGTCTGAGTGAACTCCGAGAGTTGATGATGGACAGGGAGGCCTGGCGTGCTGTGATTCATGGGGTTGCAAAGAGTCAGACACAACTGAGAGACTGAACTGAACTGAACTGAATTGGAAGTTAAATGCTGAAAGAATGCTGAAATCTGACAAGGAGAATGAATCAGACTAAGACTCCCAACAAGGCAGAGATTAGCAAAGAGCAATGATATGAAGCTAAAACAAGGGAAGTCAAAGAAAAAAGCAGAGCCAGGAGCAGCAAAATAGGTAATGGGTTGGCAGAATGAAGAAATTCTAGGGTGAAATATAGATGGCTACTATTGCTTTTGTTGTGCCAAAAGCCTTTAGAATATTCATTTGAAAGGTTAAAGATACCTGAGTGAAAGGGCAGAAAAAATAATTATGTGCTTTTCATGAATATTTGAGCTGAATTTGAATATCAAATTGTTAATAAATTAACAATAATTTAGCTGTCACTTAGTAGGCACTAGACACACATTGTTGAGTGGCTGACAGATCACCTATCCGGACGTTCTTTCTTTGTCACTTATTCCCACTGTTTGCTCAGTCTATAGATAAGAAAATAAGAACATAACTGGGTGGGGGTGAGACCATGGGAGCAGAGTTGAAGGACACAGAACTCGCCTCCCTCAAAGGACACATCAAAAATACTGTTCCACCTATGGAAGATTTCTCACTGCAAACACTGCCAGTGGAGACTGGCAGAAAGTGTACAAACCGAGTGTGAGAAAGATCCACACAGAATCAGGTAGGAGTGGAAGACAGCTGAGGGTAGCTCAGCTATGAGGGACAAAGGCAGCTCAGGATCTGAGCTGCATCTGAGTGGAACAAGGGAAGCTGTGATGGTGCTTACACAGGCAGTGTATCAGAGCCACCTTGGAGTTCCAGCTATGGTGGGCTACCACAGCTCATGCCCAGACTCATGTGGGCCTCCCACACCGGCCCTTCTACCCAAGCACCGCTCCCCTCATGGGTGAGAGCACAAGTGCTAAGGGGTAGCAGAGCACACACTTAAAGAGAATGCAGCCATCTTGGATTTAACTAACAGAATTTATGCTCCACCAACTTAGGACCCACCTCCAACCCAGATAAGGCAGTGAAGGCCACTGAGCATAGGAGACTCCCCAGCTATAAGTGACTGTGGTCTAGCCACTGCATATTAAGGCCCACTTCCTTCCAAGGTGATAGCTACCAGCAACTCCTGGGAAAAGGCAAGTCTTTTGTGTTTATATCACATCCAGCTCTACCAACAAAGTCACTGGGCACATGAAAACTATACACAGACACTCCCACACAAAGACATTCTCCTTCAAGACTGCAATAGGTAAACACTTCATTTAATTTCATAAAGTAAGAGAAAGTTAAATAAAATGAGAAGACAGTTTTCAATTGAAAGAGCAAGAAAAAACAAACAAAAAAATTAAATAATTTGCAAGATAAAGAGCTCAAAGCATTAGAATAACGATACTAACTGAATCAGGGGAAAGAGTGATAATAAAAATGTTAACTAAATAGGGAAGTTTGGTGTGAATTATAAGAAGGAACTAGAAAATATAAAAAAAGAAGCAGTCAGAATTGAATAATTCAATAACTGAAATGAAAAACACAGATCTTGAAGACAAATGGAAATCACCCAATTAAAACAGCAAAGAGAAAGGAATTTTTTTTTTTTTTGCTTTACAATACTGTATTCGTTTTGCTATACATCGACATGAATCAGCCACGAGTGTATATTAACTCCCAATCCCTACCCCTACCTCCCCCCTCCCGCCCCACACCATCTCTCTGGATTATCCCCGTGCATCAGTCCCAAGCATCCTGCATCCCGCATTGAACCTAGACCGGCGATTCATTTCACTTATGATATCATGGAAAATTTTTTTTTTAAATGAGAACAATTTAAGAGGGCTCTAAGACAACTGAATTGTACCAGCATTCACATTACAGTCCCCAGAAGTAGAGAGAGGGTAAAGAATCAGAAATATACAGTAAACAGAGAGGGTTCCAAACAAGATGAACGAAAACAGCTCACACCAAGATACCACATAATTAAAATGGCATAATTTAAAGACAGAACTATAAAAGGCATCAAGAGGAAAAAGCCACATACAAGGCAACTTTCATGGGGCTATTTGCTGACATTTTTGCAGAAAATTTGCAGGCCAGAAGATAATGGCAGTATATATTCTAAGTCCTGAGAGGTAAAAACCTGCAACCTAGGATACTCCTGGGCTTCCCTGGTGACTCAGATGGTAAAGAATCCTCCCACAATGCAGAGGACCTGGGTTCCATTCCTTTGTGGGGAAGATCCCCTGGAGAAGGGCATGGCAACTCATTCCAGTATTCTTGCCTGGAGACTTCCCATGGACAAAGGAGCCTGTTGGGCTACCATCCGTGAGGACCCCAGAAGTAGAGAGAGGGTAAAGAATCAGAAATATACAGTAAACAGAGAGGGTTCCAAACAAGATGAACGAAAACAGCTCACACCAAGATACCACATAATTAAAATGGCATAATTTAAAGACAGAACTATAAAAGGCATCAAGAGGAAAAAGCCACATACAAGGCAACTTTCATGGGGCTATTTGCTGACATTTTTGCAGAAAATTTGCAGGCCAGAAGATAATGGCAGTATATATTCTAAGTCCTGAGAGGTAAAAACCTGCAACCTAGGATACTCCTGGGCTTCCCTGGTGACTCAGATGGTAAAGAATCCTCCCACAATGCAGAGGACCTGGGTTCCATTCCTTTGTGGGGAAGATCCCCTGGAGAAGGGCATGGCAACTCATTCCAGTATTCTTGCCTGGAGACTTCCCATGGACAAAGGAGCCTGTTGGGCTACCATCCGTGAGGTTGCAGAGTCACACACAGCTGAGCAACTAAGCACAAACTGACAGGATACACTACCCAGCAAGACTATCATTTAGAACAGAGAGATTTTCTCTCAAATCGGGAACAAGACAAGAAGGTCCATTCTCACTCCTTCAATTTAACTTAATGTTGGAAGTCCTCATTACAATTCTGGTGGCTCTATGGTAGGCTTAAAGGAGATCACTTCCAGGATGGCTTATTCCACACTCAGGTCTGGCACCCAGAGCCCCTGCCCCTGCAGCAGGCCCCTGTTGACCCATACCTCCCCAGGAGACACTCAAACATTCAAAGGCAGGTCTGGCATAGTCTTTGTGGGGTCTTTTGGTGCACAATGTTTTGTGCCAAAACTTATACAGGACTGGGGAAACAGACTCTTGGAGGGCACATACACACACAAAAAAAATATTATACACACCAGGAACCAGTAGAAAGGAGCAGTGACCCCTCAAGAGACTGACCCAGACTCACCTGTGGTGTCCAGAAGACTCCAGCATAGGTGTGGGTTGGCGTAGCCTACTTTAGGCTCAGGGGCACTGAGTGCTTCAGTACCTGCATGGGACCTGTTGAAGGAGGTCCCATTATCTTCATTACTTCCACCAAAGTTTGGTCTCAGGTCAAACAATAGGGAGGGAACACAGACCCACTCATCAACTGAAAATCTGATTAAACATTTTTCTGAGCATGGTCCACCCATCAGAACAAGACCCAGTTTCCCCCAGAATCAGTCTCTCCTAGCAGGAAGCTTCCATAAGCCTCTTATCTTATACTTCAAAGGACAGGCAGAATGAGAATCACAATCACAAAAAAAACTAGTCAAACTGATCACATGGACCGCAGCCTTGTCTAACCCAATGAAACAATGAGCCACCCAAGATGGAAGAGTCATAGTGGGGAGTTCTGAAAAAATGTGGTCCACTCAAGAGGGAATGGAAAACCACTTCAATATTCTTGCCTTGAGTATCCCATAAAGGATATTAAAAGGCAAAAAGATATGATACTGAAGGGTGAATTCCCCAGTTCCGTAGGTACCCAATATGCTACTAGAGAAGAGTGGAGAAATAACTCCAGAAAGAATGAAGAGATAGAGCCAAAGGAAAAACAATACCCAGTTTTGGATGTGACTGGTGATGGAAGCAAAGTCTGATGTTGAAAAAAAGAATTATACATAGGAACCTGGACTGTCAGGTTGATGAATTAAGGCAAATTAGAAGTGGTCAAACAGGAGATGGCAAGAGTGAGCATCAATATTTTAGGAATCAGTGAACTAAAATGGACTGGAATGGGTGAATTTAATACAGATGACCATTATATCTATTACTGTGGGCAAGAATCCCTTAGAAGAAGTGGAGTAGCCATCATAGACAATAAAAGAGTCCTAAATGCAGCTCTTAGATGCAATCTCAAAATGACAGAATGATTTCTGTCCATTTCCAAGGCAAACAATTCAATATCACTGTAATCCAAGTCTATGCCTTAACCAGTAATGCTGAAGAAGTGAAGTTGAAAGGTTTTATGAAAATCTACAAGACTTTCTAGAACAAACACCCCCCCCCAACAAAAAAGAAGTCCTCCTCATTATAGGGGACTAGAATGAAAAACGAGGAAATCAAAAGATACCTGGATTACTATAGGCAAATTTGGCCTTGGAGTACAAAATGAAGAAGAGCAAATGCTAACAGAGTTTTACCAAGAGAATGCATTAGTCATAGCAAAAACCCTCTTCCAAAAACAAAAGAAATGACTTTACACATGGACATAACCGGATTGTCAATATCAAAATCATATTGATTACATTCTTTGCAGCCAAAGATGGAGACGCTCTATAGAGTCAGCAAAAACAAGACTGGAAACTGGCTATGGCTCAGATCATGAACTCCTTATTGCAAAACTCGGACTTCGATTAAAGAAAGTAGGGAAAATCACTAACCATTCAGGTATGACCTAAATCAAATCCCTTACAATTATACAGTGGAAGTGACAAATCTATTCAAAAGATTAGATCTGATAGAGTGGCTGAAAAACTATGGACGGAAAAACTATCCATTATTTTGGGCAGGGGGCAGTGATCAAGACCATCCCCAAGAAAAGGAAATGCAAAAAGGCAAAATGGTTGTCTGAGGAGGCATTACAAATAGCTGAGAAAAGAAGTGAAAGGCAAAGGAGAAAAGAAAAGATACACCCACTTGAATGCATAGTTCTAGAGAATAGCAAAGAGAGATAAGAAAGTCTAAGTGATAAATGCAAAGAAATAGAGGGGAACAATAGAATGGGAAAGACTAGAGATTGTTTCAAGAAAGTGACAGATACAAAGGGAGCATCTCAAGCAGAGATGGGCACAATAAAGGATAAAAATGGTATGGATCAAACAGAAGTAGAAGATATTAAGAAGAGGTGCCAAGAATACACAAGAGAACTATACAAATAAAAAGATCTTCATGACCCAGATAACCACGATAATGTATTCACTCACCTAGAGCCAAACATTATCGAGTGTGAGATAAAGTGGGCCTTAAGAATATCACTACAAGCTAAGCTAGTGGAGGTGATGGAATTCCACTTGAGCTATTTCAAATCCTAAAAAATGATGCTGTGAAAGTGCTGCACTCAATATGGCAGCAAATTGGGAAAACTCAGCAGTGGCCACAGGACTGCAAAAAGTCAGTTTTCATTCCAATTCCAAAGAAAGGCAATGCCAAAGATGCTAAAACCACCGAACAATTACACTCTTTTCACACGCTAGTACAGTAATGCTCAAAATTCTCCAAGCCAGGCTTCAACAGTATATGAACTGTGAACTTCCTCAAGCTGGATGTAAAAAAGGCAGAGGAATCAGAGAGCAAATTGCCAACATCCACTGGATCATTGAAAAAGCAAGAGAGTTCCAGAAAAGCATCTATTTCTGCTTTATTGGCTATGCCAAAGTCTTTCACTGTGGATCACAACAAAATCTAGAAAAGTCTTAAAGAGATGAGAATACCAGACCACCTTATCTGCCTCCTGGGAAATCTGTATGCAAGTCAAGAAGCAACAGTTAGAACTGGACATGGCAAAACAGACTGGTTCCAAATCAGGTAAGGAGTATGTCAAGGCTGTATATTGTCAACCTGCTTATTTAACGTATATACAGAGTGTATTATGCAAAATGCCTGGCTGGACAAAGCACAGGCTGGAATCAAGATTGCTGGGAGAAATATCAATAACCTCAGATATGCAGATGAGACCACCCTTATGGGAGAAAGTGAAAAGCTAAAGAGCTTCTTGATGAAAGTGAAAGTGAAGAGTGAAAAAGTTGGCTTAGAAGTCAACATTCAGAAAACTAAGATCATGGCATCCGGTCCCATTACTTCACAGCAAATAGATGGGGAAACAAAGGAAACAATGAGAGACTTCATGTGGGGAGGTGAGGGGCTCCAAAATCACTGCAGATGGTGACTACACCCATGAAATTAAAAAATGCTTGCTCTTTGGATGAAAAGCTATGACCAACCTAGACAGCATATTAAAAAGAAGAGACATTACTTTTCTGACAAATTTCTGTCAGTCAAAGCTATGATTTTTACAGTAGTCATGTATGGATGTGAGATTTGGACTTAAAGAAAGGTGAGCTCCAAAGAATTGATGCTTTTGAACTGTGGTGTTGGAGAAGACTCTTGAGAGTTCCTTGGATAGCAAGGAGATCCAACCAGTCCATCCTAAATGAAATCAGTCATGAATATTCATTGGAAAGACTGATGCTGAAGCTAAAACTCCAATACTTTAGCCACCTGATGTGAAGAAGACCCTGATCCTTGGAAAGATTGAAGGCAGGAGGAGAAGGGGATGACAGAGGATAACATTGTTGGATGGCATCACCAACTCGATGGACATGAGTTTTTGCAAGCTCTGGGAGTTGGTGATGGACAGGGAAGCCTGGTATGCAGCAGTCCATGGAGTCACAAAGAGTCAGACATGACAGAGCAGCTGAGTTGAATTGAGCTAAACTCACCACAATTCTCAGAAAAGAAAAAGAAATAGGAGTATTCAAACTGGAAGAAGTAAACTGTCACTCTTTGCAGATGACATCATTCTATAAAGAGAAATCTTATGGTCTGTGTCCAAAAAAAAAAAAAAAAATAAATCAGTAAATTTACAAGATAATTATATAGTATAATATCCATTCCTTTTCCATACATGAATAATGAGGTATCAGAAAGAAAATTTAGGGGGTGGAATTCCATTTACAATCAAATAAAAAGTATAAAATGCCTAGGAATGAAGTTAACCAAAGTGATGAAAGACATACTTTGAAAATTGAGAAACATTGATGAAGGAAATTGAAAGAGGGTGTGGGGAAGTAAATTTACAAGATAATTATATAGTATAATATCCATTCCTTTTCCATACATGAATAATGAGGTATCAGAAAGAAAATTTAGGGGGTGGAATTCCATTTACAATCAAATAAAAAGTATAAAATGCCTAGGAATGAAGTTAACCAAAGTGATGAAAGACATACTTTGAAAATTGAGAAACATTGATGAAGGAAATTGAAAGAGGGTGTGGGGCGGGAGGGTGGAGGAGGGGGTCGGGATTGGGAGTTCATGTACACTCATGGCTAATTCATGTCAATGTGTAACAAAACGAATACAGTATTGTAAAGCAAAACAAACTAAAAAATAAAAATTAATTAAAAACAAAAAAATAAAATAAAAAATAAAAAAAAAGAAAAAAGAAAAAAAAAAAAAACAAAGAAATGGAAAGATACCTTGTGTTTTTAGATTGGAAGAAATAATTTCATCAAAATGCTCATACTATCCAGAGAAATCTGCATATTAATGCCATCCCTATAAAAATATCCATTATATTTTTCATAAACCTAGAACAAATAATTCTATAATTTATTTGCTGTTGTTCAGTCACTCAGTCGTGTCTGAGTCTTTGCCACCCCATGTACTGCAGCATTCGAGGCTTCTCCATCGTTCACCATCACCCAGAGTTTGCTCCAGCTCATGTCCATTGAGTTGGTGATGCCATTCAACCATCTTGTGATACCATCTAACCATCTCCTATAATTTATGTGAAACCACAAAAGACCCCCAAATTGCCAAAGGAATCTTGAGAAAAAAGAACTAAGCTGCAGGGATCATGCTCCTTGACTTCAGACTATACTACAAAGGTGCATTAATCAAAACAGTATTTTATTGGCACAGAAATAGATGCATAGATCAATGGAACATAAAAGAACCCAGAAATAAGCTCACACTTATGATGCGATAATAATCTACAGAAAAAAGAGGCAAGAATATACAATGTGAAGACTGTTTCATCAATAAGTGGAAATCAGATAGCTACATGTGAAAGAATGAAATTAGAACTTTTCTTGCATCACATACAAAAATAAGCTCAAATTGAATTAAACATCAGAATCCATAAAGGTCCTAGAAGAATACATAGAAGAACACATAGGCAGAACCCTTTACATAAATCATTACTAAATTGTAACTATAAATCATAAGTATAGTTACAAAAAAAATATAATCATGAACATAGTTACATAAACTTTAACTACAGTTTTTTTTGGCTGTGTCTCCTGAGGCAAAGAAAACAAAATGAAAATTCAAAATGAAACCTATTTAAACTTAAAAGCTTTTCCACAGCAAAGGAAATCATCAACAGAACAAAAAGACAACCTACTAAACATGAAAAAATTACAAGCAAATAATATGATTGATACAGGGTTAATATCCAAAATATATAAACAGCTCATACAATTCACTATCAAAAAAAAAAAAAAACAGTCTAATTAAAAATTCAACAGGAGATGTGAATAGATATTTTTCCACAGAAGACATACAGAGATCCATACAGGCATACAGATAGACATGCAGGCACATTTTCCAAAAATGTTCCACATTGCTAATCATTAGAGAAATACGAATCAAAACCATAAGAAGGTATCACCTCACATCTTTCAGAATAGCTTTCCACAAATATATGTTGATAAGGATATGAACAAAAGAGAACCCTAGTGCACTGTTGGTGAGAGTGTAAATTGGTGCATCATTATGGAAACTACTATGGAGGTTTCTCAAAAAACTAAAAATAAAGTTACCATATGATCTAACAATTCTACTGCTGCAAATATGCCTGAAGAAAACAAAAACATTAATCTGAACACATACAAGTACCTTAATGTTTATAACAGAATTATTTACAATAACAAAAATGTAGAAACGAACTAAGTGTCCATCAATAGATGAATGGATAAAGAAAATATTACTCAGCCACAAAAAAAAAAAAAAAAGAGAGAGAAAATTTGACATTTGCAGCAACATGGATGGATCTAGAGGATAAGCTTAGTGAAATAAGTCAGATAAACACAATACTATATGCTATCTTTATATGTAGAAAATCAAAAGTGAAACAAACCAATATATATGACAAAACGTAGACAGACTCACAGATACAGAGAACACAGTAGTGGTCACCAGAGGGGAAAGAGTAAGGGTGAGGCCAAGATCGTGGTGTGGAGTTAAGAGGTACAAACTGCTATACACAAAATAAATAAGCAACAGTGATTAATAGTAGAGCACAAGGAAATATAGCTATTATTGCATAATACGTTTAAATGGAGTACAATCTTAAAAAATACAAAATCACTATAGTGTACCCTTGAAAATAATGTAATATTATAAATCAGATATACATCAATAAAGTGTACACACAAGTAAAGTATTAACAGAACAGATCTAGATAAGACATTTGGAAGTCGTAGTTACTGGATAGGTGATTATGCCTTGCCAGATGGAAATTCAACAAACAAATTACAAAATACATGTATCAGAATCCAAAAGAGTTCTAATTTTCTCTCACGGTGACCACTTTAATGTTTTTTAAAAAATATATTAAAAGCTTTTAAAGCCTTTTCTGTGATTGAGTCCTGAGCATATGCTAAACTTGTCAACAGAGTTATTCAGCCACATCTGAGGGGCAAGGGGAGCAAACACATTCCATGAGAGTCCTCAAAGTGATGAAATGTGTTGTATAACAATTTAGCAATTGTTTTCTCTTAAAAGGTCAAGCTGCATAAGGTTTCTCATGATTCCACCTTTTCACTGACCCATAACTTTCTAAAACAGTAAATTGGCAAAATGAATTGCAACTTCCTGACAACTTCTTCATTTAAAAAAAGTGTTGCTTAATTAAAGATCTGAAAGGAAAAGTTAGCTGTTCTGATTGAAGACAGGGCCTCAAGATTATTTACACTGTCTCAATTAATTTTCCTTCTATTATAAAAATGAAACAAAATGTGCATGCAATGACAATGCACAATTAAGGTTAAAATCCTTACAACGTAATGCTTATGTCAGAGGTGAGCTTTACTCAACTGTGTTTTTATGGTTTATTTGCCATGTTATACATATATGCCATTAAAACTATGGAAAGCAGTAACTTACTATGTGAAGCAATGGGAAAGAGTTCTTGGATATGACTTCCTTAGTTTAATCTATGATAGCCTTGATAATCTTTTGCATGCTTAAATAGAAATAATTCCAATATTATTTCAGTTCTATAGCCCTGATTTTGCCCGTGGAGGACAGTCCTAAGACTGTAATGTTAAGTGCCTGAATTCAAAACCAAGCTGTGTTACTTATTAGCTCTTCCTTAATACAGTTAGATCTCAATTTCCTAGCCTGAAATATATTAATAATCAAATCTACTAGGTTACTATGAATTATACATTAAGTGATAATAAAGTTATATATAAAGCTGCATATAACTATATAAGTCACTCTGTTGTTGCTATTGTTACTGTTTTTATTTTTGGTAGTAATAATATACTAATACCATAATAATTTAGGCTTAGATTCTTATAAATATTCATAGTTTAATATTATTAGCCATCAATCAAAGATGTTTAGTTAATTTTTATACAATATTTTATAAGACAAGTTTTATTATGATAGTAGCTTATGAGATAAAAACCTTTATAAAGAAAATTCTTAAAGAGATGGAAATATTATACTACCTTACTTGTCTCCTGAGAAACCTCTATGAAGATCATAGAGCAACAGGTAGAATCAGACATGGAACAACAGACTAGTTCAAAATTGGGAAAGGAGTATGACAAGGCCATATATTGTCACCCTGCTAATTTAACTTATATGCAGAGTACATCATGTGAAATACCAGGCTGGAGGAATCACAAACTATAATCAATATTGCCAGCAGAAATATCAACAGCATCAGATACACAGATGACATCACTCTAATGGCAGAAAGTGAAGAGAAACAAAAGAGCCTCTTCATGAGGGTGAAAGAACTGGCTTGAAATACAGCATTCAAAAAATCAGATCATTGCCTCTAGTCCCATCACTTCAAGGCAAACAGAAAGGGGAAAAGAGGAAGCAGTGACAGATTTTATTTTGAGGGACTCTAGATCACTATGGATAATGACTGTAGCCATGAAATTAAAAGACACCTACTCCTTGGAAGCAAAGTTATAATAAACCAACACAGTGTATTAAAAAGCAGAAACATCATTTTGCCAATGAAGTCCATGTATCAAAGCTATGATTTTTTCCAGTAGTCATGTACAAATGTGAGAGTTGGGTCATAAGGAAGTCTGAGGGATAAAGAATTGATGTTTCTAAATTGTAGCACTGGAGAAGATTCGAGAGTCCCTTGAACTAACTGCAAGGGGATCAAACCAGTTGATCCTAAAGGGAATAATCTTGAATATTCTTTGAAAGGACTGATGCTGAAGCTGCAGCTTCAGTACTTTGACCACGTGATGTGAAGAGCCACCTCATTGGAAAAGACTTTGATGCTGGGGAAAATTGAAGGCAAAAGGAGAAGGGGGCAACTGAGAATGAGATGATTAGATAGTATCATGGACTCAGTGGATATGAATTTGAGCAGACTTTGGAGAGAGTGGAAGACAGAGGAGCCTGGCATGCTGCAATACATGGAATCACCAAGAGTCTGACATGCCTTAGCTACTAAACAACAAAAACAGCAATAAATAAGACATTTCTGATTATAAATGCTAAATTGATGACTGAATCATAAATTTGTGATTTCTTACTTTTCATTTCCTTCGTAGACTTCTTCTAACTTCTCTTAAAATGCTGGTATTCCCGCATGGGGTCTTGGCTCAGCCACTTTGCCTCGGTAAATTTCCATTCTTGATTAGAATTTACTTCTTGATTTTTAATATTACTTTTTTTATAAAGTTCAAATTCCTTAAGTGATACTTTATAATATATCTCTTGATTGTTTCTCACACACCATTATATAGTCCACTTCTCCTGAAATACCAAGCCCCAGTGAAAATGGCCTTTTTAAAGATTTTGAGTCCTAGGTTCTCTCATTGGCCTTGACAACTCTGCAAATGCCATTCCCCCAACTTCAGACATTTATTGCATATATGTGGAATAACTCCTATTCATCCTTCAGGTATAACATAACTATAATGGCTTCAAGAACTCTTTTTCTACATCTACATCTACCCTCTAATAAGTTAACCTCTCTTTCATGTACTCTGATAGTATTTTGCGTTATCTCTATTGTGCTCAATTGCTAAGTCACATCTCACTCAGTGTAACACCATGGACTATAGCCTGCCAAGTTCCTCTGTCCATGGAATTCTCCAGGCAAGAATTCTGGAGTGGGTTGCTATTTCCTTCTCCAGAGGACCTTCCCAATGCAAGGATCAAACTCACACTTCCTGCATTGCAGGCAGATTCATTACTATCTGAGCCACAGGGGAATCCCTTTATTACCTCTATCAAACTGGATATTTAACCCTTTGTTTAATACTATGCCTTTGTCATTGGATTATTTAAGGTTAAAAATAGCAGGAATTATGTCTTACTCACTGAGTTTCCCTAAGCAAAGACTGGACCAGTTATTTAGTCACACTCAATAAATACAAATCAATGAATGTTATGGTCTTGTTCTCACATGTGTGACACATGTACTTGGTATCTATTGAATTTCCCACTTGTATCTAAAAGCTCAGCACTGTAAGCGTGAATCTACCACCATCCCCCTCAAACATGTTCCTCTTCATACATTCTCAATCATGGAAGGTGGTTCTCTGCATGCTAGACTTGCTCCTCTCTTCTCCAAACCAATCATCAACCTTGCCAAATGTGTTTTACATAAAAAAGATGCCAAATTCATCCTTTCTTCTATGTAAGTGCACAGAAGAAAGAATCGAGGAGGATAGTAGTGGAGACTTTGCTCAAGCCTTCTTCATTCCCCTGCATCAATCAATGTCTCTCCTTGGCTCCAACACTGTTCTTCTTAAATTCTAAATTCATCTTCCATTCCCTTGGAAGGATGAATTACTTGCAATACAGATCACAGATTGTCACTTTTGTGCTTTAAAATCTTCAAAAGTATATGGAAATTGTACACTGAACTTGCAGATACTTCCTATATATTTGGAAAGAATAATTCATGAGATACTCATGTGAATGTGATATTTCTAAAGAAAGTGCCACAAAAGATTACTAGAAACTGTTTCCTATCTTGAGTAGTATATGAAATAGGAATCGTTTAGGATTCAAATAAAAACAAACACAGAATAATATATATCAATACACACATACACACATATTATATATATATATATATATATATATATTGCTAAGTCGCTAAGTCACTTCANTGTCTTTTCCAATGAGTCAACTCGCCAATATAAAATAAAAAAAATTTTTTAATGTATAGTGCACCTTGGAAATAGTATGCTAAGTGCTAAGTCACTTCAGTCGTGTCCGACTCTGTGCGACCCCATAGACGGCAGCCCACCAGGCTCCCCCGTCCCTGGGGTTCTCCAGGCAAGAACACTGGAGTGGGTTGCCATTTCCTTCTCCAATGCATGAAAGCGAAAGGTGAAAGTGAAGCCGCTCAGTCAGGTCTGACTTAGCGACCCCATGGACTGAAGCCTACCAGGCTCCTTCATCCATGGGATTTTCCAGGCAAGAGTACTGGAGTGGGGTGCCATTGCCTTCTCCATATATATATATATATATATATATATATATATATGAAATACCTATACTATGGAACTATTAGGAGAAGGAAATAACAACCCACTGGTACTCTTGCCTAGAGAATATCGTGGACAGAGGAGCCTGGTGGGCTGCTGTCCATAGAGCCACACAGAGTCAGACACAACTGAAGTGACTTAGCATGCATGAATGCATTGGAGAAGGAAATGGCAGCCCACTGTAGTATCCTTGCCTGGAGAATCCCAGGGACAGAGGAACCAGGTGGGCTGCCCTCTATGGGTGTGCACAGAGTTGGACACTACTGAAGCGACTCAGCAGCATCAGCAGCATGGAGCTATGACATAACTCCTCTGGAAGCCCCATTATCTTTTAGCAATCAGACTTCTATTATTAGTGCCACAACATCCTCAACGTGTGGCTTCACTTAAAGGTCCATGGTGACTACTTAAGCTCCAGTCAGGTCTCCTAACTGTTTAACAGTCAACAGGAAGAAGTGGCAGAGAATAAAACCACAGCACCCTCTTATGCGATCCCTGGTTTGGGAAGATCCCCTGGAGAAGGGCATGACAGCTCATTCCAGTATTCTTGCCTGAAGAATCCCATGGATAGAGGAGAGCCTGGTGGGCTACAGTCTATGGGGTCACAAAGAGTCAGACATGACTGAGCAACTTTCACTCACTCACTCACCCCCTCATTTTACACATGTAGTTACACATGCAATTTTGAAGCAAGGTTATGTTGGCCTTCTACACTATATTGCAGAATATTCTTTATTTTTTCTGTTTTCTGCATGTGTTTGTATGCTAAATCTAACTTTTCCTCAAAAGTTTATAAAACCTGTCTTAAAATATTTAGGCATGAATTCTGAAAAACCTTTTTAACTATATTTCAACTTCTTTCATGAGTCAATAACCTCATTCAAATGTTTCATTTCTCCTTGTGTCCCACTTGTTAAGATACATAAAATCATTTGTGTGAAGTGCTTAATGAATTCTAGCAGAAAATGTATTCTCTGTGATACTAATTTTTTAAACTTCTTAGAACTTTCTTCATGTTCCAATGCATGTATAACTTTAATAATATTCCATAAAGCCTAAAGATACTTTCCATTTTTACCTATAAATTTCTATATAATAACAATATATTTTTATTCAAATTTCCATGTTTTTATTATTTTTTGACTAACTTGAGACATGTACATAGAAACCTGCAATTGTGCTCATAGATTTCTCAATGTCTTACTGTATTTCTATTGATTTTTGCTTTATATATGATCTATTTTAATATAAAATACTTTAGAATTTTTAACATCTTCTGGGAAATTGAGCCTTTTCTACTATGTAATGAAACCCTCTCTCCTCAATGATACTTTTTGTCTTAAGGCCTCTTTTTTCAATCTTTTAACATAGCTAATATGTAAATTTTCTTTTGGTGCATATGTGTCAAATATACCTTATGCCATAATTTTATTTTTTTCCCTGTATTCTTAGATTTTTTTTTACTTGACATATCTTTTCACTTTAAAACTGTCATTCTGCACTAAGTTATTTTCTATGTATGTTATATGTTTAATTGTCTCCAAACCCAAAAGATAAGTAGAATTATTATTCTGTTTTGTTTCTGAATAATTAAAACTTAGTTTAAATAATTTTCCCAAAGTGATATAACAGTCAATGAGAGACCAAAACCTCGGTAGTCAACAAACTCCTGACTTTAACTGCTTTGTTATACTATGTGCCAAGAAAAGTTTACATTATGTTCATTATTCCTTACCTAATGAGGGAGAGTGATGAATGCAAAGGCTTAGCAAACTTTTATTTTTGTAATTAATTTTTATTTTTTAGTTTGTTTTCTTTGCAATACTGTATTCATTTTGCTATACATTGACATGAATCAGCCACGTCGGATAGCAGACAGTTTAGTCTTTGCAATATGGTTTCTGTCATGACTAGTCAACTCTGATGTTGTAGCAAAAAGAAGCCACTGATACATAATACATGAATGAATGAGCAATTCTGTGTTCTAATGAAACTGTATTATAGACACTGAAATTTTAATTTTATATAATATACATGTGCCAAAAAGTTTTATTTTTATTTTGTTTCACTCTCTCCCCTCTAGACATTAAAATGTAAAAAGCATTAATTCCTTATATGAAGTGAAGTGAAGCGAAGTGAAAGTTGCTCAGTTGTGTCCAACTCTTTGCAACTCCAGGGGGATTTCTTTAGGCCAGAATACTGAAATGGGTAGCCTTATCCCTTCTCCAGGGGGTCTTCCCAACCCAAGGATTGAACCCAGGTCTCCCGCATTGCGGGTGGACTCTTTACCAGCTAAGCCACAAGGGAAGTCCAAGAATACTGGAGTGGTTAGCTTATCCCTTCTCCAGTGGATCTTCCCGACCCAGAAATTGCAATTGAACCAGAGTATCTTGCATTGCAGGCGCACTTTTTACCAACTGAGCTATCAGAGAAGTCCAATTCCTTATAGTCTACAGCAAGACAGTTGGGGGCCTGGCCCATGAACTGTAGTTTGAAAAATGTATACAGATCACCATTTTTAAAAAATCTTAACTTTTAGACATTGTGTTGTTGTTTAATAAGATTAACTATATTAAATTAAAAGTTCACTAACATGTTAGAAATGGTTCTCCAATTATATAGCTAAAGGAGTGTTGCAACACATGTATGAGCCTGCAAACCTTCCCAGTACATCTCATACTCATACTCCTTTGGAGTGTCTTAATATAAACTCAAACAAAATATTATTTGTTAAATTTTTGCTTAGAGTCCAAGTAACTTTTCTGACAATTATTTTCTTGATAATTTTGTCTCTAATTGGTTAATTAGAATAAACTGATCTCTAACATTGAAATCCAATCTCCAAACTATGAATTATTAGTTTGTTTTGTAAATACGTATCTGCCATAAATATTTTGGCTTGTTTGAGGAATTTTTACATCATAGTGCATTGTATACTACATGCTAACAGATTACAGAAAAAAAAATTATTTGAGATCAATTTTGGAAGCAACTGTTGACTCAAATTTAAGGACCATGTTTCAGTGTGTGGCATATGTATGGTCCTATCAAAGTAAAGGAATGGGTGAAATACAAAATAAAAAGAGGATATGTGTAAATATCAGGTTCAAAGTAATAGGAGATTCTAATACCTTTGCTGACTGACAAGTGATCAGTCATTTTCCACTCTCTACAATCCTGTAGCTCTCAAGGATACTCTGTTCATGGGATTTTTCCAAGGAGGAATACTGCAGTGGGTTGCCATTTCCTTCTCCAGGGGATATTCCCAATCCAGGGAGCGATCAAACCCATGTCTCTTGCATCTGTTGCATTGGCAAGCAGATTCTTTACCAGTAGTGCCATCTTTAGGGGAGGACAAAATAGTCTCATGACCAAGTGGGCTTTATCTGAGGGATGCAAGGATTCATCAATATCCTCAAATCAATGTAACACCACATTAACAAATTGAAAAATGAAAACCATATGATTATCTCAATAGATGCAGAGAAACCCTTTGAAAACATTTAACATTCATTTATGATAAAAACTCTCCAGAAAACAGGAATAGAAAGAACATACCTCAACAAATGACCTTACAATAATAAAAGCACAAAGAAAAGTTTTAAAAAATAAAATAAAAGCTATATATGACAAACACACAGCAAACATTATGCTCAGTGGTGAAAAATTGAAAGCATTTCCCCTAAAGTCAAGAACAAGACAAGGGTGCCCACTCTCATCACTACTATTCAGCATAATTTTGGAAGTTTTGGCCACAGCAATCAGAGCAGAAAAAGAAATAAAAGGAATCCAAGTTGAAAAAGAAGTAAAACTCTCACTGTTTGCAGATGACATGATCCTCTACATAGAAAACCAAAAGACTCCACCAGAAAGTTACTAGAGCTAATCAATGAATATAGTAAAGTGGCAGGATAGAATTTTAACACAGAGAAATCCCTTGCATTCCTATACACTAACAATGAGAAAACAAAGGGAAACTAAGGAAACAATTCCATTCACATTGAAACGAAAAGAACAAAATACTTAGGAATCTACCTAAAGAAACAAAAGACCTAGATATAGAAAACTATAAAACACTGGTGAAAGAAATCAAAGAGGGCACACATAGATGGAGAAATATACAGTGCTCATGGATCAGAAGAATCAATATAGTGAAAATGAGTATACTACCCAAAGCAATCTATAGATTCAATGCAATGTATCAAGCTGTCAATGATTTTTTTCAGAGAAGTAAAACAAATAATTTCACAATTTTTATGGAAATACAGAACACTTTGAATAGCCAAAGCAATCTTGAGAAAAGAGAATTGAAACTGGAGGAATCAACCTGCCTGACTTCAGTCTCTACTACAAAGCCACAGTCATCAAGACAGTTTGGCACTGGCACAAAGACAGAAATATAGATCAATGGAACAAAATAGAAAGCCCAGAGATAAATCCACACACCTATGGACACCTTGTCTTTGACAGAGGAGGCAAGAATGTACAATGGAGAAGAGACAAACTCTTTAACAAGTGGTGCTGGGAAAACTGGTCAACCACTTGTAAAAAAATTAAACTAGAACACTTTATAACATCATACACAAAAATAAACTCAAAATGGATTAAAGATCTAAATGTAAGACCAGAAACTATAAAACTCCTAGAGGAGAACATAGGCAAAACACTCTCCAACATAAACCACAGCATGATCCTCTATGACCCACCTCCCAGGATATTGGAAATAAAAGCAAACATAAACAAATGGGACCTAATTAAACTTAAAAGCTTCTGCACAACAAAGGAAACTATAAGCAAGGTGAAAAGACAGCCTTCAGAATGGGAGAAAATAATAGCAAATGAAGCAATGGAAAAAGAATTAATCTCAAAAATATACAAGCACCCCTGCAAATCAATTCCAGAAAAATAAAAGACCCAATCAAAAAGTGGGCCAAAGAACTAAGCAGACATTTCTCCAAAGAAGACATAGAGATGGCTAACAAACACATAAAAAGATGCTGAACATCACTCATTATCAGAGAAATGCAAATCAAAACCACAATAAGGTACCATTTCATGCCAATCAGAATGGCTGTGATTCAAAAGTCTACAAGCAATAAATGCTGGAGAGGGTGTGGAGAAAAGGGAACCCTCTTACACTGTTGGTGGGAATGCAAGCTAGTACAGCCACTATAAAGAACAGTCTGGATATTCCTTTAAAACAAAACAAAACAACAACAACAACAACAACAAATGAAAGTAGACCTTCCCTATGACCCAGCAATCCAACTGCTGGGCATACACACTGAGGAAACCAGAATAGAAAGAGACACGTGTACCCCAATGTTCATCACAGCACTGTTTATAATAGCCAGGACATGAAAGCAACCTAGATGTCCATCAGCAGATGAATGGATAAGAAAGCTGTGGTACATATACACAATAGAATATTACTCAGCCATTTAAAAGAATACATTTGATTCATTTCTAATGAGGTGGATGAAACTGGAGCCTATTATACAGAATGAAGTAAGCCAGAAAGAAAAACACCAATACAGTATGCTGCTGCTTCTAAGTCGGTTCAGTCATTTCCAACTCTGTGTGACCCCATAGACGGCAGCCCACCAGGCTCCCCAGTCCCTGGGATTCTCCAGGCAACAACACTGNTTCCATGTCCAGTTCTAACTGTTGCTTCCTGACCTGCATACAGATTTCTCAAGAGGCAGGTCAGGTGGTCTGGTATTCCCATCTCTTTCAGAATTTTCCACAGTTTATTGTGATCCACACAGTCAAAGTCTTTGGCATAGTCAATAAAGCAGAAATAGATGTTTTTTTCTGGAACTCTCTTGCTTTTTTGATGATCCAGCGGATGTTGGAAATTTGATCTCTGGTTCCTTTACCTTTTCTAAAACCAGCTTGAACATCAGGGAGTTCATGATTCATGTATTGCAATTGTACAGTACTTGAACATTCTTTGGCATTGCCTTTCTTTGGAATTGTAATGAAAACTGACCTTTTCCAGTCCTGTGGCCACTGCTGAGTTTTCCAAATTTGCTGGCATATTGAGTGCAGCACTTTCACAGCATCATCTTTCAGAATCTGAAATAGTTCAACTGGAATTCCATCACTTCCACTAATTTTGTTTGTAGTGATGCTTTCTAAGGCCCACTTGACTTCATATTCCAGGATATCTGGCTCTAGATGAGTGATCACACCATCGTGATTATCCAGGTCATGAGGATCTTTTTTGTACAGTTTCACACCTTAACCCTTTGTAATTTGGGTTCCACTACCATCATTTTACCCTTCAGATTTAACCTCTTCAAAAATTAACATTCAGCTCTCCAAATCCAGTGCTGCTCCAGATATTTCATATTCTTAAATTCTTCTTATTTTTTATCCTCTTAAATCACTCTTTGGTATCTGATGTTATTTTGCACTAGTTTTTGAAACAGTATATTTCCATGATCATCTTCAGTACAGTCAGACCTCCATAGCCATAGGTTCCACAAATGAAATTTCAACAAACTTCAGATCAAAAATATTCAGAAAAATTTCTAGAAAGTTCCCCAAATCAAAATTATTTACATATTATTTATATTGTATTAGGTTTACTGAGTAATATTGAGATTATTTAAAGCATATTGGAAGAGGTACAGAGTTTCATGCAAATACTATATTTCACATAAGGGACTTGATCAACTGTGGATTTTGGAATCTGCAGCAGTCCTGAAACTGATACTCTGAAGATACTAAGGGACAACTGTGCTGTTTGTTCTCTGCCTTATGTTCCTCATCCTAAGCATCAGTATTCTCCACATTCAGTCCTTACTGCTCAACTCTGCTCACTCAACATTCTCTCTGGAGCCAATGCTGCTTGTACCACTGCTTTTAATGGTAAAAATGTTTTAAAATAATTTTGATTTGAATGATTCCTGAATCTCTACCTGTATATGAGGTCACACTAAAGCTTCAGTCCCTTTTTTCCAAACAAATTCCTCTAAGAAGGTATAATTAACATTCTTAAATAAACTAGGTATTGATTTATTTACACAGCTAATATTTAAGAAATAAGCACTGAAATGATTAGGATTAAAGGAGCATAATATGTACATTTTGTGTCAGAAAAAAGTATGCATAACCCATGGAATATATACATGTGCATGTATATATAGATAGATTGATAGACATATTTGTGTGTAGACTTGATAACTCTCAGTAAATTTGTGTATATGGATTTTTGTATTATTTTTATACTTAAACTTTTCTTTAAGCTGAAATTATTTCCAAATATAAATTATAAAAATATTTGCAATGTAATTGAAATGGTACTGAGAAGTAATTTCATACTTTTGAAGAAATTTATCATAAAACAAGAAAATTAGATACAAATAAACTAATCTTTCAACTCAAGATGCTTAAAAAACAAAAAGACACACTTTATATATCTAAGTTAAACATGAAGAAAAAATTAATAAATATATGTGCGTAATATATATGAGTCTCCCTGTTTTGGAAAGATTCCCCTGGAGTAGGAAATGGCAACTCACCCCAGTATTCTTGTCTGGAAAATTGCATGGACACAGGAGCCAGACAGGCTACAGTCCATAAGGTCAGAAAAGAATTGGACAGACTTTGTGATTAACCAACAGCAGCAATAAAGCTGCAGGAAATGTTCACCTACCAATTTATTGTTAAATAGGTCCTCATTCATTCCCCATGGAGATGAACCATTCAATTTAATATTCATATGTCTTTCCTTACATCTGATTAAAATAAGTCCTTACTCCTTTTAGTGCATAATCATTGAGGAAAATCTTTACCATTGTTTCAATGGTGACCTAAATAACACATTAATTTAAAAAAAATCTTTTTTTTTATGATTTCAAATACCATCAGGATGAAATGTTCATAGTTCATGGAAATATGAAAGAATGCCTGGAAAAGTTCACTTTCTAGAGTCCAGTTTACATGTTAGAATGGCAGCAATTCATCCCAGTAGCTTTTAATGAATAATTAAAGTATAATAATAGTCACAAAAAGAAATTACTTCTTCCAACTGCTCACTTGAAAATAACAGGAGTGTGCTGTAACAGGAATGCAAATAAACAGGAATGTAAGTAACAGGAATGTAAATAAAATCTTTAAATAACTAAGTATAAAGGAGGATGTTTAAGACACCAATCAAGGAAAACGTTATTAAAAGTCTCATCAATGTGAGAGTACAGAGATCAGCTCATATGTAAATCTGAATTTTGCAATAAGGAGATCATATTCTGAGCCACAGTCAGCTCACAGTGTTGTTTTTGCTGATTGTGTAGAACTTCTCCATCTTTGGCTGTAAAGAAAATCAGTCTGATTTCAGTATTGACCATCTGGTGATGTCCATGTGTAGAGTCATTTCTTATGTGGTTGGAAGAGGATGTTTTCAATGATCAGTGAATTATTTTGGCAAAACTCTGTTAGGGACTTCCCTGGTGGCTCAGAGGTTAAAGCGTCTGCCTCCAATGCAGGAGACCCGGGTTCGATCCCTGAGTCGGGAAGATCCCCTGGAGAAGGAAATTGCAACCCACTCCAGTATTCTTGCTTGGAGAATCTCATGGACTGAGGAGCCTGGTGGGCTGCAGTCCATGGGGTCACAAAGAGTCGGACACGACTGAGTGACTTTACTTACTTACTTACTGTTAGTCTTTGCTCTGCTTCATTTTTTACTCTTAGGCTAACTTGCCTATTACTCCAGATATCTCTTGCCTTCCTACTTTTGCATTCTAGTCCCCTGTGATGAAAAGTCCATCTTTTTTCATGTGTGTGTTAGTTCTAGAAGGACTTGTACATCTTCACAGAACCATTCAACTTTAGCTTCTTCAGCGTTAGTGGTTGGGACATAGACTTGGATTACTTTGATGTTGAATGGTATGCCTTGGAAACAAAGTGAGATAATTCTGTCATTTTTCAAACTGCACCCAAGGACTGTATTTTGGACTTTTTTGTTGACTTTGTGGGCCACTTAATTTCTTCTAAAGGATTGTTACCGAAGTAGTAGATATAATGGTCATCTGAATTAATTTGCTCATTCCCATCCATTTCAGTTTACTGATTCCTAAAATGTCGTTGTTCACTCTTGCCATCTCCTGTTTGACCACTTCCAATTTACCTTGATTCATGAACCTGACATTCTAGATTCCTATGCAATATTTTTCCTTACAGCATCAGACTCTATTTTCACCACCAGACACATCGACTACTGGGTATTGTTTCAGCTTTGACTCAGCCTCTTCATTTCTTTTGAAGCTATTTTTCTCCTCTTCTCCAGTAACATATTGGCACCTACTGAACTGTGAGTTTATCTTTCAGTGTCATACCTTTTTGTTTTTTCATACTGTTCATGTGGTCCTCAAGAAAGAAATGCTGAATCCCTTCTCCTGTGAACCATGTTTTCTCAGAACACTCTATCATGACCATTCCATCTCTGTTGGCCCTGTACAGCATGGCTCATAGTTTCATTGAGCTATCCATGTGATCAGTTTGATTAGTTACCTGTGGTTGTGGTTTTCATTCTGTCTGCCCTCTGATGCATGAAGATAAGAGGCTTGTGAAATCTTCCTGATATGAAGGACTGGCTGTGGAGAAAACTGGGTCTTGCTCTGGCCATACTCAGTAAAACTTTGTTTTGTTTGTTCACTCCAAGCATCTCTGGCAGTGTGAGATTTGATTTTAAATGTGATTGCACCCCTACTACCATCTTGTTGTGTCTTTCCCTTTACATTTAGACTGAGAGTATCGTTTCTGGTGGTATCCAACACTCTCCCATTGATGGTTGTTCAACAGCTAGTTGCAATTTTGGTGCAATCACAGGAGAAGATTAGCACAAGTCCATCTACTCTGCCATCTTAAGTGTTCACTCTTTCTATTTATAGATAGGATTAATTCAACTCAGAGTTCTTTTAGAAACCACTTATAATCTCCCATCACCTAGGCAATAATGGAATGCAACTTCCATTCACATTTTTCAAGGTTGAATATCTTTTATTATATTATGTGAATTTCTTTTCGGGGAACTCTCTTGAATCTTTATTCTTAATACACATGCACTTTAAAGTGTATATTGCTCATTTGTATGACTATGGTGTGATCACTCACCAAGAGTCAGACATCCTGAAATGCAAAGTCAAGTGGGCCTTAGAAAGCATCACTATGAACAAAGCTAGTGGAGGTGATGGAATTCCAGTTGAACTATTTCAGATCCTGAAAGATGATGCTGTGAAAGTGTTGCACTCAATATGCCAGCAAATTTAGAAAACTCAGCAGTGGCCACAGGACTGGAAAAGGTTTTCATTCCAATCCCAAAGAAGGGCAATGCCAAAGACTGTTCAAATTACAGCACAATTAAACATATCTCACACACTAGCAAAGTGATGCTCAAAATTCTCCAAGTTAGACTTCGACAGTATGTGAACTAAGAACTTAGTGATGCTCAAGATGGATTTCAAAAAGACAGAGGAACCAAAGATCAGATTTTCAATATCTGTTGGATCATATAAAAGGCAAGAGAATTCTAGAAAAAACATCTATCTGTCTGATTATGCTAAAGTTTTTGTCTGTGCAGATCACAGCAAACTGTGGGAAATTCTTCAAGAGATAGTAGTATCAGATCACTTCCCTTGTCTCCTGAGAAATATGTATGCAGGTCAAGAATCAACAGTTAGAACCAGACATGGAACAAAAGACTGGTTCTAAATTGGGAAAGGAGTGTGTCAAGGCTGTATATTGTCACCCTGCTTATTTTACTTATATGCAGAATACATCATGCAAAATTCCAGGCTGGATGTAACAAAAGCTAGAATCAAGATTGCCAGGAGAAATATCAATAACTTCAGATATGCAGAAGTCCGGAGAAGGCACTGTCAACCCATTCCAGTACCATTGCCTGGAGAATCCCAAGGATGGAGGAGCCCAGTGGGCTGCCATTTCTGTGGTCACACAAAGTCAGACATGACTGACACGAATTAGCAGCAGCATGCAGTTGTCACCACCCTTATGGCAGAAAGTGAAGAGGAACTAAAGAGCCTCTTGAGAAAATGAAAGAGGAGAGTGAAAAAGCTGGCTTAACATTCAAAATATGAAGATCGTGGCATCTGGTTGCATCACTTCATGGCAAATAGATGGGGAAACAATGAAAACAGTAACAGACTTTATTTTGGGGGGCTCCAAAATCACTGCAGATGGTGACTACATCCATGAAATGAAAATATTCTTGCTCCTTGGAAGAAAAGCTGACAACCTAGACAGCATAATAAAAAGCAGAGACATTACTTTACAGACAAAGGTCCATCTACTCAAAGCTATGGTTTTCCCAGTAGTCATGTATGGATATGAGAGTAGGACTATAAAGAAAGCTGAGAGCCAAATAATTGATGCTTTTGAACTGATGTTGGAGAAGACTCTTGAGAGTTCATTGGATGTCAAGGATAACAAACCAGTCAATCCTAAAGGAAATCAGTCCTGAATATTCATTGGAAGCACTGATGCTGAAGCTGAAACTCCAATACTTTGGCCACTTGATGCAAAGAGCTGACTCACTGGAGAAGAACCTTATTCTGGGAAAGATTGAAGACAGGAGGAGAAGGGGACGACAGAGAATGAGATGGTTTGAATAGCATCACTGACTCAATGGACATGAGTTTGAGTAAGCTCCAGGAGTTGGTGATGGACAGGGAAGCCTGATATGCTGCAGTCCAAGGGGTTGTAAAGAGTCAGATACAACTGAATGGCTGAACTGAACTAAGCCAGGAAGAAATAGAAAATATGAACAGACTGATTATAAATACTAACTGAATTTGTAATTTAAAAACTCCCAGCACACAAAAGTTTAGGACCCGGTGGTTCCACAGGCAAAGTCTAACATTTAGAGAAGAGTTAACACATATTCTTTTGAACCTATTAAAAAAAAATTGCAGAGGATGGAACAGTTTTGAACTCATTCAATCAGGTCACCATCACCCTGATAACAAAACCAGACCCAGATACTATAAAGGAAGAAAATTACAGCCAATATCACAGATAAACATAGATTCAAAAATCATCAATAAAATACCACAATCTGTGTCCAACAAGACATTAAAAGACCATATACCATGATCAAGTGAGATTTAATCCCAGGGTTGCAAGGATTTTTCATTATCTACAAATCAATTAGTGTGATGCACCACATTACCAAATTGAAGAATAAAAAAATTTTCAATACATGCAGAAAAAGTTTTCAATAAAATTCAGAAATAATTTGTGACTCTCCAGAAATAAGTCTCTCTCTCTGAAATAACTCTCCAGAAAGTGGGAACAGAGGAAATATATGACATACCCACAGCTAACATCACACTCAATGGTGAAAAGGTGAAAGCATTTCTTCTGAGATCAGGAACAAGACAAGGATGTCCACCCTCTCCATTTTTATTCAACATAGTTTTGGAAGTCCTAGCCACAGCAATCAGAAAAGTAAAAGAAATAAAAGGAATCAAAACTGGGGAAATAGAAGTAAAACTGTCACTATTTATTTGCAAATGACATGATATTATTATACATGTGAAAGTGTTAGTTGCTCAGTCGTGTACAATTCTGCAACGCTATGGACTGTAGGCAACCAGGCTCTTCTGTCCATGTAATTCTCCAGGAAAGAATACTGGAGTGGGTAGTCATTCCCTTTTCCAGAGGATCTTCTCAACCCTGGGATCAAACCTGGGTCTCCTGCATTGCAGGCAGATTATTTTTTACCATCTGAGCTCCAGGGAAGCCTTATACTATACATAGAAAATCCTAAAGAAACTTACTTTTGAAGTTTCAGTGAATTCAAGAGTAAATTTTACACAATAACCTAGAAAAATAATGTCTTCTTACCTCCCCAAAGAGAAGCATTTATTTCTACACTGCAGATTTATTTGGCAATCAGCAAGAAGGTATTAAGCTTTTTGAGTAATGTTTGTTTAAAGATTCAGAGGAGAGGGTAGACTTTTGTTAATTGTAAAATAAACAAATCTGAAGCAGAAGCAGGAGATGATGCCTAAGAAAAACTCAATATGTTTTCTAAAGCATACAGATAAGCTTGCAAACTATTCCCCTCACTGATTTAGGACCACTTATAATCAAGTCACACATAGTGTATCGGGCCTGGGACTAAGTTCTCTGTCAATTGTAGTACAATAACCCTTGACCTATGCAGTTTAGACATTTTCCCACCAGGAAACTTATCTGACTTTTGCCTCATTCCCTCAGGATATTTCTAGATATTTACTAATTATTGTCACAAATTCATCAGCATTAACTTTTTAATGAATGATTCTGAGTAAAAATGCATTCTATCAAGATGTGTTTTTGATGTTAACATAGTTTCTTAGAAACAAAATCTCACAACCCAAAGTTTTCATACTAAGATATTTTCAAGTTTTGAGACTTTTTAAGCATATACTTTTGTTTCAATGATAACCACAGAAAATTAGCAAAGGGTTATTGAATATCCTTTATAACTAAGGGGTGTTTGATTTCAGTTTTTCTATAAATGTGTGAATTTTTACTCTCTATCTTTCCAAACCAGAGATTGAACCCAGGTCTCCTACATTGCAGGTGGATTCTTTACCATCTGAGTCACTAGGGAAGCCCAAGAATACTGGAATGGGTAGCCTATCACTTTTCCAGGGAATCTTGCCCACCCAGGAATCCAACCGGGTCTTCTGCATTACAGGCCGATTCTTTATCAGTTAGCTACCAGGGAAGCCCTCATTACATGGAATCAAACAATAAGAAAAAGGTACAGGGCTTAGTTTTTAAAGTGATGTTTTTCACATTAGCATTCACAGACTCTGAGAGGTCTGAAGATAATCTTTTGGGTCTGTGATTTCCCAAGTTTGAGAAACATTACCTTAAATTCAAAACTGAATCAAATGGATAAGTGGCAAGATGAAAATTAGGCACTGTTGTGAGTAGATCTTTGTGTCCATCCCAGATCACACCAAGAAACTGCCCACTTCTCATCAACAAAAGCCCAACATGACTTCATAAAGGAAGAGAAATATTTGTGCTATGGAAAAGTCAAGGGCTTTGGGTTCAAACAGAACTGGCTCGGGTTTAGATTATGGCTTCAGCAATTTCTGCTGCTTATCAGACTTTCCAGTTCTCTGGTAGGGCTGAAGATAGAGTGAAATAATAAATGCAAAGTTGTATTGGTACTCAAATCAATACCAGGCCCATAATAGCTGTTTAATAAAGGTTGCTCCCACTTAACTCAGAATTTAGCATGAAAATGAGATATTCTGACACTAAATTCAGTGATTTTACCTTTTTAATGCCAAAGTAAAAGTATTACATCGCTCAGTCATGTCCAGCTCTTTGTGACTTTATACTCTGTCCAAGGAGATCCAACCAGTCCATTCTGAAGGAGATCAGCCCTGGGATTTCTTTGGAAGGAATGATGCTAAAGCTGAAACTCCAATATTTTGGCCACCTCATGTGAAGATTTGACTCATTGGAAAAGACTCTGATGCTGGGAGGGATTGGGGGCAGGAGGAGAAGGGGACGACAGAGGATGAGACGGCTGGATGGCATCACTGACTCGATGGACGTGAGTCTGAGTGAACTCCGGGAGTTGGTGATGGACAGGGAGGCCTGGCGTGCTGCGATTCATGGAGTCACAAAGAATCGGACACGACTGAGCAACTGAATTGAACTGAACTGAACTAACCCTGTCCATGGAACTTTCTAGGCAAAAACACTGGAGTGGGTTGCCATTTCTTTCTCCAAGGGATCTTCCCAACTCAGGGATCAAACCCAAGTTTCCTGCATTGTAAGCAGATTCTTTAATGTCTCAGTCACCAGAGAAGCTCTTGTAATGCCAAGTTGCCCTTGGGAAAAAAAAAAAAAAAAAGTAAAATAATTCAAGGATAAATGTTTTTTACTGTGATTCTGTATTGTTTCCAGTGAAGAACAGAAAATATATGTATTAATTGTATTATTACCATGGATTAAAAGGCATTTTGAACTAATCTAATCTGAAACAGTTTACTGTGTGTAGTTCTCAAACATTTGGGAAAGTTTAAAACCAAAATTAAGAGAACACAAAGCCCCACAATCTTCTCATTTCTAGAGTCACTTTCAGTCTTAGCCTCGCACAGCTGTATACTGGGAATCATCCAACTGCACAGAGATAGATCTCTTTCCACTCATTTGCATAATTCTGAATTCCTTTCAGAGGAAGCATAATACCAGTGCAGAAATATAAAGACTCAACAACAGTCATCTAAGGAAGAATTCAATCAACTAAAACAGCTGTTCATCAGAAATGTTGCAAAGCTTCCTTTATCAACCATATGTTTCTTCCTGACAGTTGCAATTCCAAAATTATATTGGTTACATTTTATTCTGGCAGAGTATTAAAATATTTCTTAGTTGCACCATTCAAAACATGAAAAGCTTTGAAATAAAAAAAAAAAAATTAAAATAGCTTATTGGTTTGTGTGTGGGTGTATAAAGGAGAGAAAAATCTTATGCACCAGTATTTAGCTTCATCTTACTCAGTTTTGCGAAGTTGCACTGTAATACATTAATCATTTACATGTTTATTTAGATGTAGCAAAATTATTAGAGCATAATCATCTTCAGTGCTAACCTACCTGGGTTTACAACCTGATTTTATCTCTTATATTATGTGACTTTGGGTTGCTTATCTCTCTATTCCTCACTTCAACATGTCAAATGGAGACAATAATACTACCTTCCCTATATACTTGTTTTGAAAGATTGAGTGCATCTATGAAAAAGCATAGAATAATGTTTGAATCATCATAAATATTACATAAGTTATAGTTTTCACAATTAGTACTATTTAACATTATCCCATAAATTTATCCCTATATTGGTTTAGCAAATTATTTGCAGTATAATTTGGTTACCTTATAATCGAGCTTCCCTGGTGGCACAAATGGCAAAGAATCTGCTTGCAAGAAAGAGATTCAGGTTCAATCCCTGGGTTGGGCAGATTCCCTGGAGAAGGGAATGACAACCAACTCCAGTATTCTTGCCTAGAGAACTTCATGGATGGAGGAACCTGGCAGGCTACAGTCCATCAGGTCATTATGAGTCAGATATGACTGAATGACTAATCAGATTTAATTTGGAAGACAAAAGAATCATTTTCTGTATCTGTTAGACATCACATTTTTATAATTTGCATATAGACTAGACAGATAGCTATTAAAATGTTAATTATGTTATTAAAATAATTATTTCAATATTAATTCTTGAATATGGGCATTTCATAGTTTAAATGGCATGAGTACAGGAGTCTGTCCCCACTTGTTCATCTTTGTAACCCTGATAATTAGCACAATACTGGACACGTATTTACACTCAATCAGTGTGTGCTGAGATATATTTAGTAAATGAGATCTATTTAGTAAATAGTGAATATTGGCTTAGATGTCTTGAAATTTTGTGATTTTTTTGTACAAATTGTCTTTTCTATTGTATCACAATAAAGTACCAATTTTCCATTTTTAAGTCATGCAATCTTTAAATTTTACAAGTATTTCTTCAAATCAAAGATTTAGCCATACTCCTTTTGCTGGCATAAATCAGATTTGTGTTGTTACAAAGAAAGTGAAAGTGAAAGTCACTCAGTGGTGTCCAACTCTTCACAATCTCATGGACTTAAGAGTCCGTGGAATTCTCCTGGCCAGAATACTGAGTGGGTAGTGTTTCCCTTTTCAAGGGAATCTTCCCACACCCAGGGATCAAACCCAGGTCTCCTTCATTGCAGGATGATTCTTTACCAACTGAGGTATCAGGGAAGCCCATTAAAAAGAAAAGAGCTCTTAAAACGTAACTACTCTTGCAAGGAAAAAAATAATTTAAAAAAACTTAAGCATCACTTAATTGGATAGACTATAGTTTTGGTTCTCAATAGAGATTCTGATTCAATGGATATGGGATGTATTTCAGAATCTGTAGAAATTCACCAATGCATATTGAAAGTCATTTGCATATATGTGCAAAATGTGCATATGTTACTTATTGCTATTATATTGATCAATTGTATCAGTCTGAAAGGCAATAAATGCTGTTTCCAATATCAAATGGGGAATAAGTAAGATATTACAGGGAGGGTAGAATGAAAAAAGCTGTTATAAATAAATAAAAAACTAATTAGAGGTGATTTAATTTATTCTGGAGAAGATAGTGACACCCCACTCCAGTACTCTTGCCTAGAAAATCCCATGGACAGAGGAGCCTGGTGGGCTGCAGTCCATGAGATCGCTAAGAGTCAGACACTACTGAGCGACTTCACTTTCACTTTGCACTTTCATGCATTGGAGAAGGAAATGGCAACTCACTCCAGTGTTCTTGCCTGGAGAATCCCAGGGCCAGGGGAGCCTGGTGGGCTGCCGTCTATAGGGTCGCATAGAGTTGGACACGACTGAAGTGACTTAGCGGTAGCAGCAATTTATTTTTATTTATTTATTTATTTATTTATTTAATATAAATTTATTTATTTTAATTGGAGGTTAATTACTTTACAATATGGTATTGGTTTTGCCATACATCAACATGAATCTGCCACAGGTATACACGTGTTCCCCATCCTGAACCCCTCTCCCTCCTCCCTCCCAGTACCATCCCTCTGGTTGTCCAGGTTCAATACATGATACTGGATGCTTGGGGCTGGTGCACTGGAGCAATTTATTTCTATAAGGTGTCACAGAGACATAAATTATTTCTTGGGAAGTTGCAACTAACCATCACCTTTAGACATTTCTAATAAAGCTTGAACTAAGCATGTGCTGATATAGCTTAGACCTTTAATATTTTTCAAATGATAGTCCTTTCATAGGAAACTTACAATATATATAATCAAATTATACTCACATCTTTACAGGTATGTCAAAAAGTCACTTGTTCCATATTTAACTAACATCTAGCTAATTCCATAGATGGAGGGGCCTGGCTGGCTGCAGTCCATGGGGTCACAAAGAGTTGGACATGACTTAGCGACTTCAATTCTAGCTAATCTCTCAACTTCTGTATTCTGTCTTTTAATCTAGTACTAAAATCAAATAACTGAAACATGAAAATATTGGAGAACTTTGCTAATGGTAACAATTGCCTAGGGTAAAGGTGTTCAAGCCTAGAATAAAATGTGTGCTATTAATCAGCAGTTTATTAAAATGCTTTTTTTAAATATTAATGCCTTGTTACAGCACTTAAGATCATGTCATTGAGTTGCATCTATTACACTGGTTTATCACAAGTCATGATGAAAGTGAAGCATAATTTTTTCTTCTTTAGGTTCATTCATTATAACAAATTTCAAAATCTAATCATTAGGCAGTGTAGATTTGACTTCTCAGTATATTATTGATTTATGAAACATTTATGTTTATAATGCTTTACTATCTCCTTATGAGAATCTTTTAGGTGAAAGCGTACTAAAGAGAATCCAAGACTGGATTAATTATACTAATGAATTTACTAATTTATTCATTTAACCAAGAATTTTCAGGTGCTGGTGTTGTATCATGTACTGTGATAGACTCTGGTGATCAAATTATAAATAAGATATAGTATATATTAATCTTTCTCTTGTAACTCAGTGTGGGGGAGAAATTTTTGGTCCACAGCCAAGATCTTTTATTAAATGAGGTTCTTTTGATTTTTTGTAAGGTAAGCTTAAATGCAATGTGACCATTACTCTACAGGAGCAGTTCTGTCTAAATATTTAACCCAAAGAGACATTTCTCCAAAGACATACAGATGGCTAACAAACACATGAAATGATGTCCAACATCACTCATTATCAGAGAAATGCAAATCAAAACCACAATGAGGTACCATTTCACGTCAGTCAGAATGGCTGTGATCCAAAAGTCTACAAGCAATAAATGCTGGAGAGGGTGTGGAGAAAAGGGAACCTTCTCACACTGTTTGTGGAAATGCAAACTAGTACAGCCACTATGAAGAACAGTGTGGAGATTCCTTAAAAAACTGGAAATAGAAATGCCATATTACCCAGCAATCCAACTGCTGGGCATACACACTGAGGAAACCAGAATAGAAACATGTGTACCCCAGTGTTCATCGCAGCACTGTTTCTAATAGCCAGGACATAGAAGCAATCTAGATGTTCATCGGCAAATGAATGGATAAGAAAGCTGTGGTACATATACACAATGGTGTATTACCCAGCCTTAAAAAGAATACATTTGAATCAGTATAATGAGGTGGATGAAACTGGAGCCGATTATGTAGAGTGAAGTAAGCCAGAAAGAAAAACACCAATACAGTATGCTAACGCATATATATGGGATTTAGAAAGATGGTACCGATAACCCTGTATGCAAGACAGCAAAAGAGACACAGATGTATAGAACAGTCTTTTGGACTCTGTGGGAGAGGGAGAGGGTGGGATGATTTGGGAGAATAGAATTGAATCATGTATAATATCATATAAGAAACAAATCACCAGTCCAGGTTTGATGCAGTGTACAAGATGCTTGGGGCTGGTGCACTGGGATGACCCAGAGGGATGGTACGGGGAGGGAGGTGAGAGGGGAGTTCAGGATGGGGAACACGTGTACACTCGTGGTGGATTCATGTTGATGTATGGCAAAACCAATACAATATTGTAAAGTAATAATAAATAAATAAATAAATGATAAATGGTTAAAATAAATAAATAAATATTTAACGTACAGAACAGTGGTTTTAATTGAATCACTAGCAATTCCACCATGACTTAGGCTGTAAACATGCTGTTAAGGTACATCCTGAACTTTCAGAAAAGAGAAATGGACTTTCTCAATCAAAAAGAGAAATCTCCTTCAGAGAATAGATAAAGGATAGTTACCAGAGCCAGTACTCACCCCCATGGAAATGGAGGCATTGCTCTCTGACTCCCCAGTTTCTCCTCAGAAAACAGAGGTGAAAAGAACCCTTTTCCTTACTGTATGTTTTAAACATTACAGTGATGTTTATTCATTCCATTCTGGTGAAAAAAACAGAGACTCTAATCTGGTAGTTCAGACCAAAGACAGTTTCAGAACTGTTCAAAATCCATCTTTCTTCTCTGCATAAAGAGTCAAAAGACATTTGGCTCTCATAGACTATAGTCAAAGTAATTCATAAATAATTATATAATACTTTATAATGTAAGTTTGAGCAGGCATAATGAATGAGTAATAGTGATTATATTTCCCCAATTGTACATGAAGCCCCATGGTTTATGTAGAGCTTTTTAGACACCCTTACCCCTTGAAAAATACAAAAAACTGTAATGTTGTCCCTACAGTCATGGAGTTTAGACAAATTTAAGACCAAGGAAACATTTTGTAAGCAACATATCACAGGCTGTAAGAGGTGAAGAATTCTGTTCATTGATCTGTTCTTGAAGTTCAGAAATAGAAAAATAGAGTGGGAGAATTATGCAAGTAATATTGATATCATATATCATATAATTTTGATGTTTTAAAATGCTGTTTACTATTTGTAGTAAAATAAAAAGGTGAATTGACAGTATTCCTAGTTAGGGGTTTTATCTATAGTTCTGTTTTTGTTTTATTAGCATTAACAATGAAAATATACTGTCTTTATGATAGTCTACTTCTATTTATTAAATAGGAGTATATTGACAGTTCATTGTAAACAAGAGATTCCCCCAAAAAAACAAAGAAATAAAAGTGAATGTAACTAATCCATGCTTGATTAGTAGCACTAATACTAAAATCTATTGTTGAAAATAAGATAACATTCAATATAAAGTTGAAATTGAATGACTATATGATAAGAAATATCATTCTACAAATCAAAATATGCTATATTAAAATGACATTAAAATATTCTAAGCAGCCTATAAAACTTTATGTGATGTTTCTAAAGTTATTAGAATTAAGATACTCTACAATATCATTGTTAATTTCAAAAAGTAACTGGAAACATTTATACAAATAAATAGTAGAGAAAAAAAGGCTTTCCCAACCACTAGTCTATGCATTCATGACTAGCTGGATTGAAAACTGGAAGTCAGGCATGAAATAAGGACAATCTGTTAAAGCCTTTGAAAATGCTAATAATAAAAATTTTTGATAAATTATATCCATATAAAAATAGACAGTGACATGAAGATTACTTAAAAATGTTGAATTATGGAATCTGGAATTCTCGAGTCAAAGGAAATCAGGGCTCATGATTAAAATATCTACAGTCAAATGTGGGAGTTAGACATTTTAGCCACACACAGAAAGATGGAAGCATTTAATGATTCTACCCTCGTTCTGAAGGAAAAGCAAATCAAAAGGTAAATAAGCACTTTTTGGAAAAAAAGAACACAAGATTTGGTTTAATTACAAATACAACTGATAAAGCCAGGAAACATAAAAGTGTACAAGTCAAATTAAGATGTTAACTTTATGATATGATGAAATACAGATCTATAAAAATAGTAATAGGCTGCTAGTCCTATGAATTGCAACTATAAAAGGCACTTGATATTAGAATTTTACCAATGATTCAAGGTTTATATTAAATCTCAAAAGTGCTGATCTCAAACTACCCAGTTCAATTCAGTTCATCACTCAGTCGTGTCCGATTCTTTGTGACCAAATGAATCGCAGCACACCAGGCCTCCGTGTCCATCACCAACTCCCAGAGTTTACCATCGAGTTGGTCATCGAGTTTGGTCCACTGAGTTGGTCCATAAAGTTGATGATGCCATCCAGCCATCTCATCCTCCTTCGTCGCCTTCTGCTCCTGCCCTCAATCCCTCCCAGAATAAGGGTCTTTTCCAATGTGTCAACTCTTCGCATGAGGTGGCCAAAATATTGGAGTTTCAGTCTCAGCATCAGACCTTCCAATGAACACCCAACTGATCTTTAGGATGGACTAGTTGGATCTCCTTGCAGTCCAAGAGATTCACAAGAGTCTTCTCCAACACCACAGTTCAAAAGCATCGATTCTTCGGCGCTCAGCTTTCTTTACAGTCCAACTCTCCCATCCGTAAATGACCACTGGAAAAACGATAGCTTTGACTAGATGGAAACTGTTGACAAAGTAATGTCTCTGCTTTTGAATATGATATCTAGGTTGCTCATAACGTTCCTTCCAAGGAGTAAGCGTCTTTTGATTTCATGGCTCCAATCACTATCTGCAGTGATTTGGGAACCCCAAAAAATAGTCTGACACTGTTTCCACTGTTTCCCCATCTATTTCCCATGAAGTGATGGGACCAGATGCCATGATCTTCGTTTTCTGAATGTTGAGCTTTAAGCCAACTTTTTCAGTCTCTCTTTCACTTTCATCAAGAGGCTTTTTAGCTCCTCTTCACTTTCTGCCATAAGGGTGGTGTCATCTGCATATCTGAGGTTATTGATATTTCTTCCAGCAGTCTTGATTCCAGCTCGTGCTTCATCCAGCCCAGCACTTCTCATTATGTACTCTGCATATAAGTTAAAAAAGCACAGTGACTATACAGCCTTGACATGCTCCTTTTCCAATTTGGAACCAGTCTGTTGTTCCATGTCCAGTTCTAACTCTTGTTTCCTGACCCGCATACAGATTTCTCAAGAGGCAGGTCAGGTGATCTGGTATCCCCATCTCTTTCAGAATTTTTCACATTTATTGTGATCCACAGAGTCAAAGGCTTTAACATAGTCAATAAAGCAGAAATAGGTATTTTTCTGGAACTCTCTTGCTTTTTCAATGATCCAGCAGATGTTGGCAATTTGACCTCTGGTTCCTCTGCCTTTTCTAAAACCAGCTTGAACATCAGGGAGTTCACAGTTCATGGACTGCTAAAGCCTGGCTTGGAAAATTTTGAGCATTACTTTACTAGCCTCTGAGATGAGTGCAATTGTGTGGTAGTTTGAGCATTTTTGGCATTGCCTTTCTTTGGGATTGGAATGAAAACTAACCTTTTCCAGTCCTGTGGCCACTGCTGAGTTTTCCAAATTTGCTGGCATATTGAGTGCAGCACTTTCACAGCATCATCTTTCAGGTTTTTAAATAGCTCAACTGGAATTCCATCACCTCCACTAGCTTTGTTCATAGTGATACTTTCTAAGGCTCACTTGACTTCACATTCCAAGATGTCTGGCTCTAGATGAGTGATCACACCCTCGTGCTTATCTGGGTCTTGAAGATCTTTTTTGTACAGTTCTGTGTATTCTTGTCACCTCTTCTTCATATCTTCTGCTTCTGTTAGGTTCATATAATTTCTGTCCTTTATTGAGCCCATCTTTGTATGAAATGTTCCCTTGCTATCTCTAATTTTCTTGAAGAGATCCCTAGTCTTTCCCATTCTGTTGTTTCCTCTATTTCTTTGCATTGATTGCTGAGGAAAGCTTTCTTATCTCTTCTTGCTATTCTTTGGAACTCTGCATTCAGATGTTTATATCTTTCCTTCTTTCCTTTCCTTTTTGCTTCTCTTCTTTTCACAGCTATTTGTAAAGCCTTCTCAGGCAGTCATTTTGCTTTTTTGTATTTCTTTTCCATGGGGATGGTCTTGATCCCTATCTCCTGTGCAATGTCACCAACCTCCATCCATAGTTCATCAGGTACTCTGTCTATCAGATCTAGTCCTTTAAATCTATTTAGGTCATACCTGAATGGTTTAATTATTTTCTCTTCTTCAATTTAAGTCTGAATTTGGCAATAAGGAGTTCATGATCTGAGCCACAGTCAACTCCTGATCTTGTTTTTACTGACCTAATAGAGCTCCATCTTTGGCTGCAAAGAATATAATCAATCTAATTTCAATGTTGATCTTCAAGTGAGGTCCATGTGTAGAGTCTTCTCTTGTGTTGTTGGAAGATGGTGTTTCCTATGACCAGTGTGTTCTCTTGGCAAAACTATTAGTCTTTGCCCTGCCTCTTTCAGTACTCCAAGGCCAAATTTGCCTGTTACTCCATGTGTTTCTTGACTTCCTACTTTTGCATCCCAGTCCTCTATAATGAAAAAGGCATCTTTTTTTTTTTTTGGGGGGGTGTTAGTTCTGAAACGTCTTGTAGGTCTTCATGGACCTGTTTAACTTCAGCTTCTTCAGCATTACTTCTTGGAGCATGGGCTTGGATTACCATGATATGGAATGGTTTGCCTTGGAAACAAACAGAGATCGTTCTGTCATTTTTGAGATTGATCCAAGTACTGCATTTCAGACTTTTGTTGACCATAATAGCTACTCCATTTCTTCTAAGGGATTCCTACCCACAGTAGTAGATATAATGGCCATCTGAGTTAAATTCACCCATTCCAATTCATTTTAGTTCACTGATTCCTAGAATGTTGACATTCACTCTTGCCATCTCCTGTTTGACCACTTCCAATTTGCCTGATTCCAGGTTCCTATGCGCTATTGCTCTTTACAGCATCGGACCTTGCTTCTATCACCAGTCACAGCCACAGCTGGGTATTGTTTTTGCTTTGGCTCCATCCCTTCATTCGTTCTCAAGCTTTTTCTCCACTAATCTCCAGTAGCATATTGGGGACTTACCGACCTGGGGAGTTCCTCTTTCAGTATCCTATCATTTTGCTTTTTCATACTGTTCATAGGGTTCTAAAGGCAAGAATACTGAAGTGGTTTGCCATTCCCTTCCCCAGTGGACCACATTCTGTAAGACCTCTCTCCCATGACCCATCCATATTAAGTGGCCTCACACAGCATGGCTTAGTTTCATTGAGTTAGACAAGGCTGTGTTCTGTGTGATTAGATTAGCTAATTTTCTGTGATCATAGTTTCAGTGTGTCTGCCCTATGATGCCCTCTTGCAACACCTACCATCTTATTTGGGTTTCTCTTACCTTGGACATGGGGTATCTCTTCACTGCTGCTCCAGCAAAGCACAGCTGCTGCCCCTTACCTTGGACGAGGTCGCCCCTCCTGACCTTGAACATGTAGTAGCTCCTCTCAGCCCTCCCCACCCATGCAGCCGCTGCTCCTTGGATGTGGGGTAGCTCCTCTCGGCCACTCCTGCATCATTGCAGCCTGGTACTCTCAGTCGCCACCCCTGATCTTGGGCGTGGGGTAGCTCCTCTCAGTCGCACTTCTGTGCAGGTCCATTGCAGTCGTTGTACTTCTGCTTAAACTACCCAAGCCCTACTAATTTTTATTTTCTCTGAACTTATCTAGATTCTGAAGAGACTAACACTAATTGTAGTACATATTTGTGACAATTTCTGCAGCATTCAGAGACATGATGCATGTGTCCTACTGCAGTCTTCTTTTTAACATAATCTAACTCAGTGCTGGACTTGAAGAGGCCTTTGCTTTACTTGCCCTGTGACCTTGAGCAGTTTTATCTTTTTTAAGCCTTCTTGTTTTTTTTGTTTTTATTTTTTCAGTTGGATAATCATTAGGTCAATCATACCCTAAACTGTTTACAGCACCAATTCACATTCTATTATCTTATTTGTGTTGACACTGATTCAAAGAAAAACACAGAAGGTAATATTCTGGCATGCTGAAGTGAAATTTAAGCTTACATAAGCAGATTTTTTAATGATTATCTTTAATTTCACTGTGGCTCAGGATGACTTTACTGACCAAAAGCAGCACGCGCGCACACACACAAATGTTGAGTGAAATCATTGTGATATTCTTAACAGTCTTAAATGTCAATTTGAAAAATAGGCTATTTCTTCTGAAGCATTTCCCTTTAGAACATAGTGGACTGCAACACTGATGGATGATCAAGGCAGTCTGAGTCATATAAGTAGACTTTATGCTTCTACAAATTAGGAGAAAATACAGATTTTTTTTTTAATCACTCTCACAGCCATGAAACGCTGTTAGCTATTCAAAATGCAAAATTGACTACCAAAAGCTGAGATAAGATAATCTTTTTTTGTTTTTTTTTTACTACCACCTGCATGGGTAAGAATCACAGGCTGTGTGGGAACTTCTCCAAATTTCTTTCTCCTTTTCTACATCCTTTTTGTATATAAACAGTTTCTCTAGCTAACCTGTAAAAGAGACATCTGTTACCTTTATGTAAGCCTATGTACACTGGTCTATGTCACCTTTTGTTTTTTCAGTGCCTGCATGGTGCATCAAATCCTACTAAGTTTCACCTGGAAAGTCTATTTAGCTGTGTCAGTCACTAAGGGCACATGTGTTGTCCATCCTCAACTTCAGACACTGGCAGCAGGTCTTAGAGCTTACTTATCTATTCACATGCTGCAGAAATGACATGAAACCTCCATAAATTGCCAGTTTTTAACATATGGAGGCTTAACAACACACTTCTGAATAACCAACAAATCACAGAAGAAATCAAAAATCAAAATATTCATAGAAATGAATGAAAATGAAAACATAACAACCCAAAACCTGTGGGACACTATAAAAGCAGTGCTAAGAGGAAAGTTCATAGCAATACAGGCATACCTCAAGAAACAAGAAAAAGGTCAAATAAACAACTTAACTCTACACCTAAAGCAACTAGAAAAGGAAGAAATGGAGAACCCCAGAGCTAGTAGNAAAGCAAAACAAACTAAAAAAATAAAAATTAATTAAAAAAATAAATAAACAAATATAGTTTAATGAGTAAAGGCATTTCCTTCAAGTGGTTTATAGTCTAGAACAAGACATAGACACAATAGTGACATTTTAAATTTTTTTCTTCTAGTGTTATTGAGATGCAATTGATATTCAGCACTTTATGAATTTAAGATGCAGAGCATAATCATTTGAATTGTATGCATCATGAAATGTTTACCACATAAGTTTAGGGAACATCTATCAACTAATACAGATACAAGATTAAAGAAACAGAAAAAGTATATTTTCTTGTGATGAAAACTCAGGATTTGCTCTCTTAACTTTTATTTATAACATGCAATGGTGTTAATTGTATTTATCATCCTGTTCATTACATTCTTAGCACTCATTTACCTTCAAGTTGAAAGTTTGTACCTTTTGACTGGTTTGTTCAGTTACCTATTCCCCTGCCATCACCTTTGGTACACAAATAAATCTGATCTCTTTTTCTAGGATTATATTTGTTGCTTTACTTAAGTTTGTAGTATAACTGACCTATGTTAATTTCTAGTACACAACATCAGTTCGGTCAGTTCAGTTCAGTCACTCAGTTGTATCCGACTCTTTGTGACTCCATGAAACACAGCATGCCAGGCCTCCCTGTCCATCACCAACTCCCGGCGTTCACACAAACTCATGTCCATCTAGTCGATGATTCCATCCAGCCATCTCACCCTCTGTCATCCCCTTCTCCTTCTGCCCCTCATCCCTCCCAGCATAGGAGTCTTTTCTAATGAGTCAATTCTTTACACGAAGTGGCCAAAGTATTGGAGTTTCAGCTTTAGCATCAGTCCCTCCAATGAACACCCAACTGATCTCCTTTAGGATGGACTTGAGAGTCCAAGGGACTCTCAAGAGTCTTCTCCAACACCACAGTTCAAAAGCATTAATTCTTTGGCGCTCAGCCTTCTTCACAGTCCAACTCTCACATCCATATATGACCAATGGAAAAACCATAGCTTGACTAAATGGACCTTTGTTGGCAAAGTAGTGTCTCTGCTTTTGAATATGCTGCCTAGGTTGGTCATAATGTTCCGTCCAAGGAGTAAGTGTCTTTTACTTTCATGGCTGAAATCACCATCTGCAGTGATTCAGGAGCTCAAAAAAAAAAATAAAGTCTGACACTGTTTCCACTGTTTCTCCATCTATTTGCCATGAAGTGATGGGACCAGATGTCATGATCTTCGTTTTCTGAATGTTGAGCTTTAAGTCAACTTTTTCACTCTCCTTTTTCACCTTCATCAAGAGGCTTTTTAGTTTCTTTTCACTTTCTGCCATAAGGATGGTGTCATCTGTATATCTGAGGTTATTGATATTTCTTCTGGCAGTCTTGATTCCAGATTGTGCTTCTTCCAGCCCAGCATTTTTCATGATGTACTCTGCATATCAGTTAAATAAGCAGGGTGACACAACATAGTGATTCAATATTTCTATGCATTTTATAATGATCACCACAGTAACTCCAGTTACTGATGGTCACTACAAAAATATATAATTATTGACTATATTCCCAACACTGTAAATTTTATACTCATGATTCATTTATTTGCAACTATAAGTTTGTAACTCTTAATTTCCCTCACCTATTTCTATTTTCTCCCTAAACCCATCCTTCTGGCAACCACCTGTTTATTCTTTAAATCTGTGACCCTTTCTGTTTTTTCTATGCTTATTTATTTGCTTTATTTTTAGATTCCACACAAGTCAAATAATATACTCTTTATATATCTCTGTCTGAACTTATTTCATTCAACATAATACCCTCTATGTCTTTCCATGTTGTCACTGAGAACGTGATTTCATTCATTTTTATAGCTGAGTAACAAATCATTGTGTATATAAATAAATATATACAACATCTTTATTCATTCATCCATTTATTGCCACTTAAGGCCCTTCCATATCTTTATTATTGAAATGAACATAAGCATGCATATATCTTTTTGAATGAGTGTTTTCATTTTCTTCAGATAAATACTCAGGTGAGTTACAATAATTCTGTTTTTGACATTTTGAGGATGCTCTATAATGTTTTCCATAATGGCCACACCATTTTACATCCCCATCAACCGTGCACAATAGTTCCCTTTTGGCCACATTATTGCCAACACATTATTTGTTGTCCTTTTGCCATTCTGACAAGTGTGAGGTAACATTTCATCATGGTTTTAACTTTACATTTCCCTGTTTATTAGTTATGTTAAGTATGTTTTCAAGTCCCTTTTGGCCCTCTCTCTGTCTTCTTTGGAAAAATGTCTATATAGATCCTCTGTCCCTTTCTTCAACAGATTATTTACTATTTTTATTTTGAATTGTATGAGTTCTCTATATGTTTTGGATAGTAACCTCTTATGGTATGTGTCATTTGTAAATATCTTCTCCCATTAATAGGTGACATTTTCTTTTTTCTTTTCTTTCTTTCTTTTTTTTATAAATAGTTTCCCTCACTGTGCAAAAGCTTTTTAGTTTGATGTAATCTCATTTGCTTATCTTTGAGGATAGGCAGAGAAGGTAGTGACACCCCACTCCAGTGTTCTTGCCTGGAGAATCCCAGGGATGGGGGAGCCTGGTTGGTTGCCATCTATGTGGTCACACAGAGGTGGACATGACTGAAGTGACTTAGCAGCAGCCATAAAATCATTACTAAGACGAATGTCAAAGATAATACTGCCTATTTTATTCCAGAAGGTTTAATGTCTTACATTTAAGCCTTTAATGTATTTTGAGTTTATTTTTGTATATGGTGTGAGAAAGCAACCCAGTCTGATTACTTTGCATTTAGCTGTACCAAACAACATTTATTTAAGAGTCTGCTTTTCCTCATTGTATACTCTTGGCTCCTTTGTCCGAGATTAACTGAGCATATAACTGTTAACTCATTTCTGAGCTCTATATTCTGGTCCATATTTATCCACATATCTGTTTTTGTGCCAGTACCATACTGTTTTGATTACTACAGGTTTGTTGTATAGCTTGAAATCAGATAGCATAATGTCTCCAGATTTTTTCTTTCTCAAAAATTGTCTTGGCTATTTGAAACCTTTTATGTTTCCAACAAATTTCAGAATTAATTGTTCACTTGTTTGAAAAATGTCATTTTTTTTAAAATAGGGATTGCATTAAATCACAGATTGCTTTAGGTAGTATGATCATTTTAACAATATAAATTATTCCAATCCATGAGCATGTTGTCACTTGTCATCTTTTGTATGGTCTTCAATTTCTTTCTTCTGTCTTATATGTCTCCAAATACAGACTTTTTACCTCTTTTCTTGGATTTATACCCATATATTTTATTATTTTGTTGCAATTAGAATTGTTCTTTTAATTTTTATTTCTGATAGTTTGATGTTAGTATATATAGAGTGCAACAGATTTCTGCATATTAATTTTGTGCCCTGGAACTTTACCAAATTAAATTATTACTTCTAAATTTCTTGATGGTGTCTATAGAATTTTATATTTATAGTGTCATGTCATCTACAGTGACATATTTATTTCTTGCTTTCCAATTTGGAGGTCTTTTATGTCTTTTTTTAGTCTGATTGCTCTGGCTACAAATTCTTATATTATGCTGAGTAAAATTGTTGAGAGTAGCCATCCTTGTCTTATTCCTGATATTAGAGGAAATTCTTTCAGCTTTTCACCATTGAGTATGACACTTAGTTCAGTTCAGTCATTCAGTCGTGTCCGACTCTTTGCAACCCCATGAATCACAGCATGCCAGGCCTCCCTGTCCATCACCAACTCCTGGAGTTCACTCAGACTCAGGTCCATCTAGTCAGTGATGCCATCCAGCCATCTCATCTTCTGTCATCCTCTTCTGCCCTAAATCACTCCCAGCATCGGAGTCTTTTCCAATGAGCCAACTCTTCGCATGAGGTGGCCAAAGTACTGGAGTTTCAGCTTTAGCATCATTCCTTCCAAAGAAATCCCAGGGCTGATTTTTTTCAGAATGGATTCGTTGGATCTCCTCGCAGGCCAAGAGACTCTCAAGAGTCTTCTCCAACACCACAGTTCAAAAGAATAGTTCTTCGGTGCTCAGTCTTCTTCACAGTCCAACTCTTACATCCATACATGACTACTGGAAAAACCATAGCCTTGACTAGACAGAACTTGGTCGGCAAAGTAATGTCTCTGCTTTTGAATGTGCTATCTAGATTGGTCATAACTTTTCTTCCAAGGAGTAAGCGTCTTTTAATTTCATGGCTGCAGTCACTGTCTGCAGTGATTCTGGAGCCCAAAACAATAAAGTCTGACACTGTTTCCACTGTTTCCCCATCTATTGCCCATGAAGTTATGGGACCGGATGCCATGATCTTTGTTTTCTGCATGTTGAGCTTTAAGCCAACTTTTTCACTCTCCACTTTCACTTTCACTTTCATCAACAAGCTTTTTAGTTCCTCTTCACTTTCTTCCATAAGGGTGGTGTCAACTGCTAGCTGTATAAGTGGTCAATTTATTAACTTTACTGTATGTTTACCTTTACCAATAAATCTTTCCTTTCATCCATTTGATATTTCTAGTTGTGGCTTTTTCTTTTCTACTTAGAGAAGGCCCAACAAAATTTCTTGTAAAAACCTTTGCTAGTTCTCTGAACTCCTTCAAATCAGAATGAAATCCCTGCCAGATAGCCTTCTTAAATGAAAGGCTTGTTGGTTGTGCACGTTTCCCTTTTTTCATTTGTAAATATACCATGCTATTCCCTTATGGGGTCTTTTCTGGTGGCTTAAGCAGTAAAGAATCTGCCCACAACTGGGGAGACCCATGTTTAATCCCTGGGTCAGGAAGATCCCCTGGAGAATTCCATGGACAGAGGAGCCTGGCAGGCTAGAGTCCATGGGGTTGCAAAGAGTTGGACACAACTGGACAACTAACACTTTCCCTTATGACCAACAGAATTTCTGCTGAAAAGTGTGCTGGTAGACTTTTGGGAATTCCTTTATGCTTAATTTGTTGCTTTTCCCTTGCTGATTTTAATAATCTTTCTGAATTTAATTTTTACCATTTTGAATGTGATATGCCTTGGTGTGTACTTCCAGTTTGATCCGTCTGAGACTCTCTGATTCCTGAACCTCGATATTTGTTTCTTTCCCAGGGTAAGGAAGTCTCCAACTATTTTGTCTTCAAATATAATTTCTGCCCCTTCTCTATCATCTCCTTCTGGGACTCCTAAAATATTAATGTTAATATGCTTGATATTGTTCTACAGTTCTCCTAACTGTCCTCATAGTTTTACTGTTTTTTCTTTCTTCTTTTCAGCTTCCACTTTTCTTCCAGTTCACAAATCTGTTCCTTCATATCATCTAATTTACTGTTAATTCCTTCTAGTATATAGTTTATTTCAGTTACAGTATTCTTCAGCTCTGTTTTAATCTTTTTTATATTTTCCAATTCCTTGTTAAAGTTCTCAATGTGTTTTTCCATTCTTATCTCAAGTACTTTGAGCATCTTTATGATCATTATCTTGAACTCTTCATTGGATAGGTTGCTTATCTCCACTTAGTTCTTCTAGGGATTCATTTTGTTTCTTCATTTGGAACATATCTTTGTTCTTCTCATTTTGCCCAGTTTGCTGTTTTAGTTTTTGTATTTGTTATGTTAGTTAAATTTGCTGATCTTGGAGAATTGGCTTTTTCTATGGATGTCTCATGAATGGGATGAATCCACTCCTCTAGTCACCAGGGCTATATGCTCTAGGGGAGCCCCTTACATGAACTGCATGGGCCTTTCTATTGTGAAAAGCTGACTACTGTGGGTAGTCTTATAATTGTGGCTTTCCTATAGTTCTACTGCTTTCCAGACCCTGACTTGTGCAGCAAATGTTGGCCAGTGTGGCCAAGTCTTAATATGGCAAGCTGTGTAGCCTCAGGCTATTTCTGGCCCAGAAGTGAGAGGAGTTGAGTCCCAAAGTGACTAGTGCTGGCCAGGGGGTCCCAGATTTACTGTTGGCTTGTTGATGGTGGGGTCAGTTCCTAACACAGCTGGCTACAGGATCCAGAGCATCCCAAAGGTGATGCTGCCCTGCTGGTGAGAGGTATCAGACCCTAAGGTGAGTGGATGAGGAGCTCATGAATCTTGGACTGGGTGCAACATGCCAATGGGTTGCATTGGGGCCCAATGTGGTTCTAGGGCTGGTGTCAGCACTTGTGAGTGGGACAAGGGCCCAGAGTATCACAGGACTAGTACTGTCTCACTGATGAGTGAAACCATTTCCTGGGGCTATTGCCAACTGACTGGTAAGTAGTACTGGTTTCTTGAATCTGTTGCTATAGGGAACAAACCCACTGGATCATGGAAAAAGCAAGAGAGTTCCAGAAAAACATCCATTTCTGCTTTATTGACAATGCCAAAGCCTTTGATTGTATGGGTCACAATGAACTGTGGAAAATTCTAGAGATGTGGGAATATCAGACCACCTGACCTGCCTCTTGAGAAATCTGTATGCAGGTCAGGAAGCAACAGTTAGAACTGGACATGGAACAACAGACTGGTTCCAAATAGGAAAAGGAGTACGTCAAGATGTATAGTGTCACCCTGCTTATTTAACTTCTATGCAGAGTACATCATGAGAAACGCGGGACTGGAAGAAACACAAGCTGGAATCAAGATTGCTGGGAGAAATATCAATAACCTCAGATATGCAGATGACACCACCCTTATGGCAGAAAGTGAAGAGGAACTAAAGAGCCTCTTGATGAAAGTGAAAGAGGAGAGTGAAAAAGTTGGCTTAAAGCTCAACATTTAGAAAACGAAGATCATGGCATCTGTTCCCATCACTTTATGGGAAATAGATGGGGAAACAGTGGAAAGTGTCAAGACTTTATTTTGGGGGGCTCCAAAATCACTGTAGATGTTGACTGTAGCCATGAAATTAAAAGATGCTTACTGCTTGGAAGAAAAGTTATGACCAACCTAGATACCATATTCAGAAGCAGAGACATTACTTTGCCGACAAATGTCCGTCTACTCAAGGCTATGGTTTTTCCTGTGGTCATGTATGGATATGAGAGTTTGAAGAAGGCTGAGCGCCAAGAACTGATGCTTTTGAACTGTGGTGTTAGAGAAGACTCTTGAGAGTCCCTTGGACTGCAGGATATCCAACCAGTCCATTCTGAAGGAGATTGGCCCTGGGATTTCTTTGGAAGGAATGATGCTAAAGCTGAAGCTCCAGTACTTTGGCCACCTCATGCGGAGAGTTGACTCATTGGAAAAGATTCTGATGCTGGGAGGGATTGGAGGCAGGAGGAGAAGGGGACGACAGAGGATGAGATGGCTGGATGGCATCACTGACTCGATGGGCGTGAGTCTGAGTGAACTCCGGGAGTTGGTGATGGACAGGGAGGCCTGGCGTGCTGTGATTCATGGGGTGGCAAAGAGCTGGACACGACTGAGCGACTGAACTGAACTGAAGTCAGTCCACTGGTGGGTGGGGCAGTAGCCTAGGGAGTCCAGAGACTAGTTCCAGCCCACTTGGGCATGGAGCTGGGACCCAGCGTTTCTTATTGCCCTTGCAATAGGAGACTCAGGAGTCCCTGAACTAGTGCTAGACTGTTGGTGAGAAAGGCTGGGTCCTGGTCCCTCTGATGAGCAGGGCTGGGTCTCAGAGCAGCTGGGGACTCAGGGATGTCCTGAGGCAGCTTCCCTGGTGGCACATGGAGCTGTGGTCTCACCCAGATAGCTGCTTGGCCTGAGATTTCTCGGTACTAGTGTCATGGTTGGGTTTGGGTTGGTTTTGCGGTGGTTGGGTTTTCATGCTAATCAGCTTGAGAGAGGATTCTGACTTGGTGCTTGCCAATATCAGTGTTCTCACGACAGAATGAGCTTCTGAAAATGGCTGCTTCCAGTGTCTGTGTTCCCAGGTTGAATTCCATTTGCCTTCTGCCTCTCTGAGTCTCAGCAAGTATATCTAACCCAAGCTCCTTTCAAACCACTGCTTATTCCCTAGGTGCTTGAGCATGTGAAATTTTGTGTGTGCTATTTAAGAGTGCAGTCTATTTCCTACGTGTCTCTGACTCCTCTGAAAGTGAGCCCCATTTGACCTCCAAAATCAAACATCATCAATTCCTTGGGCCATGATCCCCAGTCTGGGGTGCCTGCTGTGCGGCTTGGATCCTTGCTCCTTGGGGAGAAACTTTGTCATTGTCCTGTTTGTGGGTCATTGACCCATGGGTATGGATCTCAAATATACCTTATTTATATCCTTTCTAACCATATCATTGTGGTCTCTTCTTTACATCTTCAGTTGTAGAAAACTTTTTTTTTCTTTTTCTTTCTTTTTCTTTTTTTTTTCTTTTTTTTGCTGTTCTTCAGATCTCTCTTATCAATACTTGTTTTGTTCAGTTCAGTTAGGTCACTCATTCATGTCAGATTCTTTGCGACTCCATGCACTGCAGCACATTGGGCTTCCCTGTCCATCACCAACTCCAAGAGCTTACTCAAACTCATGTCCATCGAGTCTGTGATGCCATCCAACCATCTTATCCTCCGTTGTCCCCTTCTCCTCCTGTCTTCAATCGTTCCCAACATCAGGGTCTTTTCCAATGAGTCAGTTCTGTGCATCAGGTGGCCAGAGTGTTGGAGTTTTAGCTTCAGCATCAGTCCTTTCAATGAACATTCAAGACTGATTTACTTTAGGATGGACTGGTTTGATCTCCTTGCAGTCCAGTTGTAATTTTGTTGTGCTCATGTAATTTTGTTAAGCTCACGTCTCCCTACATCATCAACTTCCTAAGTTGATATTTAAAGTCTCAATCAAGGATATGGTCAAGTCACGCCAGTTTACCAACTGGTTGATCCATAATACACAAATAGGCTACATATTTGTCTACTCATAAATTAAATTATTGAAAAATTTAAATAATGTATTCAAAATCATGTTAGGTTTTCACAGATTCCTTTTATTCTCTCTTTTTTTTTCTTTTATTCTCTTTTTTAAGGAAAAGTATGCATTACCAACAGGAAAATAATTTCTTGTGGCAGCAGTCTAAAAACATCATAATTTCATTAAAATCACTTTGTTTCAGTTCAGGAATCATTTATAGCTAGCTAGCATACAATGAACTCTGTGCCAACTCCTGGAGATACAATTAAAAGTAAGACTGGGTTAGTACTCCATGGGATTTTAAGCTAGAGAAATAGATTTAAGTGAAGGCCAGTATGTTTTCTCTTGAAAGCATACCTGAAGCCAATGTCATTTCCTATGTCATTTCCTATACTTTTAAAGATGTAGACAGTAATAAGGACACTACACATATATGAGTACATAAGGATGTCCCTCTTCTATGTCCTCCTCAAGAATAAATAGAGGATGAAGTATAATGCTGGTCAGGTATTAGGATCACAATATCTTGACACAATCCCTTTGGAGTTTTGGGAACCCCAAAATGCATGCATTCTTCTACCTCTTTTAAAATTTACCTTTAAAGATTCTCAGTAAAGCAGGAATGAATGTTCTCAGATTTGAAGGGTTTTCTTTCCCACAGGGAGTTCCGAAGCAGTGTTTCAGTAGAGAGAGTGATGTGTCAGGTCTCATAATTTAGAAGAAGGAAAACAAAGATATGCAATAACAGACAGAAAATTTATTCCCTGTCTGTCAGCTATTCACAAATATAGATATACCCAGAGTGCTACTTGAACACCAAGGAAGGATTCCAAACCAGACTGGTGAAGCTATGTGGAAAGGAATGTAGAAAAATCTTCCCAGAGTAAGTGAAATCTCAGTCTTAAAAAGTTAGTAGTTACCAAAAAGAATGGGATCTCAAGGAAGGGATAATTGGATAAACAAGGGTATGAAGATGTATAAATTATGGTTCTATATCAAGAAGCCCTAAATAAGCAGACTGTTATGAACATGTAAGTTTTAAACAGTAATAACAATTTCCTTCCACTTTAAATGATCTCTCTATTATCAGCCAATTAATTCAGAACTTCAATACCTGACTAAAACCTGCTATGGCTGGTTCATGTTGAGTTTTGACAGAAAACAAAACAAAACAAAAAATCCTGTAAAGCAATTATCTTTCAATTAAAAACTAAACAATTAAAAAAAAACTGCTATAGTAGGTGTTTCTAGACACTTATTGATCTTAGAAGAGGTCAAAACAACAGAGAAATACTGTATTCCATGAACAATATGAGTGTCTTTGATGTGCTCCCCTTCCCATGAGAATGAAAATTCCATGAAACATACTGCTTTTGTCTTATTATTCACAGCTCTATTTCCAACACATAAAACAGAAGTTGCTATATATGTAGTTATGTTATAGTTGTATAATCATATAGTCAAAAAGTGGGTATTCAATGACAGGCAGGAAAGATCTAGTGCCTCTCCTTACTGAGTTGATATGTTAGTAGACAGGCTTTAGCCTAGGATAGCTAGAGGGCATTGTAAACTTGTATGGAAAAAAAAATGACATCTTTAGTTTTCCTTACCTATAACTGAAAATTAGCATTAAATTTAATTATTAATATAGGCCAGAAATCACAGAGGTATTAGTAGTAAATGTGACTAATCAGAGATAATACCTTTCAGTGTTGCAGATATCCGAAAGTATCATTTTTACTCCTCATGATATTTTTTAATTAATTTATTTTTATTGAAGGATAATTGCTTTACAGAATTTTGCTGTTTTCTGTTAAACCTCAACTTGAATCAGTTAGTAGTTACCAAAAAGAATGGGATCTCAAGGAAGGGATAATTGGATAAACAAGGGTATGAAGATGTATAAATTATGGTTCTATATCAAGAAGCCCTAAATAAGCAGACTGTTATCCCCTCCCTTCTGAACCTCCCTCCCTTCTGAACCTCCCTCCCTCTCATTTCCCTCCCCACCCCACCCCTCTAGGTTGATTCAGAACCCCTGTTTGAGTTTCCTGAGCCATACAGCAAATTCCAATTACCTATCTATTTTACATATGGTAATGTAAGTTTCCATGTTACTCTTCCCATACATCTCACCCTCTCCTCCCATCTCCCTATTACCATAAGTCTATTATCTATGTCTGTTTCTCCACTGTTGCCCTGTAAATAAATTCTTCAATACCATTTTTCTAGATTCAGTATATGCATTAGTATACAGTGTTTATTTTCCTCTTTCTGACTCACTTCACTCTGTATAATAAGTTCTAGGTTCTTCCACCTCATTACAATGGACTCAAATGTGTTTGCTTTTATGGCTAAATTCCATTGTGTAAATGTACCACAACATCTTTATCCATTCATATGTGGAAGGACATCTAGTTTACTTTCATTTTCTAGCTATTGTAAATAGTGCTTCAATGAACAATGGAATAAAAAGGCAATCCTCAGAATGGAAGAAAATAATAGCAAATAAAACAACTGCAAAGGATTTATTTCCAAAATATACAAGCAGCTCATACAACTCAATGCCAGAAAAACACTCCTCATGATTTTTAAGTTGTTTGCTATTGACTTACCACTAGGTTTTATTACTTAATGCAATAATTAAAAATTAGGAATATTAGTATGTCATCAGTTCAGTTATTAATGTCTTGAATATATATTTCAATATAACAGGTTTCTCTTTGTTATTCTAAGTAATCTATCTTGTGCCTTTAAAAGCATTGTTCTGAGAAGGGAACTAATAAACCTCACCAGAATACTAAATAGGTTCGTAATACCAAAATTTGTTAAGAACTCCAAGTCTAGAAATATAAAAGAATTTAACTAAAAATTAATTATTGTTCAATGATATGGCAACTGTACTGATAGGGGAAGAATAGAATTCTGTCACATATATAGGATAGATGGGTGCATTGCAAAGATTTTCATGCCCTGCTTCGTATGAAAAATTAGTAGGAGAGTATACATGTACAGACACTGAAGGAAGTTTATTGTGAAAGGAACCAGATGTGACTGTGTGAGTAGAGGAGGTGAGTCTTTAGAGGACAAGAGATACACTTAGGCTAAGTGAGACAAGACTCAAAAGAGTTTGCACGTTATTCCAAGGACAATATGAAGCTATTCATGAGTTTTAAAAATAGAGTAAAAGATCACTCTGGAGTGAATATATATGGGGAGGGGCAAGCATTAAGTAGGGAGACCAATTAAAATAGTTACAATAATTCAGGATCATCCTCTGAGTCCTACATTGTCATTAGAAAAATACAGGTAAAGAAAATCAACATGGTGCTAGAACATGAATGTTTATTATGTTTTCGTATTCAACTTCACTAATGCGGACACTTGACTTCAATCACTGGTTTGGAAAGATCCCCTGGAGAAAGGAAATGCTACCCATTCCAGTATTCTAGCCTGAAGAATTCCATGGACTCTAGTCCATAGATTCTCAAAGAGTCGGACATGACTGAACATTCCCTTTCACTTTCCCTTTCAAGATGATTTTGTTATTAGTGACGTAAACTTTCAAACTACCACACAATTGCACTCATCTCACACACTAGCAAAGTAATGCTCAAAATTCTCCAAGCTATGCTTCAGCAGTACGTGAACTAAGAACTTCCAGATGTTCAAGCTGTATTTAGAAAAGGCAAAAGAATCAGAGATCAAATTGCCAACATCCACTGTATCCTAGAAAAAGCAAGAGAATTCCAGAAAAACATCTACTTGTTTCATTGACTATGCTAAAACCTTTGACTGTGTGGATCACAACAGTGGAAAATTCTTAAAAACATTGAAGTACCAGACTGCCTTATCTGCCTCCTGAGAAATATGTATGCAGGTCAAGAAACAACGTTAGAACAGGACATGGAACAAAGGACTGGTTCCAAATTAAGAAAGGAGTATGTCAAGCCTGTATATCATCACGCTGCTTATTCATCTTATACACAGAGTACATCACGTGAAATTCTGGACTGGATGCTGGACAAGCTGGAATGAAGATTGTAAAAGAAACATCAATAACCTCATATATGCAGATGATACCACCCTTATATCAGAAAGTGAAGAGGAACTAAATAGCCTCTTGATGAAATTGAAAGAGGAGAGTTTAAAAAAAAAAAAAACTTGCTTAAAACTCGACATTCAAAAAATGAACATCATGGCATCCGATCCCATCACTTCATGACAAATAGATGGAAAAACAATCGAAACAGTGAGAGACTTCATTTTCTTGAGCTCCAAAATCACAGCAGATGGTGACTGAAGCCATGAAATTAAATGACACTTTCTCCTTTGAAGAAAAGCTATGACAAACCTAGACAGGATATTTAAAAGCAGAGACATTACTTTCCTGACAAATGTCATATAGTCAAAGCTATGGTTTTTCCAGTAGTTATATATGGATGTGAGAGTTGGAATTTAAACACAGCTTAGCACTGAAAAATTGATGCTTTTGAATTGTGGTGTTGGAGAAGATTCTTGAGAGTCCCTTGGACTGCAAAATCAAACCAGTCATTCCTTAAGGAAATCAGTCCTGAATATACATTGGAAGGACTGATGCTGAAGCTGAAACTCCAATACTTCGGTCACCTTATGCAAAGAACTGACTCATTTGAAAAGACTCTGATGCTGGGAAAGATTGAAGACAGGAGGAGAAGGGAATGACAGAGGATGAGATGGTTGGAGGGCATCACTGACTCAATGGACGAGTTTGAGCAAGCTCTGGCAGTTGGTGATGGACAGGGAAACCTTGTGCGCTGCAGTCCGTGAGGTTGCAAAGAGTCAGACACGACTGAGAGACTGAACTGATCTAAACTGACCTTAAGCTTTATTGCTCTTGCCTAATACAACCATTTCCATTTCATTTGGTGGTTAAAGGAAGTAATGTTCAGCAAATTACAAATGCCAATGCAGCGGTAAGTCCATGCAAGAAAGACTACCAGCCAACTGCCTTCAGTAAAGCCCATTTTAATCATCATCCTAAGCCTTCATTTAGATATAGTGATTTTTTTATGAGCTCTATCATTTTAAAAGACACATATCAGTTAGTTCAACTTTAATTCTGTCTTTAGCCAAATTCTCTCTTTCCTGTGCTGCTTGTTCCCCAGGATAAAATTCAATATTTTCATTGATTCCATCCAATTAATTTATTAATCTAAAATCAAATGCCCTATGTTGTTCAGCAAGATTATTCAAAATTTTGCTCTTTTTAGCATGCATTTATATATTTGGATGTTTTCTACTGATTAAATGCTAAACTTGTTGTTTTCTTTCTAAATCCAATGAAGCACGATACAACTTTTGTTTATATACAATCATTTTACATATGATTTTATATAAAATTTATATATGATTTTTTAAGTTACATATGTTAGAGACAATTAGGAACTCTGGAAATGACAAACTTGGCTATTAAAGCATTTAGTTTCTATTCTAATTAGTCTCATGAATATCAGTGTTCATTGTAGTAAAAAATTTCAAATATTTGATAAATATTGTGTCATTACTGTATTTACTTTCAGCCAACCTCCTGTGCAAGCTGATTTACATCAATGTTCTTGTTCTTCCATCATCCTGTGAGGTACAAGAGAAGGCAAATAGGTAGTTATTTAGAATGTAAACACATGGGAAAATAAGAAAGAAAATGTATCTTCTTTATAAAATAAAGAGACTCTGTAAATAAATAAAATAGAATTTATTTTCCTCTAAACATTTTTTAGATAGCTGTACCAAACTTACCACTAAGCAATAGATTAATCCATTGATAAATACTGATTATTTTTCTTATAAAGAGTTCATAGAAGATTTTCTCATTTGGCTTTCTTTTCCATACAATGTAAATTAATTAATTAATATCCTATTTTGTTAATGAGAAGAAAGAAGCCCAAATAAATCAGAGACTATCCATAAGGCACTACATTAGAAGCAATGACATATTGCAAATACTAAAGATTTTGTGTTTAGATGACAAAAGAGACATATATAAAACTCATTGTCAAACACTGTTATCAAATGAAAGATTAATGGGTTGTATGCACCTTTTAGAAGATAATTATGGTATACATATGCACAAAGTTGCTTCAGTCCAATTCTTTGCAACTCTATGGACTTTAGCCCTCCAGGCTCCTCTGTCCAAAGGATTCTCCAGGCAAGAATACTGGAGTGGGTTGCCATGCCCTCCTCCAAGGGATCTTCCCAACCTAAGGATCATAATCATGTCTCATGTCTCCTGCATTGGCAAGTGGCTTCTTTCCCATCAGCACCATCTGTAAAGCCAATCATGGTACATACATAACAAGGAAAATTTAAACTGTTTGGGTTCTAGAAATATGAATAATTAGGAAGCTTGATTATATAGTGAGCTTGGGGGTCTATGATTGCACTCTAACTCTCAATTTAATACCACAGCTTCTGTATTTTGCTTGGAATACCATCACCAAATTAAAATTCATTCCCTTAAATCATCCTAATTAGTCAGTTCTCCAACATCCTTCCAATCTAACTCGTGGTTTATCCTTGTTTTCTAGGTGAATATTACCCATTGCTTGAATCAGCTTAATTATACCACTTTTGAAAACCATAGTGGATTCCTGTATATTGTATTCATCTCCTTTTCTTGGAATTTATAATTAGTATCACACCACTTGCAAATAATTATAGGCCAATTTCTGCTACTTATTGTTGACTTCAACTGCTTTCCAGCAAGAATGTAAACTCTCTATCAGCATGTCTTCTAGTACACAGCATAGAGCTAAATGTATTTGTTCAGTGGCTGACTACAATTTAAGTGGGATTCCCTGGTGGCTCAGAGGGCAATAATGAAAGAGACCCAGGTTCAATCCTTGGGTCAGGAAGTTCCCCTGGAGAAGGAAATGGAAACTCATTCCAATATTCTTGCCTGGAGAACTCCAAGGACTTAGGAGTCTGATGGGTTACAATCCATGAAGTCGCAAAGAGTCGGACACAAGTGAATGACTAAAGCTTTCACTCTCACAATTTAAATAATAGAAATTAACTGAAATGTCCTATAAATATCAATTAGATCCATGTAGTCCACTGTATCATTTAAAGCTTGTGCTTCCTTACTAATTTTCTGTCTGGATGATGTGTCCATTTGTGTGAGTCCGGTGTTAAATTCTCCCCTTGGTGTTATTGTCAATTTCCCCTTACATAGTTGTTAACATTTGCCTTATGTACTGAGGCTTCCATGATGGCTCAGATGGTAAAGAATCTGCCTGCAATGTAGGAAACCCAAGTTCAATCCCTGGGTCAGGAAGATCCCCTCAAGAACAAAATGGCAACGCACTCCAGTATTCTTGTCTGGAAAATTCCATGGACAGAGGAGCTTGTCAGGCTACAGTCCATGGGGTCACAAAGAGTCAGACATGACTGACCAACTAAAACTACGTGTTGAGGTGCTTCTATGTTGGTGTGTATATATATATATACATATATATATATATATATATATATATATATATAATATTCTTAGATTGATCGTCTTCCCTGGTGGCTCAGAGGTTAAAGCGTCTGCCTCCAATGTGGGAGACCTGGATTCGATCCCTGGGTCGGGAAGATCCCCTGGAGAAGGAAATGGCAATCCACTCCAGTATTCTTGCCTGGAGAATCCCATGGACAGAGAAGCCTAGTACATTACAGTCCATGGGGTGGCAAAGAGTCGGACACGACTGAGCGACTTCACCTTAGATTGATCATTTGATCATTATGTGGTGTCCTTCCTTTTCTCTTGTAATGGTCTTTACTTTAAAGACTATTTTATCTGATATGAGTATGGCTACTCATGCTTTCTTTTGATTTACATTTGCATGGAATACCTTTTTCCATCCCCTCACTTTCTGTCTATTCTGTAGACAGAATATATAGGGATCTTATTTTTGTATCCATTCAGCCAGTCTGTGTCTTTCACAGACTGGAACATTTAGCCCATTTACATTTAAGGTAATTATTGATTTGTATGATCCTTTTACCATTTACTTTATTATTTGGCTTTATTATTGTAGATCTTTTCTGTCTCTTGTGTTTTCTGTCTAGAGAAGTTCTTTTACATTTGTGTAAAGTTGGTTTTGTGGTACTGAATTCTCTTAACTTCTGCTTATCTGTAAAGATTTTCACTTCTCTGTTGAATCTGAATGATATCCTTGCTGGCAAGTCTTGGTTGTAGGTTTTTTCATTGCATCACTTTAAGTATATCCTGCCACTCCTTTCTGGCTTGAAAAGTTTCTTTTGAAAAATCAGCCATTTGCCTTATGGGGATCCCCTTATATGTTATATGTTGCATTTCTCTCGTTGCTTCTAATATTGTCTTTGTGTTTAATCTTACTACTTTGACTAATATGCTCTTGATGAAAGTGAAAGTGGAGAGTGAAAAAGTTGGCTTAAAGCTCAACATTCAGAAAACAAAGGTCATGACATCTGGTCCCATCACTTCATGGAAATAGATGGGGAAACAGTGGAAACAGTGTCAGACTTTATTTTTGTAGGCTCCAAAATCACTGCAGATGGTGACTGCAGCCATGAAATTAAAAGACGCTTACTCCTTGGAAAAAGAGTTATGACCAACTTGGATGGCATATTCAAAAGCAGAGACATTACTTTGCCAACTAAGGTCCGTCTAGTCAAGGCTATGATTTTTCCAGTAGTCATGTATGGATGTGAGAGTTAGACTGTGAAGAAGGCTGAGAGCCAAAGAATTGATGCTTTTAAACGGTGGTGTTGGAGAAGACTCTTGAGAGTTCCTTGGACTGCAAGGAGATCCTACCAGTCCATTCTTAAGGAGATCAGCCCTGGGATTTCTTTGGATGGAATGATGCTAAAGCTGAAACTCCAGTACTTTGGCCACCTCATGTGAAGAGTTGACTCATTGGAAAAGACTGTGGTGCTGGCAGGGATTGGGGGCAGGAAGAGAAGGGGACAACAGAGGGTGAGATGGCTGGATGGCATCACTGGCTCGATGGACGTGAGTCTGAATGAACTCTGGGAGTTGGTGATGGACAGGGAGGCCTGGCGTGCTGTGATTCATGGGGTGGCAAAGAGTCGGACACGACTGAGCAACTGAACTGAACTGAAGAGACAAGAAAACACACAAAGACAATGAGGGCTAGAACAAAAACAGGAGGACCAATTGACCAAGGATTCTAATGAGGTCAAAGAATTGTTGGAATATGGGTCTCGGGGGAACTAGTTGGAGGAACAGGAAGTGAAGTTTAGAGGGTAACTGATTATGTAGGGATTGCAGTTTTTGTCACTATCACAGCTGTACCTATGGGTATGAGTGGCTACAGTGTGCTAGGTGAAATTAAGATAGCTTGAAAATAAGAAGCAACAAAATTGAAAAAAAAAAAAAAAGCCTAGGACCACGATCTACTAACTATAACTTTTGGGAAGTTACTTAAAATTTTCTGAACTGTGGGTTTTTGCTTCCACTCTTATTTTTTAATGGGGAGAAAAATATTTAATTGAAAATTTTGAGCTATAAATAGTAATAAATACTATATTTATTGTCTTCAGTGCATAAGCTCAATGCACTTTTTAAGGCCAACAAAGGATAAAACTACAGAGAGGTTGAATTTGACTCAAAATAAGAAAGAATTTTCTCACAAAATGTATAATGAAAATGGATTTGAGTTCCTTCTGATCACAGAGATGTGCAAGAAAATATTTTATATCTAGTAGTCTATAATGCTAATGATGTGATACCTAGGTATGAGTCACAAAGAAAAGATATAAAGCAGGTCAGTATTATAGACAATGTTGAAGATAACTGGCATCTGGTATGCCAATTCTAGCAGAATGTGGCAGCAAACTTAGTGGAATGAAGAAAAAGAATAACTTAACAAAGACACGCTGCTTAGGTCCAGATAGACAGATGCTTCATCAGTTTGATCAATGACCCAAAACATGCTTACAGACCCAGGACAGCTGAGTTCCAGGGACTGGCAGTGGGAAAATAGAGCATAAGAACAAAAAAGCCAAATGGAAGCTGGAGTTCAAGAGCAAAAATTATACTGCTAGTGGAACATCAAAAGTAAACCCAGAATGACAGTGCTAGACCAGATGTTGAAATAGAGCTTCTATGCATTCCTGTTTAAGAGCTGAGTCAATCACTTTTAGATTTAGAACAGTCTGAGATAAATAGATACTTGCAGTATGAAGATGAGTAGACATACATTAACAGCAAACAAAATCTGAAGATTTAGTTAACCTCATCAGTGACTCAGGCTGTCAAAATGTAGGAAGTGTTAGCACTAATTGAACTGTAGGCACAAAATGAGAAAAATGGTTTGATATATAAACAAGCCTATCAACAAAGGTAATTATTAATATTTCTGAGCCTGTTATAGTAGGTGGGATATTCTCTTTCTTCTCAACAATCAATAAAGCTTTATAAGGTTTTCTAGATATTGCTTATTAAATCAATCCAAAATTCTTATGAATAAATACTGATAATTTCTTTAATGTTTACCAAGAATTGTTTTCTTTACAAGCATATTGAATATAATTTTTCTTACTAAAATTCATCACATAAGTTAATTTCAAAGTATATTTCCTTGAAATATCAACATTTATTTTTACTTCTTTCAAAAAGATTATTTATAGCTATATTCTATTAATTTATATTAGGTTATGACATATAAAGAATAGAAATATTACACACACTATATACCTGCATAGACACACCATATATACATATACAAACAGAGGCACAAGGAGACATATTAGAACCTCATAATAATAGTATTCACTATATAGTGATACTTTAATTTTTTTGAGAAAACATAACAAAAGAGCTGAGCTTTGCATCTCAGATAGAAAAATAGAGATGAATTCTGGCACTATTTATTAGCTGTACAACTTTTGAAAATTTTCTTACGTTCAGTAAAACTCAATTTGTTTATCTATTGAATAGATTAATCACTCCTTCTTCATTGGGTTGTTGTCAGGTTTGGTAGTTAATGCATCATGTACCAAACATGTGTCAATAAATTTTAGGCATTTTCCCCCCTCTCTGTAAATCCTTCTTGAGGGTTCTAGATTTGAATATATATCATCTTTCTGGTCTAGAAGCATTTTTTTTTCTGAATTGTTCTGTTTCTTATCTAAGTATATGCAAACATGTTCAAACCAACTGTCCTCCTCTAGCTCTAGTTATTGCTGTTCTTTCTACCATTTGATCTCCTCCATCCATTTCTCCCACACGCTGCTTCCAGCAAAAACCACTGATCTGTTCTCTGTATAAATAAACTTGTTTTGTTTTGTTTAGACTCCATATTTGAGAAAGATCATACCATATGTCCTTCTCTGTGACATCTCACTTAACATTAAACCCTCTAAATCCATTCATGTTGTCACAAATCGCAATATTTCATTCTTTTTTATGTCTGAAAAAATATTCCAGTTTATGTTTGCATGTGTGTTTATCATAACTTCTATATTCATTTGTCCATTGATGGATGTCCATTGATTGATCAATTCATTCATTGGGTTGCTTTTATATCTAGCTATTGTGAATAAATGCCACAACACACATTGGAGTGCATGTATTTTTTTTTTAATTAGTGTTTTTGTTTCTTCAGTAAATACCCAGAGATAAGTTTACTGCATTGTATGGTAGCTTTATTTTTAATATTTTTGGGATATCTATATTATTTTCTATTCCCATCAACAGTGCACAACAGTTCCCTTTTCTCCACATCCTTATCAACATTATTATGTGTTTTCTCTTTGAAAATAACTATTCTGACAGGTGTGAAGTGATATTTAATTGTTGTTTTAACTTACATTTCCCTGATGACTAGCAATGTTGAACATCTTTCCATTTGCCTATTGATCATCTATAGGTCTTCATTAGGGAAAATGTCTATTTAGATTTGCCACCCATCTTTTCATCAGGTCGTGTATTTATTTTTTATGTTGACTCCTATGAGTTCTTAATATGTTTTGGATATTAACCCCTTATGAATTTTATCGTTTGTAAACACCTTTTCTGATCAGTAGGCAGCTTTTATGTTTTGTTGATAGTTTCCCTGACTGTTAAAACTTTCATTTGATGTAATTTCATTTGTTCATTTTTGCTTTTGTTTCTCTTGTCTGAGGAGACATATCCAAAAGAATATTGCTAAGATTGATGTCAAAGAGTGTACTGAGTATATTTTCTCCAAGGAATTTTAAGGTTTTAAGTATTACATTATTTGTTTTAGTTCTGTGAAAAATGCCATTGGTATTTGGATGGGCATTGTATTAAATCTGTAGATTTGCCTTGGGAGTATGGTCATTTTAACAATAAAAATTTTTCCAATCAATAAGCATAGTATATATTTTCATTTGCTTTGTTATCTTCAATTTCTTTCATTAATATAGTTAAAGGAGTGCAAGTCTTTCCCCTCCTTGGTTAGATTTTTTCCTAAGTATGTTACACTTTTAGATGAGGTAATTTTTTATTTCTATTTCTGATAGCTTGTTGTTAGTGTATAGAAATGCAACAGATTTCTGCATGCTAATTTTTATCTTTCAACTTTATAATTGAATATATGAATTGAATAAAAGTACTTCATTTATTGCTTGTAATCATTTTTTTGGTGGCATCTTTAGGATTTTCTATATATAATAGCATATCATCTGCAAGTAGTGTCAGTTTTACTTCTTCCTTTCCAATTTATAGTCTTTTTTAAATAAATTTATTTCTTTTAATTGGAAGCTAATTACAATATTGTAGTGGTTTTGCCATACATTGACATGAACCCACCGCAGGTGTACATGTGTTCCCCATCCTGAACCCTCCTCCCACCTCCCTCCCCATCCCATCCTCCTTTTTGTTTTTCTAGTTTGATTGTTGTGACCAGGACTTCCAATACTCTGTTAATGTTTCTTTCTTTCTTTCTTTTTTGGCCATAATATGTTGAAGTATGTTCCCTTTATATCTATTTCATTGAGAATTTTTATCATAAATGAATGTTGAATTTCCTCAAAAGAGTTTTCTATGTCTATTGACATGATGATATGACTTTTATTTTTCACTGTTTCTGTGGCATATCACACTGATACATTCACAGACTTTGAATTACCCTTGCATCCATGGGATGTTTCCCACTGGATCATGGTTTTATAATCCTTTTAATGATTGAATTTGGTTTAACGTTAGTTTCATAATATAAAGACGGAGGGTTTATTTTTTTGGAGTTATTGATACTTTGAAGTCTAGATTCTTTCCTAGCTAATAATGCACTTAGGTCAATCCGCAAGACAGCAAAAGAGACACAGATGTATAGAACGGCCTTTTGGACTCTGTAGGAGAGGGAGAGGGTGGGATGGGTTGGCAGAGTGGCAGTGTAACATGTGTGATATCATAAGTGAAACGAATCGTCAGTCCAGGTTTGATGCAGGATGCAGGATGCTTGGGACTGATGCACGGGGATAATCCAGAGAGAGGGTGTGGGGCGGGAGGGGGGAGGTGGGGTTCAGGATTGGGAGTTCATGTACACTCGTGGCTGATTCATGTCAATGTGTAGCAAAACGAATACAGTATTGTAAAGCAAAACAAACTAAAAAATAAAAATTAATTAAAAAAATTTTAAAAATAAACACATCTTTAGTATACATTCATAGATGTATACATGAATTTAGATTTAATATGACAGCTTTATGTAAGACATTATGTTACATAAAGCATAACAAAAGTTATTTATTCATGTTAATGTGAAAGCAAATTTACACTGACAAGTTAATTATTTGTTTTAACTCCTTTAGGGCATATTTGAGGTAATTAAACCCATAGACTTTTCTGAAAAATATTTTTTTTAATATTCATTTACAGCTAAATAAATTGAACTGCTATTTCTCTCATAATTTAAATTAGTTAAGCAATATACATTGTAAATATTCCAGTTAAAGAACACTTTATGAGCTCTTAATGAACTCTGTTTTAGGCTTCAAAATTATAGATGTGGTGCTAGTCTCAATGTATGCTTATAATGTAGTTGGTAAATTGAATAGATAAGTGATGCTAATTGGTGCTATAACCAAAAAATTAAATATCAAGATACTGATAACTTGAAATTTGCAATTAAGAAGAGCTCTCTCTTGTGTGTTTCTTATTTCCTAGATTTGAAAAAAGCCAAAGGTAAATTTGAGATAAGAAGAATGAGGTATTTGAAAGAAAATTATAAAACATGTTTATTTGCTATCTTTGGAAACTTTGTTATAGAATGCATTGTTAATTATTTGTTTTGATGTTACTTTCATTTAAAATATAGATTAGTAATCTAGTGAATCACTCTTATATTACACACTTATGAATATTAACTAAGCATCCTAATTAATAAATGTGAATGATACTGTTACCAAGCCTCAATGAGTCAGTGACCACACAATGGGTCTTTTGCCCACTGCAAGCACAAATGCTAATCAAATGAAGCTAGGTTCAATATAAGCAAATCAGGACCTTTATTCATTGATCAAGAAGAGAAAAAGAGAGAACTCATACTCTAAATACACACTCTTCTCAAAGAAAATGCAGTAGGGAATTTTAAGGGGTAAATGTCTTCAGGGCTCTAGAGATTTCCAGGGAAGAAAGGCAGCTGGGCACAGACTTCCACATTATTTTACACCTAGTAGAGTACAAATAACCTTTGTGCAGAAATGGTAATGAAGCAAAATTAACTTGGAACCCTCAGGTCTCATCTGTGCAGACATGTTCTTGTGGTCAAATCAGAACCACTTAAGGACTGTGGCCAACATGCGTCTCTTAAAGTGCAGATAGAAGACATCTCTGTCAAGTGCCAGGGACTTTTGGAATAAACACAGAGCTAAATCAAGGCTGGATCATTTAGGTTTCAGGGGCAGGTATGAGTGACAAAATAACCTCTAAAAATAATTTCACTTAGACTTTGAAAAATGTAAAACTGAGCAAGGGACAGATCAGAAGATTGTGATAGACATATACACACTACTATATATAAAAGACATAACTAATAAGGACCTAATGTATAGCACAGGGAACTCTACTGAATACTCTGAAATTATCTACATGGGAAAAGAATCTTAAAAAGAGCAGACATGTGTGTATGTATAATTGATTCACTTTACTGTACAGCAGAAATTAACACAATATTGTAAAAATTTTGAAGAAAATAAATACATGAACCTGAATATTAGTCATGACTAGTCATATTATGATTGAATACAAACTTTAGTTTCTCCTGGGATTCCCTGAATTTGGTTCCAAATCTGGAAAGGAATATGTCAGGGCTGTATATTGTCACCCTGCTTATTTAATTTATATGTAGAGTACATCATGAGAAATGCTGGGTTGGATGAAGCATAAGCTAGAATCAAGATGGCTGGGAGAAATATCAATAACTTCAGATATGCCAATGACACCACTCTTATGGCAGAAAGTGAAGAAATAAAGAGCCTTTTGATTAAAGTGAAAGAAGAGGGTGAAAAAGTTGGCTTAAAACTCACCATTCAGAAAACTAAGATTATGGCATCTGGTCCCATCACTTCATGGCAAACACATAGGGAAACAATGGAAACAGTGAAAGACTTTATTTGGGGGGGGGGGGGCTAAAAAATCACTGCAGATGGTGTTGCAGCCTTGAAATTAAAAGACACTTGCTCCTTGGAAGAAAAGTTATGACCAACCTAGATAGTATATTAAAAAGCAGAGACAGTACTTTGCCAATAAAGGTCCATCTAATTAAAGCTATGGTCTTTCCAGTAGTCATGTATGGATGTGAGAGTTGGACTATAAAGAAAGCTGAGCACCAAAGAATTTATGTTTTTGACTGTGGTGTTGGAGAAGACTCTTGAGACTCCCTTGGACTGCAAAGAGATCCAACCAGACCATCCTAAAGGAAATCAGTTTAAATGTTCATTGGAAAGACTGATGCTGAAGTTGAAACTCTAATATTTTGACCACCTGAGGCCAAGAACTGACTCATTTGAAAAGACCTTGATGCTGGGAAAGATTGAAGGTGGGAGGAGAAGGGGACGATAGAGGATGAGATGATTGGATGGCATCATCGACTCAATGGACATGAGTTTGAGTAGGCTCCAGGAGTTGGTGATGGACAGGGAAGCCTGGCATTCTGCAGTCTATAGGCTCACAAACAGTCAAGACTGAGCGACTCAACTGAACTGAGCTAGACTTCCCTGATAGCCCAGATGATAAAGAATCTGCCTGCAATGTAGGAAATCCAGGTTTGACCCCTGGGCTGGGAAGGTCCCCTGGTAAAGGGCATGGCTACACACTCCAGTATTCTACCTACAGGGTTCCATAGGCAAAGGATCCTGGCAGCCATTAGTTCATAGGGTTACAAAGAGTTGGACATGACTGAGCAACTAAAGCTTTCACTTTTCACTTAGTTTCCCCTCCCCTTCATGGATCACAGCCTTATCTTCATGAAGGGGCTTGTATAAATCAATGCAACTATGAGCCATAACATGCAGGGCCACCCAAGAGTGTCATAGTGAAAAATTCTGACAGAATGAGGCCCACAGGAGAAGGATATGGAAATTCACTCCAATATCATTGCCTGAAGAATCCACAGACAGTAATGAAAAGACAAAAAGACATGAAACCAGAAGATTTTCAACCTGAGCCTCTTAGTTGAAAAGTGTCCAATAGGCTATTGGGGAAGAGTGGAGGGCAATTACTAATAGATCCAGCAAGAATGAAGGGTTTGGGCCAAGCAGAAATGATACTTAGTTGTGGATATATCAGGTGGTGAAATTAAAGCCCAATGCTGTAAGAACAGTATGGGGTAAATTTGACATGGTGAAGCAGGAGATGGCAAGGTTGAACATCAACATTTTAGGAATCAGTGAACTAAAATGGATGGGAATGAGATAATTTAATTAAAAATGGCCATTATATCTGCTGTTGTGAGCAAGAATCCCTTAGAAGAAATGGGGTAGCCATTATTGTAAACAAAAGAATCTGAAATGCATTACTTTGACCTCTAGGATAGGGATAGTTTTTATTTAGCTTTGCTTCACAGCTTTCATCCATTCAGTCTGGAGTTTAGCTTGCAACTTCCAGTTTTTTTAGAACATTTCATCTTTCTTGCATTCAAACAATTAATATCTGTATGTTTTATTTTCCACCTGAAATGATAACCTTGTATATTGTAGGATGGGGTTATATTCCTTTAACAAAGCTGCATAATAATATGAAGCCCTATATGATTGTCACTATTCAAGAGATACACATTTGTTTTATTCAAAGGAAAAAAGACTACTTGTTCCTACACTGTTGGCTAATAAATTAACTAAGTCATATCACAGCAGCCTTGTTCCATGACAGTTTCAGTCAAGTAACATAGTTTTCTCCTTTGCCTTTAGCTTCTCTTCTTTTCTCACCTATTTACAAGGCAAAGGAGAAAAGTAAAGATATTCACATTTGAATGCAGAGTGCCAAAAAATAGCAAAGAGAGATAAGAAAGTCTTCCTCAGTGATCAATGAAAAGAAATAGAGGAAAACAATAGAATGGGAAACACTAGAGATCTCTTTAAGAAAATTAGAGATACCAAGGGAACATTTCATGCAAAGATGGGCACAGTAAAGGACAGAAATGGTGTGGACCTAATAGAAGCAAAAGGTATTAAGAAGAGGTGGAAAGAATACACAGAGAGCTATACAAGAAAGGTTTCAGATAAGCATGGTGGTGTGATCACTCACCTAGAGCCAGACATCATTAAGCATGAAGTCAAATGGTTCTTAGGAAGCATAACTATGAACAAAGCTAGCGGAAGTGATGGAATCACAATTATTTCAAATCCTAAAAGATGATGCTGGAAAGTGCTGCACTTACTATGCCAGCATATTTGGAAAACTCAGCAGTGGCAACAAGACTGGAAAACGTCAATTTTCATTTCAATCTCAAAGAAAGACAATGCCAAAGAATGTTCAAAATACCACACAATCGTACTCATCTTACACACTAGCAAAGTAATGTTCAAAATTTTCCAAACCAGGCTTCAACAGTACCTGAACCAAGAAATTCCAGATGTTCAAGCTGGATTTAGAAAAGGCAGAGGAACCAGAGATCAAATTGCCACAATCTGTTGGATCACTAAAAAAGCAAGAGTTCCAGAAAAACATCTACTTCTGCTTTATTGACTGCACTAAAGCCTTTGACCATGTGGATCATAGCAAACTGTGGATAATTCATAAAGAGTTCAGAATATCAGACCATATCACCTGCCTCCTGAGAAGTCTGTATGATGGTTAATAAACAACAGTTAAAACTGGACATGAAACAAAAACTGGTTCTAAATTGGGAAAGGAGTATGTCAAATCTATATGTTGTCACCATTCTTATTTAACTTATACACAGTGTACATCATCTGAAATGCTGAACTGGATAAAGCGCAAGCTGGAACCAAGATTGCTGGGAGAAATATCAGTAATGTCAAATATGCAGATGACACCACCCTTATGGCAGAAAGTGAAGAACTAAAGAGCCACCTGATGAAAGTGAAAGTGGAGAGTGAAAACATCGGCTTAAAACTCAATATTCAGAAAACAAAGATCACAGCATCCGGTTCCATCACTTCATGGCAAATAGATGGGGAAACAGTGAGAGACTTTATTTTCTTGGGCTCCAAAATCACTGCAGATGGTGACTGTAGCCATGAAATTAAAAGATGCTGCTCCTTGGAAGAAAAGCTATTACCAATCTAGACAGCATATTAAACAGCAGAAACATTACTTTGCCAACAAAAACACATCTAGTCAAAGCTATGGTTTTTCCAGTAGTCATATATGGATGAGACAGTTTGACCATAAAGAAAACTGAGTGCCGAAAAATTGATGCTTTTGAACTGTGGAGTTGGAGAAGACTCTTGAGAGTCCCTAGGACTGCAAGGAGATCAACCCAGTCAATCCTAAGGGAACTCAGTCCTGAATATTCATTGGAAGGACTGGTGCCGAAGTTGAAACTCTAATACTTTGGCAAACTTATGTGAAGAACTGACTCCTTGGAAAAGACCCCTATGCTGGGAAATATTAAAGGCAGGAGGAGAAGGAGATGACAGAGGATGAGATGGTTGGATGACATCACCAACTCTATGTACATGAGTTTGAGCAAGCTCTGGGGGTTGGTGATGGACAGGGAAGCCTGGCATGTTTCAGTCCATGGAGTTGCAAAGAGTCGGACACAACTGAGTGACTGAACTGAACAGAACTTAGTTTTAGCACTGGAAGAGAGCTTGCCAATGTTCACCTCTTTCTTTCCTCTTAAAGGAAGGGCAATAGTAGGGGATCTAGACCTCCACTTGACTGAGAGCCACAGTCTGCAGTACTCACTGACCATCTGGCTACCTCCTACAGGTGATTCTAAGGACTCCAGGCAACGGCACTTGCCAAGCAATTCAGCTAAGTGAAACTGTCACAGTAAAAGCCCATTTTTAAATAGTTTATTCCATTAGGTCCTAGAGGGATTAATCTTCAAGGGGGTTAAAAAGAAGGACCATCCCTGTAAATCTTAATATAGCTAAACAGCATTTCTTGACTATCGGTGGCCAAAGTGAGGAAGAAAATAATTCCCTGAGGAACTTTTCCAGAATATACCTGCCTTCAACCTTCTCCCTGAGACCTAACTGACTCTCTAAAGAAGAGGTTATAGGTAAATATTAAAGCTTGCTTGGATATTCACGTAAACTTCCCTTACTACTCCCTAGCATCTTTGAGAATTTCACCTGATATATGAAAACAGGAATAAGCAGACTTTTTTGCATAAGCTACAATAAGGGAAAAGGCAAAGGCTTGTTGACTTTTTTCAGAAATATTTTTATAAGAAATTGCAATATTTGCAACTGTGTTTAAGCATATTTTTAAATGTTGATTACTATTTCCTCTTTTTATACCTGTGGCGGATTCATGTTGATGTATGGCAAAACCAACACAATATTGTAAAGTAATTAACTTCCAATTAAAATAAATAAATTTATATTAAAAAAATAAAGAGAAAAAAATAAAAATAAATAAAAATAAAGCCTGCTATTTCTGAAGCTGCCTAGCCTGCACTGCAATACTGATTCCAATGCTACAACTTTTAGCAAATTATATGCCAGAGGAGATTTTGTATACTTGAGAAGAGGTGAGGGGGATGATTTATTTAGAAGCGATGAGTTGAATTTTTATTAGAATGCAATCACCCTTCCTCCCAATTATAAAATTACTTGTGCAGTGAGTGTTTAGTGGTAAGATAAGAAAGGAAGTCACAAGTGTGACCATGGTTGAGATAGAGATGCAAGGACTGCAGAGAGTGCATCGTGAGGGAATTGTGTTAAACATGTTGTGACTTTCAGACTTATTTCAAGAGTCTGAGACTGTAAAAGAGAAATGAAAATTCTTACTTCAATCTATCTGGGAACCAGAGGCAGGGAGACCTTATTTATCTCTTCAGTTCCTTTTTCTCTCACTCTATCTCCCACATTCCTTTGGTATGTCAGATCCCAAATGTCAAGGCCCCAAAGGCAGCTTCTGATGTCCGCAGCTTCCAAACCCCAACCTGGCAGTACACAAAAGGTTGGCTAGAATTGCTCAGCCTCAGGAAATATTATTTTTTTAATGATCACTTACTAATGAAACTGTGATGTTATTGATATGTTTATTGTTTTTAAAAAATGAAACTCAGACTGGACTGACAAAACACAGGACACCAAGCTAAATTTGAATTTCAGATAAGTAATAATAATATTTTTGAAAGATAAATTTCAAACATTGCATGGCATACACTAAAATTTGATACTCATCGGAAATTGAAATTTAACTGAGCATCTTATATTTTTACTTACCATGTCTGACAATCTTAGATCATATCACAAAGCTGCTGCTGCTGCTGCTAAGTCATTTCAGTCATGTCCGACTCTGTGTGACCCCATAGACAGCAGCCCACCAGGCTCCCCAGTTCCTAGGATTCTCCAGGCAAGAACACTGGAGTGGGTTGCCATTTCCTTTTCTACATCACAAATCTAGGCCATGATAAAACATCACTTGATGGCAAATAGAAAGGGAAAAGGTGGAAGCGGTGACACATTTTATTTTCTTAGGCTCTAGAATTACTGTAGACTGTGACTGCAGCCATGAAATTAAAAGACAGTTGCTTGTTGAAAGGAAAGCTATGACAAACCTAGACTGCATGTTAAAAAGCAGAGACATAACTTTGTCAACAAAGGTCAGTATAGTTAATACTGATTTCCCAGTAGTCATGGCCAGATGTGAGAGTTGCGCCATAAAGAAAGCTGAACACCAAAATTTCATGCTTTTTAGTTGTGACGTTGGAGAAGACTCTTGAGTCTCTAATCCTAAAGGAACTCAATGCTGAACATTCATTGAAGGAACTGATGCTGAAGCTAAAGCTCCAATACTTTGGCTGCCTGATGCAAAGAGAAGATTCACTGGAAAAGACCCTGATGTTGAGAAAGATTGAAGACAAAAGAAAGGAGTGGCAGAGGATGAAGTGGTTAGATAGTATCACTGGCTCAATGGACGTGAATTTGAACAACTCCAGGAGGCAGTGAATGACAGGAGACTGTGGTGTGCTGCAGCCCATGGGGTCACAAAGAGTTGGACAAGACTTAGTGACTAAAAAACACCACTACATTCTCCTTAGTAAGTGTTTCTGCTGGGTGAAAATTCACAGATTAGTATCCTTATGGCACTCATCTGTTCCCTTCTATTCCTATCATCCTTTGCTTTACCCTACCCTTTTCAGAAAGGGAGCCTATGGACTCTGATTTTAGAGCAAGATGGTTCCATTAGTATACCCAGAATTAACACCTGGACAGGTGGGAGAGTGTTCAGGAGAAAGGAAAATACCTGAAGTAACCATGAATATATCAATTTTGCTGAAGATTATCTTTGCTATCTTATAATTGATTCATTCAGCCACAATGCTTTTGGGTTTGTCCTCTTCTCTGTCCTTTCTCATGTATTGGGTTAGCCAAAAAGTTGATTTGGATTTTTCTGAATGAAATTTTTGGCCGACTCAATAACATAAAGAGAATCTTTCACATTTATTTGTTAAATATTTAAGGACAAGTGAGTGAAAGTCCATCAGTAATGTCCAACTCTTTGAGACAGCATGGACTATAGAGTCCATAGAGTGAATTTTAATATTTGATACATACTTACTGTTCAATGAATGTTAGCAATTAATATTTTATTGTTGTTGTGTTGGTGTTTGGTTGCTAAGTCATGTGTGACCCTTTAAAACTCCATGGACTGCCGCAGGCCAGGCTTCCTTGTCCTTCACTAATCTCCCAGAATGTGCTCAAATTCATGTCCAATGAGTCAGTGATGCCATCCAACCATCACATTCTCTGTTACCTCCTTCTCCTCTTCAATCTTTGCCAACATTTTTTCCAATGAGCGAGTTCTTTGCATTAGGAGGCCAAAGTATGGGAGCTGCAGCTTCAACATTTGTCCTTCTAATGAATATTCAGGGTTGATTTTCTTTAGGATTGACTGGTTTCATCTCCTTGCAGTCTAAGGGACTTTCAAGAGTCTTCTCCAGCACCACATTTCAAAAGCAGCAATTCTTTGGTGCTTAGCTTTCTTTATAGTCCAACTCTCATGTTCATACACAACTACTGGAAAAACTATAGCTTTGACTAGAAGGACATTTGTTGACAAAGTGGTGTCTCTGCTTTTTAATATTCTGTCTACGTCATAGCTTTTCTTCCAAGGAGCATGTGCATCTTTTAATTTCATGGCTGTAGTCACCATCTGCAAGATTTTGGAGTCCAAGAAAATAAAATCTGCCACTGTTTCTATTTTCCACGCCCCTCCCCCCAATCTTTGACATGAGTGATGGGACTGGGTGCCATGATCTTAGTTCTTTGGTTGTTGAATTTTAAGCCAGGTTTTCATCAAGAGACTCTTTAGTTCCTCTTCATTTTTTTTTTTTTCCATTTTGGTAGCATCATCTGCATATCTGAGGTTGTTGATATTTTTCCGACAATCTTGATTCCAGCTTGTGACTCATCCACCTGGCATTTTGCTAATGTACTCTGCATATAAATCAAATAAGCAGGGTTACTTCTAAATAAGATCAACTAGTTATTATTGTTGATATTACTCTAAGTGTATAAGCAGATTATTAGTGATGTGCTTGCATGTGCTTGATAACCATTAAAGAAGTTAAAATGATATGGTCTCTATCATTAGTTTGGATAAGCTATTTTATACATATTTTGGTTTCTGTGTAGCCTTGAGCAAATTATCTCACTGAAAATTCAGTGGTTTGGTTTGTAAAATGGTAACAATGGTAAGGTGTTGGGATTCATATGAGAAAACATAAAATGCCTAGAAGAGAGGCAAATATTAGGAAAAGAACAAATGCTACTCATTATTATCACTTTAAGTGTATACACAAAGGGGAAAACAAAATTAGATATATCTTCAGCTTCATGTCCATAAGAACACATGCAATGTATACAGAAATAAATGCAGAGGAATTCATGTAAACATCTATTGTCATAATATTCCTGGCAGACCTTCCTCTTATTCCTTCTGCTACAAGGAATCCCAACCAATTCATGAAGAGTCCCTCTCAAAGATGGGGTAGATCCTATTCATCATTAACCTCCTGAATTTGCATACACACTGACACTTTATTCATGTTTGACTCTGCAAAAGTATGGACTGTAGCCACCAAGCTCCTCTGTCCATGGGGATTCTCCAGGCAAAAATACTGGAGTGGGTTGTCATGCCCTTCTCCAGGGGATCTTCCCAACCCAGGGATGGAATCTGCACTCCTGTGGCTCCTGCATTGCAGGCAGATTCTTTACCTCTGAGCTATGGGGGGAAGGCCCCCACCCACTAACACATACCAACATAACTCATGATTGACCAAACTATAACATCACCTCCCAATCCAGATAGATTCAAAATGGACATGTGATCCAAGCTTTGCCAGTCAGGGACTTCTCCGTCACAGCAATAGGGAAAAAAAAAAAAAAAAAAAAAAACTTTTGTTGGTGTGAATACATAGATAAGCTGTATCTGGGACTATAAGCAAAAAGGCTCAATTTCGCTCATTGAGAAATAGACCCCTAATGACAGTGTATATGTCTCTAAATCAACTAACACATAAAGCCAGCCTTTCCACTGGACATCTCCAGTTAAATGAGTCAATAAACCCCCACTTTTTGCTTAAACCAGTGTTATGAATCAGATTCTTATCTAATACATCAGCTAATATATTCAACTATTTTGGGCATAAATTTAATGTTGTCCAAAGCAAATATTTCACTCTGTCTTGAAAAAGGGATTTAGAAATATAACCAGCTAAGACAAGAAATGTGGCTAAGATTCTTTCCCCTCTCAGAAAGTAAGTGGAAATGTCCTTCCCTTCCCAGAGTCTTGTTCTTCCCACTCTTTATCTGTTCTCTTGCCTGACTTCTGACGTCCCTCACCTACAAGATCATCCTCAACTCTGAAATCTCTCTGTGTCCTTTTTATTGCCTAACCTAATGATTTTGCTCCAGCTGACATTGCTGAAGGCTGAGTAAGAAGCCTTTAGATACACTGACAGGTATGTATTTAAAGAGTTTATATAAATGAAAAAGAACTTCTCTGGTGGCTTAGATAGTAAAGAATCAATCTACAATGTGGGAGACCTGGGCTTGATCCCTGGGTTGGGAAGATTCCCTGGAAGAGGGCATGGCAACCCACTCCAGTATTCTTGCCTGGAAAATCTTCATAGACAGAGGAGCTGGTGGACTACAGACTATGGGATTGCAAAAGAGTTGGACATGACTGAGGGACTAAGCACTCAGTGAAAAATGACAAAACAAAACTTGTATGAAACAAAACTTGGATTTCTTTTCTTATTTCCAAAGCATTAGCAAAGTTGTTAGATTTTGGAAATAATTTCTAAATTTTTCAAATTAATTTTTTATTAAAGGATAATTGCTTTACAGAACTTTAATAAAAATTTTAGGAAGTAAGATAGCTTCAGGGAGCATATTATTTTAATAGAAAAGGTCATAGTTTCTTATAAAATTTCTCAGTCACTTTAAGGTTGATTGAATTTATTTTTTATTTTTATTTTTTTTTAATTAATTTTTATTTTTTAGTTTGTTTTGCTTTACAATACTGTATTCGTTTTGTTACACATTGACATGAATTAGCCATGAGTGTACATGAACTCCCAATCCCGACCCCCTCCTCCACCCTCCCGCCCCATTTTTTTAAATTGAAAGATAATTGTTTCACAGAATTTTGCTGCTTTCTGTCAAACTTCAACATGAATCAGCCATAGGTATACATATATCCCCTCCCTCTTTTTTTGATATAAATTTATTTATTTTAATTTATTAATGAGCCAAGATTCATTCATTTTATACATGTTTACAGGAAATAATTAAGATACACCTCCTTATTGCTCAGTAGCCCACCTGATACCATTCCTACCATTCTGGGTGTATGTGATATAAGATAGCATAGCATAATGAAGAAAGCACAGGCTCTAGATTTCCTATGCCTGCGGTCTCTGCTCACTCATCCTAGGTCTGTAACATTGGGCAAAACCAGTTCTCTGAGCATTAGTTTCCTATTCAGTAAAATAATACCTACAATGTAAGGTAGCTTCCCTGGTGGCTCAGTGGTAGAAAAAAAAAAAATCTGCCTGCTATTCAGGAGATGCAGAGAGATAGGTTTAATCCCTGTTTCAGGAAGATCTCCTGCAGGAGAAAATGGCAACCCACTCTAGTAATATTGCAGGGAAAATTTCTACAGTCCATGGGGTTGCAAAAGTGTCAGACACAACTGAGCAGCCAAACAATGACAAAATAGTTATTTTATTCTTAGAAATAGTACATGTATAATTCCTAATAAGGTATTGCATATTGTGATAGACACTTTAAGTATTATGTGACTATTTTATTTTTTGCCCAGTTCCAGTTATTTTGCAAACAAATCAAATGCCCATCAACTAATGAATGGATAAACAAAATATGGTTTGTTTATATAATGAGTATTATTCAGCAATAAAAAGGTACTAATACATCATCAATAAACCTAGAAAACATTGTGCTAAGTCAAAAAAGCCAGAGACAAAAGGCTGCAAACTATATGACTCCATTTAGAGTAAATGTTCAGAATAGGTAAATTTGTAGGGACAAAAAGTAGATTAGTTGCCAGGAGTTGTGAAGAAGTTGCCAGGAGATGACCACTGAAGTGTCTAAGGTTTCCTTTTGAAGTGATTAAAATCTTCTGGAATTAGATAGTGGTGATAGTTGTATAACATTGTGAATATACTAAAAACTGTTGTACACTTTAAAAGAGTAAATTTTATGGTATGTGAATTACACTTCTTTTTTTTTTTCTTAAAATAGCATATCTAAGAACAACACAACTCCAAAGTTTGGATAACCAAAATCTTGTGGAATATCTATAGAGTTTACTTTAAAAACATTTATCACATTCAAATCATAATTTAAAATTATAAATATGGTAAAATAAAGCTAACTACTTCACCTCTTAGAATTTTCCACAATAAAAAAGAAAATTAGAAACAATCCTAAAGGCCATTATTGGTGAAACTAGAAAACAACAGAAATCTTTAGAAAAAAATTTATTTATTTATGAAAAATTTGCTTGATACCAAAGCAGTGTCAACTAGAGCTGTGGTAGAAGGCAATATAGAAATGACATTGAGACAGATTTCAGACCTGGAAACTTGCGTCTTAAAGTAAGAGGCACAATTTGAAGTATAAAACTTAAATTTCATGTCAGTGACAGTAATAGAGCACAGTGGTAGGAGTTTCCCTGGACTGTTTTGTTCCAAGAAATACAGAAGCTATAGCTAAGGAAGGCTAACCAAAAAAAAAAAAAAATCTGTACTTGCAAGAAGATAAATCCCAATATCTGGTAGGGAAGAGAGTGTTTACATTGCCAACAATCTCACACCTCTCTTTCCCCACTGGATGGGGAGCAATAAAAGTGAAACACACTTATCAGCAAAACCCAAGTTCTGAATAAAAATTTGTTTCCATAGAAAGGAGCTACACCCATCCATCTTCAATATATATTGCTTACTAATAGATAATTCAGGGATAACTTGACCTCCTTCAAAAGTTAATAATAAAAAGCATGGTAGGAAGAGGTAGGAAGAATGTAAATGAATGGAGAAAATAAGCAACTAAAAATCATATACTAACAAACTGAATCCAGTGAAACTTGTGGTAAACCTCTTTTGGGGAACATTTACTTTTAACTTTATTTTCTTAGTTTTGCTGAGCTATAGCTGACATAAAGCACTGTTGTTCTAGGTATACAACATCATGATTTGACTTACATACATCATGAAATAATTATAGCAATAGTTTAGCTTAACAAGTTTAGTTTAGAACATCCATCAACCCATAGAGATACAAAATAAAAGAAAAAATGTGTATAATGAGAATCCTAAGAAAAATTTATCTTCACTTTCATGTATAACATAAAGCAGTGTTAATTACATTTATCATGTTTTGCATTATATCTCTAGTACTTATTTATCTTATAACTTGAAATTTGCAGTACCTTTTGACTGCCTTTGTCCAGTGTCCCTTTTCCATACCCACTGCCTCTGATAACCACAAATTTTGTCTTTTTTTCTGAGTGAGTTAGTTTGTTTGGCAAGCATTTTAATTTAACGATGCAAGCACTTAAATGAAGAAAGAATACAGAGATACAAATGCTCAAGAAAATAAAGGGATAAAAAAGAAATAAAGATAAAATTAGGACAGAAGAGAATCAACGTTACTAAAAGTACAGTACGATTCATCAAAAATCAGCCAGATAAAGCTAAAGACTTTGAGAGGTGTCCTTGCTGGCTCAACAGTAAAGAATCTGCTGCAAGGGAGGAGACCCAGATTTGATCCTTGAGTTGGGGAGGTCCCCTAGAGGAGGCATGGCAACCCACTCTAGTACTCTTGCCTAGAGAATCCCATGGACAGAAGAACCTGGTAGGCTGCAGTCCATAAGGTCACACAGAGTTGGACATGACTGAAGTGACTAAACAGCAGCAGCAGCAGTAAAGACTTTGAAGAGATTCCATAGCAAATTGCAGTTATGGAAGACAGGTCCAAGAAATCTGCTCAATACAGAATTATAGTCCCTAGAGTTAGTAGGAAAAGATGATGCTTAATTTAGCACCTAATGACTTAAAGTGCCATGCCACCCTCACATGGAGATGTCCCATAGAAAGTTGGAAGAATGGGTCTGCTATTCAGGAGAGAGGTGCATGCAACTTCAGAACATTGTTTTCACATTAAGAGCCTGGGTAACCTACTACACTCCAAAAACTTGGATATATGACTGGTGATAGTTCCAACCATTACAACCAGTGATACTTACAAAGAAATAATCCTCATCCTCCTTTGCTTGTTATGTTATATGTTCCAAATATTCAGTTAATAGTTTATTACACGTAATAACAGTGACAGAGACTATTTAGATGAATGACATTCTTAGAATGGCACAAATTTCCTCTGAGTGACACTTTCATCACCTTAGAGCACAAAATGCATGCTGAGAATAATTTTGTGACAGATGCAACTTTTACAGACTGATCTCTTCCCTTCACGTGCATAGAGGAAAGCATCAGTTCAGTTCAGTTCAGTCGCTCAGTCCTGTCCGACTCTTTCCGACCTCATGAATCTCAGCACGCTAGGCCTCTCTGTCCATCACCAACTCCCGGAGTTCACTCAGACTCACGTCCATCGAGTCAGTGATGCCATCCAGCCATCTCATCCTCGGTCGTCCCCTTTTCCTCCTGCCCCCAATCCCTCCCAGCATCAGAGTCTTTTCCAATAAGTCAACACTTCGCATAAGGTGGCCAAAGTACTGGAGCTTCAGCTTCAGCAACATTCCTTCAAAGAAATCCCAGGGCTGATCTCCTTCAGAAAGGACTGGTTGGATCTCTTTGCAGTCCAAGGGACTTTCAAGAATCTTCTCCAACACCACAGTTCAAAAGCATCAATTCTTTGGCTCTCAGCCTTCTTCACAGTCCAACTCTCACATCCATACATGACCACAGGAAAAACCATAGCCTTGACTAGACGGACCTTAGTCAGCAAAGTAATGTATCTGCTTTTGAATATGCTATCTAAGTTGATCATAACTTTTCTTCCAAAGAGTAGTGTCTTTTAATTTCATGGCTGCAATCACATTCTGCAGTGATTTTAGAGCCCTAAAATATAAAGTATGACACTGTTTCCACTGTTTCTCCATCTATTTTCCATGAAGTGATGGGACCAGATGCCATGATCTTTGTTTTCTGAATGTTGAGCTTTAAGCCAACTTTTTCACTCTCCTCTTTCACTTTCATCAAAAGGCTTTTTGTTCCTCTTCACTTTCTGCCACAAGGGTGGTGTCATCTGCATATCTGAGGTTATTAATATTTCTCCTGGCAAACTTGATTCCAGCTTGTGTTTCTTCCAATCCAGCGTTTCTCATGATGTATTCTGCATATAAGTTAAATAAGCAGGGTGACAATATACAGCTTTGATGTACTCCTTTTCCTGTTTGAAATCAGTCTCTTGTCCCATGTCCAGTTCTAACTGTTGCTTCCTGACCTCCATAATAGAACCCAAATGACTGAAGGGAAAGCAGCAGGATAGAGAATGTAGCCACAAAGGGTTTCTGTTAATAGCAAAACATAAGTGACCTTTACCACAAGAAGCCAACATAACCCTGAAAATAGTCACAAGTTTGATATGAGATTTTAGAAGTCATATGTTTTAAACCTAAACATTTCCACTGTTTTTAATCAATGTTTTATGATTGTATAAGAAAACCAAGATATATAAACTGCTAGATTTCAGACCATCCATTTCAGATAAAGAAATTAGGACAATGGAAGAAAAAGTTCCTTTCATTTTTCTGAAGCACATGGATAAGGACCTAAAAAGCAAACTTTCAAGTTTGAGCACTATCAGTCTTTTTTTTTTTTTTTTTTTATATAAGTTTTCCCTGAGTCACTGTAAAACATTTTATGATTTCAGGAAGAACTAGGGCATCTGAGGATAGAAAAGTGAAAATGTATCTTTATTTATCTGCATGCCATTATTAAGAGACATACCAGAAGAATTCAAGAACCTGTGGTCTAACCATTATATCTGATTTTGGATCCTGGCTTCCCTTCTTACTATTTATGTGACCTTCTACAATGCTGTTAACATCTTGTACCTTGCTTTTTCCATCTGTTAAAATGAGGATGGTCATGAATCTATTTGGGTGACAGCACATAACATGCACTCAATTAATTTTATATTTTATAACAAGCTTACATTGTTATACTTTATCATATGTAAGCCTCTCAACAGTGCAATGAAATATGCAGACATTACAGTGCCTCTAATTGTTTGAATTGTGTCCCCTTAAAAAAAGAGAGAGAGAAAAAACACTGAAATCCCAACATCCAGTAACTCAGAACATGACCTTACTCACATATAGGATCACTGAAGAAGCATTTAGTTAAGATAAAGTCATACTTAAAAGATAAAGTCATACTGGGGCTTCCCAAGTGGCTCAGACAGTATAGAATCTGCCTGCAGTGCAGGAGATGTGGTTTCAATCCCTGGGTCAGGAAGATCCCCTGGAGAAGGGCACAGCAAACTACTCCAGTATTCTTGCCTGGAGAATTCTATGGACAGAGGAACCTGATAGGCTACAGTCCATGGGATTGCACAGACTTGGACATGACGTAAGACTTTCACTTTCTTTTCAAAATCATACTGGAGTAGGGTGCTGTTAATCAAATATGACTAGGGAATCCTGATAAGACAACATGTGAAGCCAGAGATACAAAGGGAAAATACCATGTGACAACTAAAGCAGACAATGAAGTTATGCAGCTCCAAGCCAAGCACAGCAAAGATTGTAAGCAAACCATGAGAAGCTAGGAAAATGCAAAAAAGATTTCCTTACGGATTTCAGAGGAAGTATACTTCTGCCTTGATTTTAGATTTGTAACCTGCAGAAGTGTGATGATAATGTACTTTAGTTGTTTTAAGTCACCAAGTTTATGGTTTTTGTTACAATCAGTTCAGTTCAGTCACTCAGTCGTGTCTGACTCTTTGCGACCCCATGAATTGCAGCACGCCAGGCCTCCCTGTCCATCACCAACTCCCGGAGTTCACTCAGACTCACGTCCATTGAGTCCGTAATGCCATCCAGCCATCTCATCCTCTGTCGTCCCCTTCTCCTCTTGCCCCCAATCCCTCCCAGCATCAGGGTCTTTTCCAATGAGTCAACTCTTCGCATGAGTTGGCCAAAGTACTGGAGCTTCTAGCTATAGGAAACTAACACAATTCTCATTCAGTCACTCAGTCGTGTCTGACTCTTTGCGACCCCATGAATTGCAGCACGCCAGGCCTCCCTGTCCATCACCAACTCCCGGAGTTCACTCAGACTCACGTCCATTGAGTCCGTAATGCCATCCAGCCATCTCATCCTCTGTCGTCCCCTTCTCCTCTTGCCCCCAATCCCTCCCAGCATCAGGGTCTTTTCCAATGAGTCAACTCTTCGCATGAGTTGGCCAAAGTACTGGAGCTTCTAGCTATAGGAAACTAACACAATTCTCATTTCATAAATAAGGAAATTCAGGCCCAGACAGTAAAAGATTTATCCAAGACCACATAATTAGTAAGTAAAGGAAGCAATATGTTTTGGATTTAAGATCCAACTCCCTGTCTCTTTTCAGCATTACTTCATACACCTTCCATTCCAGGCAGCCATGATTCTCAACTAGTCCTTCCCCACTGCCAGGCATGTATACTGCACATTTGGCCATAGACAGAAAAATGTGTTGATGACTGGTTACTTCACACAAGACATCACACTGACAGTTTGCACATATAATGTTCTCTCAGCTTAAAATATTTTCCTTCATTTTTCTTTCACAAAAATCCTCACACTTCAAATTCTAAGTCAGACACCCCAAAATCCTCATTTTTCATCTACCTTGTCAGAATTACTCATTTTTTTCCTGTTTATATCCACGTTCTATCACTATTTATTATCCTTTTTTTCCACTTAGCTCTCATTTCATTCAGTTGTGTTTGCAAGTGATTAGTAACTTGAATGAAGGCATTAGTAACCTCATGAATTTTAAGTTCCTTAGAGTCAGTAACGCTGAAGAAACTGAAGTTGAACAATTCTATGAAGACCTATAAGACCTTTTAGAACTAACACCCAAAAAAGATGTCCTTTTCATTATAGGGGACTGGAATGCAAAAGTAGGNTGTGGGAGAGGGAGAGGGTGGGATGATTTGGGAGAGTGGCAGTGTAACATATATGATATCATAAGTGAAACGAATTGACAGTCTAGGTTCGATGCAGGATGCAGGATGCTTGGGACTGATGCACGGGGATAATCCAGAGAGATGGAGGGTCGGGATTGGGAGTTCGTGTACACTCATGACTGATTCATGTCAATGTATGGCAAAATGAATACAGTATTGTAAAGAAAAACAAACTAAAAAACAAAAATTAATTAAAAAAAATTTTTAAATTGTTTTCATAAAATAATATGTTAAAAAAGGAAAAAGTCAAAATCTGAATTATTTAATTAAAATTGTATTTAAGCAATTTAATTTTGGCAATATCACTCTTTCTGAAGAAATTTTCAAAAGATCTTGCTAGTTTGAATTCTGTAATTTTTATTTCTTGTCCATAATTTCCCACCAAAAATTAAGTTAAAAAATTACACACACACACATACGCACACACATAGGGACAGTACATTAGACCAAAATCCAACAAAACTATGACATCATATTAAGCAGAGTCAGACTGATTTCACTGCTACTCTAAAGTATCCACAAAATGCAGCAGAACTATTACACACTGCAGATGAGCTAGTCTAAGCTTTGCTAGCTATAAAGGTTCCCAGAAATGGGAAAATCCTTGTACTGTAGAAGAATTTGCATTACAAAGAGATGGTAATATCAAAAACTTAAGTAGAACTGAAAATACTTAGCATTAAGCCAAGTCATCCCTTTGTATATATAATGCTATTTCAACTCCTGCAGCACCTTTCATTCTTCAAGGTAATAAGGCACTTGACAAATGATATAAATATGGTTTTTTAACTGGTATGCAATAATAACCAAGATAAAGTTTAAATGACAGCAGAAGATTTTGCTTGGAGTGCTGCCTGAAGCCTACCCCAAAGGAAAGCAAAAATGTCTTTGAGAAAAAAATCTGAGGTTTACTGACCTTTCCATTTGATTTTAGTTGATTTTAGAGAAGGATTTGTTAAGTTGGGAATGTTAGATACTTACTATAAGTGTTTATGTTTATGTGGACTGATGTCAGCAATGTAGATTTTAACCTCTTGGGAAAGAAACATGTTTTAACCATTTTTGAATGTATATAACATTTAGCATAATGTTGGTAAACAGTAGGGTATTTAAGAAATGCATTATTTTTTTTTCTACTGATTTTCCTTTTACTATTTTTTTTTCACATTCGTATTCTATTTCCTTGTAAGTTTACTTAAATTTTGTTGTGTTTTGGAAGTAGAGTAATTAATTAAAGTGTGATGAACTGGGACTTAATTAGCTTTGTCTACTGAAAAAAAAAAGCACAACATAAAAGTTGAGAGTTATGTTTTATTCAGCAGGCTTCTTAGGATTTCTAAAAGACAGCATCTCAAATGAATCTGAGAGACTGCTCCTAGAAGGCAGATAGGGAACCAGGATTCATAGGAGTTTTTGTAACAATGGGTAGGTAGTTAGAACATCAAAAGGTTATTAAAGAAAGCCAACTATCTCAAGTTAAGAAATTTACAGCAAAACGAATACAGTATTGTAAAGCAAAACAAACTAAAAAATAAAAATTAATTAAAAAAAAGAAATTTAGGGATTTTTAATGTATGGGTCATATAGTACCTAGAGGACTGAAACATTCTTTGTTTACCTACATGGCTGGCAGCATTCTTAGTTTACAGCTTTAATTAAATAGCTTAACATACTAATATAGTATAATGTCAGGGAAAAGAGCAAAACTATCTGAAAGAAGGTAGAGTTAATATGGCACAAAATTATATAACCAAAATGGATTTTTTTAATGGGATTATATAATATTCAGGCGTTAGCTTTTCAGGTCTGAATAAAATATGTATTGTATTTATTGACCAATTCCTTCCTGCTACCTTTAATACAACTGATGCTTCTGAACGTACCTAATGTCATAATATTCTAACTACTCAGGTTTTTTCAGTATTTTTAGGCTATTCCCAATGTTTTCAGTTCTTTTAAAATGAAAGTGGTGGTAAGCAATATGTAACTCTCTCTCAGTCCAATCTCATTTCACACATCCCCATTAATTTTGTTCAGTATTTCTGTCAGGATCTTCTCAAATGCATTGTGATAAAACAGGATTCTTATCACTGCTTACAAAAATTCATTTGGAATCACAATGTTTGTCTGCAGATATTTCCCAAAGGATTTGCCAGGATTGGTTTGGACTTACTATATTATAGAGTTTGAATTACAGAATTACAGACCATAATGCGAACTTTTTTTTTTAATTCTTCTCTTGCCATAATCATTCAGTTTCTCCAAAGAACAGGAAGAACTTTGTGGTTAAGTTCTTGTGGTGGTGGGGTCAAAGGGTACAAAGCTAAAAGAGAGAGAGAGAGAGAGAAGAGGTCAAAAATAGAAGAAAGATCATAAAAAAAAAAAAAGAAAAACAAATGAAAAAAATCCTGGGTGAAGATAACAGGTGGTAGAAAGGGGGTTTTGCAAGATTAAAAGGGACCAACCGACAAAACAGTAAGGTGGCGTTCCTCCAAGATATTGTGGTTACTTCTATCATGCTTCAGTTCTGTTCAGTTCAGTTGCTCAGTCATGTCTGACTCTTTGGAACCCCATGAACCACAGCACGCTAGGCCTCCCTGTCCATCACCAGCTCCTGGAGTCCACCCAAACCATGTCCATCGAATTGGTGATACCATCCAACCCTCTTATCCTCTTTCATTCCCTTCTTCTCCTGCCCTCAATCTTTCCCAACATCAAGGTCCTTTCAAATGAGTCAGCTCTTCTCATCAGGTGCCCAAAGTATTGGAGTTTCAGCTTCAGCATCAGTCCTTCCAATGAACACCCAGGACTGATCACCTTTAGGATAGACTGGTTGGATCTCCTTGCAGCCCAAGGGATTCTCAAGAGTCTGCTCCAACACCATAGTTCAAAAGCATCCATTCTTCGACACTCAGCTTTCTTGATAGTCCAATTCTCACATCCATCCATACATGACTACTGGAAAAACCATAGCCTTGACTAGATGGACCTTTGTTGACAAAGTAAGCCTCTGCTTTTTAATATGCTGCCTAGCTAGTAAACGTCTTTTAATTTCATGGCTACAATCACCATCTGCGGTGATTTTGGAGCCCAGAAAAACAAAGTCAGCCACTGTTTCCATGGTTTCCCCATCTATTTGCCGTGAAGTGATGGGACCAGATGCCATGAACTTCGTATTTTGAATGTCGAGTTTTAAGCCAACATTTTCACTCTCCTCTTTCATTTTCATCAAGAGGCTCTTCTTTACTTTCTGCCATAATCGTGGTGTCATCTGCATATCTGAGTTTATTGATATTTCTCCCAGCAATCTTGATTCCAGCTTGTGCTTCATCCAGCACAGCATTTCTCATGATGTAATCTGCATAGAAGGTAAATAAACAGGGTGACAATATACAGCCTTGATGTACTCCTTTTCCTGTTTGGAAGCAGTCTGTTGTTCCACGTCCAGTTCTAACTGTTGCTTCCTGACCTGCATACAGGTTTCTCAAGAGGTAGGTTAGGTGGTCTGGTATTCCCATCTCATTCAGAATTTTCCACAGTTTTCTGTGATCCACACAGTCAAAGACTTTGGCATAGTCAATAAAGTGGAAGTAGATGTTTTTCTGGAACTCTCTTGTTTTTCAAATGATCCAGTGGATATTGGAAATTTGATCTCTGATTCCTCTGCCTTTTCTAAAACCAGCTTGAACATCTGGAAGTTCATGGTTCACATATTGCTGAAGCCTTGCTTGCAGAATTTTGAGCATTACTTTACTAGCATGTGAGATGAGTGCAATGGTGTGTTAGTCTCAGTATTCTTTGGCATTGCCTTTCTTTGGGATTGGAATGAAAATTGACTTTTCCAGTCCTGTGCCCACTGCTGCATTTTCCAAACTTGCTGACATATTGAGAGCAGCACTTTCACAGCATCATCTTTTAAGATTTGCAATAGCTCAACTGGAATTCCATCACCTCCACTAGCTTTGTTCGTAGTGATGCTTTCTAAGGCCCACTTGACTTCACATTCCAAGATGTCTGCTTGACATCCTCTTAAAACATGTAAATGGATCTAAACTTAAGTGTTACTTTTCAAGTTCTGTCATATTGTACAAAGCATTAATATAATAATATTTCAGCTAACAATGAAATTTGAAAATAGAACTAACTATAAAGTCCTATAAGGTTTAAATTTGAAGGATGCTTTTACGGTATGATTTTTTTAGTTAATTAATGTGTAAATTATGGGCTGAATTACATTGCCACCAAGTTCACGTGTTGAAGCCCTACCACCCAGAACCTCAGTGTAACTATATTTGGAGATAGAACCTTTAAAGAAGTGATTAATCTTAAAAGATACCTGTATGGTGGGCCCTAATCCAATTTGGCTAATGTCCTTATAAGAAGAACAAATTTGGACAGAGAGACATAAGGGATGCACAAGGAAAAGAATATATGAAGAGACAGAGGGAAGGCAGCAGTCTGCTAGCGAAAGAAGGATGCCTCTATTGACTAAAAAACATTCACAACCTAAAAGTTGAGCTATATTTTATTCTGTGGTACTTTTTAGGACTTCAAGCCCTGGAGAGATCATCTCTGGTAAACCTGAGAGAATTGTTCCAAGGAGGCAAAGAGGGGCAGCCGGGATATGTAAGAATTTTACATCAAAGGACAGGTTGTATATATTCTTAATTAAAGAAAACCAGATACATCAGGTTAAAGAATTTAGCACTTTTCTATGTGTGGGAATATGCAAGACACTGGGCTCACTGAAATCATTCCTTATTAAGATAAGGAAACTTTGCTGTCTTATCAACAGCAAGCATCTCAGCTATCTGGAGCCAGTATCCTGTGCCTTTACCTCCTGAGTTTCCTCAAGACTCACCGTTAGGGAGTAGCTATAGTCTGATGGCTGCTAGATGGCAAGTACTCTTTTCCCTTCTAGAGTTATCTCAGGGCTCACCCAGTGGTGGCTGCATGTGACATCATTTGTTTACTGATATGGCAGGCAATATTCCATTTCTGTATATGACAAAGGTTCATATAGTCAAAGCTATGGTTTTTCCAGTAGTCAGTACAGATGTTATAGTTTGACTATAAAGAATGCTGAACCCTTAAGAATGGATGCTTTTGAGTTGTGGTGCTGGAGAAGACTCTAGAGATCCCTTGAACTGCAAGGAAATCAAGTCAGTCAATCCTAAAAGAAATCAAACCTGGATATTCATTGGAAGGACCGATGCTGAAGCTGAAGCTCTAATACTTTGGCCACCTGATGTGAAGAGTCAACTCATTGGAAAGCAACCTGATGCTGGGAAAGCACATAATGAGGTGGCTAGATAACATCACTGACTCAATGGACATGAAGTAGAGCAAACTCTGGGAGACAGTGGAGGACAGAGAAACCTAATGCACTGAAATCAATGGACTGGCAAAGAATCAGACATGACTTATTGACTAAAGTCCAACAACAATTCAATTTCTCACCTAAAAGAAACCAAACTCATTAGCATCTTGATCTTGAACTTCCAGCCTCTAGAAATACGAGAAATGAATTCAGTTCAGTTCAGTTCAGTCGCTCAGTCGTGTCCAACTCTTAGCGACCCCATGAATCGCAGTACACCAGGCCTCTCTGTCCATCACCAACTCCCAGAGTTCATTCAAACTCATGTCCATTGAGTCCGTGATGCCATCCAGCCATCTCATCCTCGGTCCTTCCCTTCTCCTCCTGCCCCCAATCCCTCCCAGCATCAGGGTCTTTTCCAATGAGTCAACTCTTCGCATGAGGTGTCCAAAGTAATGGAGCTTCAGTTTTAGCATCATTCCTTCCAAAGAAATCCCAGGGTTGATCTCCTTCAGAATGGACTGGTTGGATCTCCTTGCAGTCCAAGGGACTCTCAAGAGTCTTCTCCAACACCACAATTCAAAAGCATCAATTCTTCGGCACTCAGCCTTCTTCACAGTTCAACTCTCACATCCATACGTGACCACAGGAAAAACCATAGCCTTGACTAGACGGACCTTAGTCAGCAGAGTAATGTCTCTGCTTTTGAATATACTATCTAGGTTGGTCAAAACTTTTGTTCCAAGGAATAAGCGCCTTTTAATTTCATGGCTACAGTCACCATCTGCAGTGATTTTGGAGGACAAAAAAATAAAGTCTGACACTGTTTCTACTGATTCCCCATCTATTTCCCATGAAGTGATGGGGCCAGATGCCATGATCTTAGTGTTCTGAATGTTGACCTTTAAGCCAACTTTTTCACTCTCCTCTTTCATTTTCAGCAAGAGGCTTTTTAGCTCCTCTTCACTTTCTGCCATAAGGGTGGTGTCATCTGCGTATCTGAGGTTATTGATATTTCTCCCAGTAATCTTGATTCCAGCTTGTGTTTCTTCCAACCCAGCATTTCTCATGATGTACTCTGCATAGAAGATAAATAAGCAGGATGACAATATACAGCCTTGATGTACTCTTTTTCCTATTTGGAACCAGTCTGTTGTTCCATGTCCAGTTCTAACTGTTGCTTCCTGACCTCCATACAGATTTCTCAAGAGGCAGGTCAGGTGGTCTGGTATTCCCATCTCTTTCAGAATTTTCCACAGTTTATTGTGATCCACACAGTCAAAGGCTTTGGCATAGTCAATGAAGCAGAAATAGATGTTTTTCTGGAACTCTCTTGCTTTTTCCATGATCCAGCGGATGTTGGCAATTTGATCTCTGGTTCCTCTGCCTTTTCTAAAACCAGCTTGAACATCAGGGAGTTCACGGTTCACATATTGCTGAAGTCTGGCTTGGAGAATTTTGAGCATTACTTTACTAGCATGTGAGATGAGTGCAATTGTGCGGTAGTTTGAGCATTCTTTGGCATTGCCTTTCTTTGGAATTGGGATGAAAACTGACCTTTTCCAGTCCTGTGGCCACTGCTGAGTTTTCCAAATTTGCTGGCAAATTGAGTGCAGCACTTTCACAGCATCATCTTTCAGGATTTGAAACAGCTCAACTGGAATTCCATCACCTCCACTAGCTTTGTTCGTAGTGATGCTTTCTAAGGCCCACTTGACTTCACATTCCAAGATGTCTGGCTCTAGATTAGTCAACACATCATCATGATTATCTGGGTCATGAAGATCTTTTTTGTACAGTTCTTCCGTGTATTCTTGCCACCTCTTCTTAATATCTTCTGCTTCTGTTAGGTCCAGACCATTTCTGTCCTTTATCGAGCCCATCTTTGCATGAAATGTTCCCTTGGTATCTCTAATTTTCTTGAAGAGATCTCTAGTCTTTCCCCTTCTGTTCTTTTCCTCTATTTCTTTGCATTGATCGCTGAAGAAGGCTTTCTTATCTCTTCTTGCTATTCTTTGGAACTCTGCATTCAGATGCTTATATCTTTCCTTTTCTCCTTTGCTTTTTGCCTCTCTTCTTTTCACAGCTATTTGTAAGCCCTCCTCAGACAGCCATTTTGCTTTTTTGCATTTCTTTGCCATGGGGATGGTCTTGATCCCTGTCTCCTGTACAGTGTCATGAACCTCATTCCATAGTTCATCAGACACTCTATCTATCAGATCTAGACCCTTAAATCTATTTCTCACTTCCACTGTATAATCATAAGGGATTTGATTGAGGTCATACCAGAATGGTCTAGTGGTGTTGCCCACTTTCTTCAATTTAAGTCTGAATTTGGCAATCAGGAGTTCATGATCTGAGCCACAGTCAGCTCCCGGTCTTGTCTTTGTTGACTGTATAGAGCTTCTCAGTCTTTGGCTGCAAAGAATATAATCAATCTGATTTCGGTGTTGACCATCTGGTGATGTCCATGTGTAGAGTCTTCTCTTGTGTTTCAGACACACTGAAACCATACTCACAGAAAACTAGTCAGTCTAATCACACTAGGACCACACCATTGTCTAACTCAATGAAACCAAGCCATGCCTGCAGGGCAACCCACAATGGGTGGGTCATGGTGGAGAGGTCTGACAGAACGTGGTCCACTGAAGAAGGGAATGGCAAGCCACTTCAGTATTCTTGCCTTGAGAACCCCATGAACAGTATGAAAAGGCAAAATGATAGGATACCAAAAGAGAAACTCCCCAGGTTGGTAGGTACCCAATATGCTACTGGAGATCAGTGGCGAAATAACTACAGACAAAATGAAGGGATAGAGCCAAAGCAAAAACAATACCCAGTTATGGATGTGACTGGTGATAGAAGCAAAAACCGATGCTGTAAAGAGCAGTATTGCATAGGAACCTGGAATGTCAGGTCCATGAATCAAGGCAAATTGGAAGTGGTCAGACAAGAGGTGGCAAGGGTGAACGTCGACATTCTAGGAATCAGCGAACTAAAATGGACTGGAATGGGTGAATTTAACTAGAAGACTATTATATCTACTACTGCGGGCCGGAATCCCTCAGAAGAAATGGAGTAGCCATCATGGTCAACAAGAGTCCGAGAAATGAATATCTGTTATTTAAGCCTGTTGGACAGTACTTTGTTATGGCATCCCTAGCAAACTAATACAACATGCATATGGTTTTACAAGTCAAACAGTCCAGAGTTTGCTCAAACTCATGTCCACTGAGTTGGTGATGCCATACAACCATCTCGTCCTGTCATCCCCTTCCTCTCCTGCCTTCAATCTTTGCCAGCATCAGGGTCTTTTCCAATGAGAGGGCTCTTTCCATCAGGTGGCCAAAGTATTAGCATTTCAACTTTAGCACCAGGCCTTCTACTGAATATTCAGGACTGATTTCCTTTAGCATTGACTGGCTTGATCTTCTTGCTGTCCAAGGGACTTTCAAGAGTCTTCTCCAACACCATAGTTTGAAACCATCAATTCTTTGGTGCTTTTATTTATTATTTATTTATTTATTTATTTATTTATTTATTTTTACTGTCCGGCTTTCACATCCATACCTGGCTACTGGAAAAACCATAGCTTTGATTATTCAGATTTTTGTAGGCAAAGTAACATCTTTGCTTTTTAATAGGCTGTCTAGGTTTGTCTAGGTGTTATATATTTAGCCATTTAAATATCATTTTGTTTTATTTCTTTAAGTTTTTTTGTTAAGTGAAAGTGAAGTCACTCAGTCATGTCCAACTCTTTGCGACCCCATGGACTGTAGCCTACGAGGTTTCTCCATCCATGAAATTTTCCAGGCAAGAGTACTGGAGTGGGTTGCCATTTCCTTCTCCAGGGGATCTTTCTGACCCAGGAATCGAACCTGGATCTCCTGCATTGCAAACAGGTGCTTTTATGGTCTGAGAAACAATGTTTAATGATTCCCACTAAGAAAGATGGAGATTTAGTTCTTAAGGACCTTATTCCACTAACACAAAACCACATCTTATACACATTTTACCTCTCTCATCTTTAAAATATAAATTCATCATTTGTTTGGTGCTTTCAGTTCTATGATTACTGAAATATTAATCGCAATTAAGCCACATAGAGCACCATGTGTATAATTGGACAATATTAATTTACCCTAGAGTTAATAATTTCCTTACAGACTGTACACAAATAACAAGTCAGTTATCTTTTCAGAAAGATCTCCCAATAAACCAGGGGTCTCCTCATTTTTTTAATTAATTTATTTTTTATTGAAAAATAATTGCTTTATAGAATTTTGCTGTTTTCTGTCACACCTCAATCAACATGAATCAGCCATATGTATACATATGTCCCCTCCTTCATGAACCTCCCTTCCATCTCCTCTCCCATCCCACCCCCGAGGGTTGGTACAGAGCCCCTGTTTGAGTTCCCTGAGACAAACAACAAATTCCCATCGACTATCTATTTTATATGGCAATGTAAGTTTCTATGTTACTCTTTCCATATATCGCACCCTCTCCTCCCCTCTCCTCATGTCTGTAAGTCTGTTCTCTATGTCTGTTCTTCCATTTTTCTAGACTCCATAAATATGCGTTAGTATATGATATTCATCTTTCTCTTTCTGACTTTCTTCACTCTGTATAATAGGCTCTAAGTTCACCCACCTCATTAGAACTGACTCAAATGGGTTCCTTTTTATGACTGAGTAATATTCTATTGTGTATATGTAGCACAACATCTTTATGAATTCATCTGTCGATGGACATCTAGGTTGCTTCCATGTTCTAGCTATTGTAAATAGTGCAGCAATGAACATTGGGGTACATGCATCTTTTTCCAATTTTGGTCACTGCAGGGTATATGATAGGAGTGAGATAGCTGGGTCATATGGTGATTTTACTCCTAGGTTTTTAAGGAATCTCCATACCGTCTTCCATAGTGGCTGTATCAATTTACATTCTCACCAACAGTGCAGAAGTGTTACCTTTTCTCCACACCCTTTCCAGCATTTATTGTTTGCAAACATTTTGATGATGGCCATTCTGACTGGTGTGAGGTGATATCTTATTGTAGTTTTGTTTGCATTTCTCTATTAATGAGAGTGGAGAAGGCAATGGCACCCCCACTCCAGTACTCTTGTCTGGAAAATCCAATGAATGGAGGAACCTGGTAGGCTGCAGTCCATGGGGTCGCTGAGTGTTGGGCACGACTCCTTTCACTTTTCACTTTCATGAATTGGAGAAGGACATGGCAACCCACTCCAGTGTTCTTGCCTGGAGAATCCCAGGGATGGCGGAGCCTGGTGGGCTGTCGTCTATGAGGTCGCACAGAGTCAGACACGACTGAAGTGACTTAGCAGCAGCAGCAGCAATAATGAGAGATGTTGATCATATTTTCACGTGTTTGTTAGCCATCTGTATGTCTTCTTTGGAGAAATGTCTGTTTAGGTATTTTTCCCACTTTTTGATTGGATTGTTTTGTTTTTCTGGTATTGAGTTGAATAAGCTGCTTGTATATTCTGGAAATTTATCCTTTATAAGTTGTTTCATTTGCTATTATTTTCTCCCATTCTGAGGGTTCTCTTGTTTCCGTTGTTTATGGTTTCCTTCACTGTGCAAAACTTTTAAGTTTAATCAGGTCCCACTCGTTTACTTTTGTTTTTATTTCCACTTCTCTAGTAGGTGGGTCATAAAGGATCTTGCTTTGATTTATGTCACCAAGTGTTCTGCCTATGTTTTCCTCTAAGAATTTTATAGTTTCTGGTCTTACATTTAGGTTTTTAGTGTATCTTTGTGTATGATGTTAGGAAATGTTCTAATTTCATTATTTCATATCTAGCTGTCCAGTTTTCCTAGTGCCACTTATTGAAGATGCTATCTTTGCCCCATTGTATGTTCCTGCCTCCTTTGTCAAAAATAAGGTACCCATAGGTTCATGGGTTTCTTTCTGGGCTTTCTATCTTGTTCCATTGGTCTATATTTCTGTTTTTGTGCCAGTAACATACTGTCGTGATTACTGTAGCTTTGTAATATAATCTGAAGTCAAGAAGGCTAGTTCCTCCAGCTCCATTCTTCTTACTCAAGACTTCTTTGACTATTCAGGGCTTTTGTGTTTCTAGTTCTGTGAAAATTCCATTGGTAAGTTGATAGGGATCACATTGAATCTGCAGACTGCATTTGCCAGCATGGTCTTTTACACAATACTGACTCTCCTAACCCAAGATCATGGAATATCTCTCCATATGCTTATGTCATCTTTGATTTCTTTCAACAGTGTCTGATAATTCTCTGTATACAGTTATTTTGTCTCCTTAGGTAGGTTTCTTCCTAGATATTTTATTTGTTGTTGTTGTTGTTATTGCAACAGTGAATGGGATTGATTCCTTGATTTTTTTTTCTTTCTTTCTGATTTTTCATTGTTGATATGTAGGAATGCAAGTGATTTCTGCATATTTATTTTGTATCCTGTGACTCTGCTAAATACACTAATTAACTCTCATAATTTTCTGATACTATTTTTAGGGTTTTCTATGTATAGTACCATGTCATCTGCAAACAGTGAGAGCTTTGCTTCTTCTTTTCTGATCTGAATTACTTTTATTTCTTTTTCTTCTCTGATGGCTGTAGCTAGGACTTCCAAATCTATGTTGAATAACAGTGGTGAGAGTGGACACCCTTGTCTTGTTCCTGACCTAAGGGGGAATGCTTGCAGGTTTTCACCATTGAGAATAATGTTTGCTATGGAATTTCATGTATGGCCTTTACTATGTTGAGGTAGGTTCTTCTATGCCCATTTTTGGAATAGTTTTAATCAAAAATGTGTGCTGAATTTTTTCAAAGGCTTTCTCTTCATCTATTGAGGTTATTGAGTGGTTTTTATTTTTCAATTTCTTAAAATGGTGTATTACATTGATTATTTGCATATATTGAAGACTCCTTGCATCACTGGAATAAATGCAACTTGGTCATAGTGTATGAGTTTTGTAATGTGTTGTTGAATTCTGTAAGCTAGAATTTTGTTGAGGATTTTTGTATCTATGTTCATCAGTAATACTGATCTGTAGTTTTCTTTTTTTCTGTTGTTTACATCTGGTTTTGGTATCAGGGTGATGGTGGCTTCATAGAAGAATCTGGAAGCATTCTTCCTCTACAACTTTTTGCAAATGTTTTAGAAGGAGAAGCATAAGCTCTTCGTTAAATATTTGATAGAATTTACCCCTGAAGCCATCTGGTCCTGTGCTTTTGTTTTTCAAAAAATTTTTATCACAGTTTCTATTTCAGTGCTTGTAATTGAGTTGCTCATAATTTTTATTTCTTCCTGGTCCAATCTCAGAAGATTGACTATTTCTAACAATCTGTCTATTTCTTCCAGATTGTCCATTTTATTGCTATATAGTTGTTCAAAATAGCCTCATAATCCTTTGTATTTCTGCATTGTCTGTTGTAACCTCTTCTTTTTCATCTTTAACTTTGTTGATTTCATTCTTCTCTCATTTTTTCTTGACAAGTCTGGCTAAAGATTTGTCAATTTTGTTTGTCTTCTCAAAGACTAAAATTTTTAGTTTTATTAACCTTCACTATTATTTCTTTCATTTCCTTTTCCTTTATTTCTGCTCTGACCTTATGATTTCTCTCCTTCTGCTACTGTTTTTTTGTTTTTGTTTTGTTTGTTTGTTTGTTTTTTCTTTTGCTTTTTTTCTTCTTTTTCTGGTTTTTTTGCTGTAAAGTTAGGCTGTCTCTTCTATGGTTTTCTTGCTTCTTGAAATACAGTTGCATTGCTATAAACATTCCTCTTAAAACTCTTTTTGCTGCTTCCTATAGATTCTGAGTTGTTGTTGTTGTGTGTGTGTGTGTTTTGTCATTTTTTGTCATTGTCATTTGTTTCTAGGATTTTTTTTTCCCTTTTGATTTCTTCAGTAACTTGTTCATTATTTAGAAACGTATTGTTTAATCTCCATGTGTTTGAGAGATTTCTTACAGTTTTTTTCTTGGAATTGATATCTAGTCTCATAATGTTGTGGTCAGAAAATATGCTTGATACAATTTCAGTTTTCTTAAATTTACTGAGATTTGATTTGTGACCCAGGATGTGGTCTCTCCTGGAGAATGTTCCATGTGCATTTGAAAAAAAGCTGTATTCTGCATTTGATGGAATGTCCTGAAGATATCTATGAGATCCATCTAGTCTAGTGTATCATTTAAGACTTCTGTTTCCTTATAAATTGTTTTGATGATCTTTCTATTGGTGTAAGTGGGGGTGTTAAACTCTCCTACTATTATTTTTACTGTCAATTTCTCTTTTTATGTCTATTAGCGTTTGTCTTATGCATTGAGGTTCTCCTATGTTCAATGTATAGATATTTACAATTGTTATGTCTCCCACTTGGATTGATCCTTTGATCGTTAGCAAGGTCCTTTCTTATATCTTGTAATATTCTGCATTTTAAGATCTATTTTTTTCTGATATGAGGATTGCTATTCCATCTTTCTTTTGATTTCCATGTGCATGGAATGTATTTTTCCATCCTCTAACTTTCAGTCTATATGTATCTGTAGGTCTGAAGTGAGTTTCTTGCAGACAGCATATATATGGATCTTGTGTTTGTATCCATTCAGCCAGTCTGTGTCTTTTGGTTGAAGCATTTAATCCATTTACATTTAAAGTAATTATTGATATATATGTTCCTATCGCCATTTTCTTAATTGTTTTGAGTTTGCATTTGCAGGTCTTTTTCTTCTCTTCTACTTCTTGACTATATAAGTCCCTTTAACATTTGTTGTTGAGCTGGTTTGGTGGTACTGAATTCAGTACAGTTCAGTTCAGTCGCTCAGTTGTGTCCGACTCTTAATGTTTACTTATCTGTAAAGGTTTTGATTTCTCCATCAATTCTGAATGAGATGCTTACTGGGTAAAGTAATCTTCGTTGTAGCTTTTTCCCTTGCAGTACTTTAAATATATACTGCCATTCCCTTCTGGCCTGCACAGTTTCTGCTGAAAGATAAGCTGTTAAGAACATGCGGTTTTCCTTGTATGTTACTTTTTGCTTCTCCCTTGCTGCTTTTAAGATTCTTTTTTTCGTGTTTAGTCTTTGTTAGTTTGGTTAGTATGTTTTGCATGTTTCTCCATGAGTTAATCCTATATGGGACTCTTTCTGCCTCTTGGACTTGATGAGTGATTCCTTTTCCATGTTGGGGAAATTTTCAATTATAATCTCTTTGAAAATTTTCCCATACCCTTTATTTTTCTTTTCTTCTGAGACCCCTATAATATGAACGTTTTAGTACAGTTAATATTGTCCCAGAGGTCTCTGAGACTATCCTTAGTTCTTTTCATTCTTTTTACTTTATTCTACTCTTCAGCAGTTATTTCCAGCATTTTATCTTTCAGCTCATTGATCCGTTCTTCTGCTTCAGATATTCTGCTACTGTTCCTTTCCAGAGCATTCTTAATTTCAGTAATTGTGTTGTTTGTCTCTATATGCTTATCCTTTAATTCTTCTAGGTCTTTGCTAATTGATTCTTCTATTTTCTCCATTTTTTTTCAAGGTTTTTGATCACCTTTTCTATCACTGTTCTGAATCCTTTTTCAGGTAATTTGCCTATTTCTTCTTCATTTATTTGGACTTCTGTGTTTCTAGTTTGTTCCTTCACTTGTGTAGTATTTCTTTGCCTTTCATTATTTTGTTTAAACTTGTTATATTTGAAATCTCCTTTTTCCAGGCTTCAAGGCTGAATTCTTTTCTCCTTTTGGTTTCCGCCCTCCTAATGTTGGTCCATTGGTTTGTGTAAGATTTGTATAGGGTGAGATTTGTGCTGAGTTTGTTTTTTTTTTTTTTTTTCCTCTGATGGGCAAGGCTGAGTGAGGTGGTAATCTTGTCTGCTGAAGACTGGGCTTGTAGTTTTTCCTTGTTTGTTGTTTGGATGAGGCATCCTGAGGCAGCAAGGGTGATGTCAGGTCTTGCACACAAGTGGTTGCTTTTGGGGGAATTTCCATTATTTGATATTCCCAAGGGTAAGAGTTCTGTGGTTGTCTAGTGTCTTGGAGTCAATACTTCCACTCTAAAGGCTCATAGCTTGATCTCTGGCCAAGAACACAGATTCCACAGGTAGTTTGTTATGGCATTAATGGGACTAACACAAATGCCCAAAAAGGAGAAACCAAAGATGAACCTCAGACAAATGACAGTTACAAATCAAGCAAATCATAATTAAAATAATGGAATATACACACAGGCATATAATCCATAAGCAAATCAAAACAGTCCAACCAAAATAAAGTGCAATAGATTGGCCAGGCAAACAAAGGAAACTAAAAATGATATCCACCAGTTAAGAACATAACTAACTAAAGCACAAACTGGAATACAAACTAAAGTGAGGTGCCATCTGGGAAGTAAAGCAATGAAAATAAAACTAACGAATATGGCAAGGAAAAGAAAGAAAAGAGAAAAAAGAATGAATACAAATGCAAAGTTAAATAGAGGTATATAAAGAAGACATATATATTAAAGATTAACTGCAAGGGAAAAAGAACAGTGGGAAAAGCAAACAAAGCAATAAATGTAGAATAATGAGTTTAAAAAGTTAAAAATTAAGAAAGAGAAAAAAAGAAAAAGGAAAACTCCACAGTACTGAAAAAGGCCAACATAGAGGAATATGTTTATAATAGCAGTAAAAAGTGTGATTAAAAAATCAAAAGCTTAATTATATTTCATAGTGCTAATAAAATTGACAGCTAAAACAGAGGTAAAAGAAAGGGAGGAGAAAAAAAGAAAAAGAAATTGAAAAAAAAAAACCCTACAATTTCTTTACCTAAAATTGATATGCTGCTGTGTTTATGCCAGTGACATTCTTTGTTGTCTAATAGTTGAGGCTTGCTGGCCCTTTGACCTTGTTATACATTGAGTCAAAGTTGACTTAACCCAAGATGGGAATGTCAGGTCAGAGTCTAGAAGCTACCATGCTTCAGACATTGATTTCAACAAGAACCTAGAAACAAAAACTCCTTTACAAAAGTATGCACCTGGTAGCTGTGTCAGGGACACAAAAGATTCATGTCAATGTATGACAAAAACCAAGTACAATATTATAAAGTAATTATCCTCCAATAAATTAATTAAAAAAATTCCCAAACCACAAGGGTATCTCTCAATAGAAATTGCCTTCTTTTGCCAGAAGTTTCAATTGGCAAAATAATCAGTCACAGAGACAATTTCTCAAAGGATTGAGGAGCCCCCAAGATACTATCACTTCTCCAACTATAGCACTTCCCATTTGGGAACATCCCTCTGTGGTACTTGTGAGCATTCATAGTATAGACATACAATACCAATGATCTGTTCTACAGTAGAACTACGATAACACAGTGAATTAGCACAAAAGTCCTGACTCACAAGGTCATTTCAGCTTCTCTCCTCACTGGGAACTCTGTTTAAATCCTATCAGCTAAATGTGGGTGTTCCCTCTTCTGAGCAGGAAAGAGTAGGATAATGAGCACCTATATACAACCTATATTCAAATCCTGAAAGATGATGCTGTGAAAGTGCTGCACTCAATATGCCAGCAAATTTGGAAAACTCAGCAGTGGCCACAGGACTGGAAAAGGTCAGTTTTCATTCCAATCCCAAAGAAAGGCAATGCCAAAGAATGTTCGAACTACCGTACAATTGCACTCATCTCACATGCTAGTAAAGTCATGCTCAAAATTCTCCAAGCCAGACTTCAGAAATACGTGAACTGTGAAATTCCTGATGTTCAAGCTGGTTTCAGAAAAGGGAGAGGAGCCAGAAATCAAATTGCCAACATTCACTGCATCATAGAAAAAGCAAGAGAGTTCCAGAAAAACATCTATTTCTGCTTTATTGACTATACCAAAGCGTTGGACTGTTTGGATCACAATAAACTGTGGAAAATTCTGAAAGAGATGGGAATACCAGACCACCTCACCTGCCTCTTGAGAAATCTGTATGCAGGTCAGGAAGCAACAGTTAGAACTGGAAATGGAACAACAGACTGGTTCCAAATAGGAAAAGGAGTGCATCAAGGCTGTATATTGTCACCCTGCTTATTTAACTTCTATGCAGAGTACATCATGAGAAACGCTGGGCTGGAGGAAGTACAAGCTGGAATCAAGATTGCTGGGAGAAATATCAATAACCTCAGATATGCAAATGACACCACCGTTACGGCAGAAAGTGAAGAGGAACTAAAAAGTCTCTTGATGAAAGTGAAAGAGGGAGTGAAAAAGCTGGCTTAAAGCTCAACATTCAGAAAATGAAGATCATGGCATCTGGTCCCATCACTTCATGGGAAATAGATGGGAAAACAGTAGAAACAGTGTCAGACCTTATTTTTTTGGGCTCCAAAATCACTGCAGATGGTGACTGCAGCCATGAAATTCAAAGACGGTTACTCCTTGGAAGAAAAGTTATGACCAACCTAGATAGCATATTGAAAAGCAGAGACATTACTTTGCCAACAAAGGTCCGTCTAGTCAAGGCTATGGTTTTTCCTGTGGTCATGTATGGATGTGAGAGTTGGACTGTGAAGAAAGCTGAGCGCCGAAGAATTGATGCTTTTGAATTGTGGTGTTGGAGAAGACTCTTGAGAGTCCCTTGGACTGCAAGGAGATCCAACCAGGGCATTTTGAAGGAGATCAGCCCTGGGATTTCTTTGGAAGGAATGATGCTAAAGCTGAAACTCCAGTACTTTGGCCACCTTATGCGAAGAGTTGACTCATTGGAAAAGACTGTGATGCTGGGAGGGATTGAGGGAAGGAGGAGAATGGGACGACAGTGGATGAGATGTCTCGATGGCATCACTGACTCGATGGACGTGAGTCTGCGTGAACTCTGGGAGTTGATGATGGACAGGGAGGCCTGGCATGCTGCGATTCACGGGGTCGCAAAGAGTCGGACATGACTGAGTGACTGAACTGAACTGAACTGAACTGATATACAACAGAGCTGTAAAACTTAATTCCCTCCCCTCCCTGACATACTCAGATATGTGTATATAACCTTCATTTCCCCTTAAGGAGACCCAACCTCACCGTTTAACATCTTTATCCTTAAAGCAGCTGACACTGGAGTCACTAGGAAGGAGATGTGGAGAACGGAGAGGACTTAGAGGAAGAAAGCAGCTCTGTAGCAACTAGGTGCTGCTTTCATTTTCTGTCTCAATTTGTGGTCAGTTTCTCATTCTTCAGTGTGTCAACTTCATTAACTGAGAGCCCCAAACTAGTCAATGCTTCATCTGTGTTTCTGATTAAACTTTATCTAATTCAAGAAAATGTACCCAAAAAGGCAAAAGTTCCCATTTAGCCATCAACATCCACTACCAAATAAATACAAAACTCTGAGATCTGTTATCTTCTGTGAATGGATTAGAGTTTGTTAGGATAGACTGTAAGAGAGGTGAAGCCTGACAATGGCCCTGCTGTTGACATAGTTCCTTGAAAACATTATATAACCTGCCTCTATTTTACAAACATATTCTTAGTGAGAGTGCACAATCCTGAAACTATTATCTGAAATGTAGGAACACCTTCTTACCCCACAAAATGAGCAGCACATGCCCACATACTAAGTCGCTTCAGTCATGTCCAACTCTTTGGAACCCTATGGTCTGTAACCCTACGGACAGTCTCCTCTGTCCATGGGATTTCTAGGCAAGAATACTGGTGTGAAAGTGAGTGAAGTGAAGTCTCTCAGGTGTGTCCGACTCTTAGAGGCCCCATGGACTGCAGCCTATCAGGCTCCTCCATCCATAGGATTTTCCAGGCAAGAGTACTGGAGTGGGGTGCCATTGCTTTCGCCAAGGGGATTTTCCTGACCAAGGAATCTAACTCACGTCTTCTGTATCTCTGCTTTGGCAGGTGGGTTCTTTACCACTGAGTCACCTGGGAAGCCCAGAATGAACAGTAGTAATGCAATACAATAGGGTAGACCTGAGGCTGTATAGCACACTGGCAAGGAAGTCCCCTGTCTGGAACAGAGTTAACAATGACTAGGGCAAGACTAGGGCTTCCCAGGTGGGTTCAGATGATAAAGAATCTGTCTACTATGCAGGAGACATGGGTCCAATCCCTGTGAGTTCAATCTCTGGATCAGGAAGATCTCCTGGAGAAGGAAATAGCTACCCACTCCACTACAAGTGGGTGACTAACATACACACAGGGCACTGTTTGGGCAACTGTCTTTGAACCCACATCTTGTTACTTAGTCAGCAACCATGTCTTCAATTCCTCCTCACTCTTAGGCATGGGATAATTTACCCCCTGCATGATGATATAGTTTAGTCAACAATTTTGCTACTAATTGGATTTCCTTTAAAGCTTGTAAACCAGCCTTTGGTTGAAAGACCCTTCTGCTCTCAGAATGCCATTACCTCTCCACATCTCATCCTCACTGTCAAAACTGTCAAGAATTGTAATGGACCTGAGATTGCACCCTGTCTGTAAGCCAACTAGTTATCCTGATATTGTTTTATGAATGCTGGAGGAAGACAAAATTCTCCTGAATCAAAGATGAAAGATGGTTTATTACTCAGCAATCACAGCAGCTAGAGTATCATCACTTTTATGTCCATTTCCCAAGCTCCAATTTACAGAAGATGAAACAAAAAGCATCAGGTGACACATGTATACACAGTATGTTACATCTAAGGAAAGGAACCTTGGACTGAGGGATTCTGAATCTTTTTCATGGACAGTAGGCATGCCTAACCCTGTGCACCAGAGGAGACACTCTTTTACTTCCAGAGCTTCAAACAAACCTACTCTTTGCCCCAGAAGTGAATGCTATTTTTCAAGTTGGTTTGCTATACAACAATCTATGAAAAAATAGCCTGGAACAAAGGTAGTTCTCTAAAACATGCACAAATATGAAAGGTCATGAAGAATTGCCTCCTGACAATAGGTGTGAGATAAAAATTTGTTCTTAAAGTACTTGTTTACAGTAAATTGTTTCAAAATTCCTGCCTTTCATTTCTGAGAAACTTTCTTATTGTTTCTTTGGTAATTTCTTCTCTGTGTTCTGTGCTTTCCTTTATAAAAGTCTCATTATTTAATCAAAATATTTTGTGTGTGTGTGAATAATACTTTTATTAAGTCAATTTCATATATGATAGCAAAAGTGTCATGTTGATGGATGGCAAAACCAATACAATATTGTAAAGTAATTAACCTCCAATTAAACTAATCAAAAAATTTTAGACTTATCTTCTAATTTTTGTATGTTTCCTCTCATTTCTATTTGTGTATTTTAAGAGATTTTTCTTAACTTTTTCTTCTAACTTGGTTATGAATTTTTTTTATTTTTGCTGTCTTTTTTTTTTCCAAATTTAAATTCTAGGTTTCACCCAGAGGGATGGGATGGGGAAGGAGGAGGGAGAGGGGTTCAGGATGGGGAACACATGTATACCTATGGCAGATTCATGATGATGTATGGCAAAACCAATACAATATTGTAAAGTAATTAATCTCCAATTAAAATAAATAAATTTATATTTAAAAAATAAATTTCTGAATGTTTCTTTTCAAAAGCTTACTCTTTTTCGCTTCATGAGTACAGTACTATTTCTTACCTCTGAGTCTTCTTCTGTTCCAAGAATTTTCGTGTTCCCTTTAAGTTATTTTTTGTTTTGATCTCCATCTTTAATCTTAAAGACTTATTTTGAATGTGTGATATTCCTTGTCTATTTGTCCTTATTTAAAATTGAGATAATAACAACCAAAAAAAAAAAAAACTGCCTAGAAGCTCTGTAACAATGGCTGAAGCTTGTCACGTGATTTGCATCATTACAGAATGAGTAGGGAAGAATCTACTGTTTCAACTCCTTAGGTCTTGGACTAAGGGCTAAATCCTTAAGTTCTTGGACTACTCAATATCCCCAGGAAGAATCATCAGTCTCTTGTCTATTGTATGTAACCGTAATGGCCACAATTCTTGGAAATGAGTTTGAAAGGGGGACTGAGATTCTTCACCTTTCAATATACAGACTTTCACCTTATTCCTTCTGTTTTATTAAACAGTGCCCTTACCCTCAGCTCTGCTGTTATCCTCCAAAGGCAGTAAATTAACAGTTTCCTGGCAAGATTAAAGAGAAAATCTGGAAGACTAACCGACTCTATTTCTGTTATTCCGTCCTACTGATTGTCCATCCTTCAGAAGTAACTGACATCTCCAAATCCTGAGACACTGATGTTTTGCAGCATTATTTGTCTTGATTCTTGTTTCCTCCATTTCAAACACACAGCTTTCATCTGCCTCTGCTTGTCTAAATAAGTCATTATATTTTCAATTTCCAATATGTTGTTGATATCCAAGTGTGCTCTCATATCGTATCCAATTTTCTATACTTCTGTGGATTTTTCCCTTCACTGCAGATGGTGACTGCAGCCATGGAATTAAAAGACACGTACTCCTTGGAAGAAAAATTATAACCAACCTAGATAGTATATTCAAAAGCAGAGACATTACTTTGCCAACTAAGGTCCATCTAGTCAAGGCTATGGTTTTTCCTGTGGTCATGTCTGGATGTGAGAGTTGGACTGTGAAGAAGGCTGAGCGCTGAAGAATTGATGCTTTTGAACTGTGGTGTTGGAGAAGACTCTTGAGAGTCCCTTGGACTGCAAGGAGATCCAACGAGTCCATTCTGAAGGAGGTCAGCCCTGGGTTTTCTTTGGAAGGAATGATGCTAAAGCTGAAACTCCAGTACTTTGGCCACCTCATGTGAAGAGTTGACTCATTGGAAAAGACTGTGATACTGGGAGGGATTGGGGGCAGGAGGAGAAGAGGATGACAGAGGATGAGATGGCTGTATGGCATCACTGGCTCGATGGACGTGAGTCTTAGTGAACTCCGGGAGTTGGTGATGGACAGGGAGGCCTGGCGTGCTGTGATTCATGGAGTCGCAAAGAGTCGGACACGACTGAGCGACTGAACTGAACTGAACTGAATGTCATTTTAGTTGAATTTCAGGAGGAAGCAAAAATTATCATCTTTATTCAGTCTGCCATGTTTAACCAGAACAATGATAGATTTTTAAGGAAGGGACCGCCTATGGAGATCCAAAATAGGAAAAGGCTCTCACTTTCTATAGATGAAATTGAGGTTTCTTTGTATGTTTATTGAGCAACATTGTTTGCAAAGCTCCAAAGATTCAAAAATAGAAGTGTTTAAGCCCAGCAATTGCTTTCAAATGACCTAACATAATATCTAGGCTGCACTTGAAAATATTGAATAAAATGATTTTCAAGCTTGGGAAATTCTAAAATATCTACTTGAAATCTGAACAGATTCCAAAAATATACATTAAACAAATAATTCATAAAATATTGCAATACAAAATAATATTTTGTTATACACAAGTGTTTAAGATGATTAAGGAAGAAAATTTGCAAACAAACTTTATCTAACACTTCCTGAAGTGAGCAGTCTTTGTTCCCAATTTCCAGAGAACTGCAAAATGAGACAGAAGGCCAAAACCTTTTATAGGATAAAAGATAAGAAATAAAAAAGAGAAAAAATAGAAAATGAATAAAGAACACAGAAATAAGTATAAATCCCAGAGTTGGCTTGATGTTTGAAGAATGACTAGGTGTTTCAAGAATGTTTTTCAAACTAGATGTTTGAATAATGAGTAGGTTTCTGGTTAAATAGAGAGACAAATGAGTGTTGATCGGAGGGGGGAAAAGCACAACCTAAACACTGAGGATTATATTTATGAACTTGCTAAGGATTTAAGCCCTGGATGCAGCCTCTCAAAGAGCTTTGAGAGACTACCCCAAAGAGGTAAGGGATGAGCCAGGATATACAGATACTTTTGCAACAAAAGCCAAATAGTCAGAACATCAAAAGATTATTGTTATTAAAGAAAATAAGGCATCTCAAGTTAACGAATTTAGGGGCTTTTCGATATGTGAAACGATGCAAGAGTCTGGGCTTACCGAAATCATTTGATAGACACCTTGACTGTCTAAGGGCTTCCCTGGTGGCTCAGAGATTAAAGTGTCTGCCTGGAATGCAGGAGACCTGGGTTCAATCCCTGGGTCAGAAAGATCCCCTGGAGAAGGAAATGGCAACCCACTCTAGTACTCTTGCCTAGAGAATCCCATGGAAGGAGGAGCCTGGTAGGCTACAGTCAGTGGGGTCACAAAGAGTCAGACACGACTTCACTTTCACTTTCACTTTCACTTGACTGTCTAGGGCCACTATCCTGTTTTTCTCCATCCTGAATACCTTCGGGGTACACAGCAGGGGTGGCTATAGTGGCTGATGACCTGATGGTTAAAACATCCTTTGTTTACTAATATAACAAGTGATACTTTTTCTTTTTTTTAATTTTATTATTTGTTTTTAATTTTATTAACAATACTGTATTGGTTTTGCCATACATTGATGAATGGATAAGAAACCTGTGGTACATATACACAATGGAGTATTACTCAGCCATTAAAAGAATACATTTGAACAAGTGATACTTTTTCATTCACAAAAGTTATCTAAGTTTCAGTTTGCTGACATGCCCCCACCTCAGCAGGAGTGGCTCCATCCTAGGCCTATTAATTTAATTCAATACAAGATAACAATGTCAGTGACATAGTATTTGCTAAATTACACTGCTAACTGATTACAATGAAGCAAATTATAAAACATATAGAAGAAAAAAAAGCAAACTGGAGAAATAACCTAAAGTTAAATTTCTATTTTGGAAAAATTTCTCATGTTAAAGCAACTTATCTTACAATCAATCCTTTTCATTTCATAGATTTACTAAAATATTGTAATTTTATTTAATAATCAGAGAATGAGAAAAGAATGTCATAGCTATTCTGGTATAACCATCTTTCAAAAAGTAAAAGAAAATGAGAGCTAAAAAATAAAAAGAATGTTTTGTTTTGTTTTGTTTTTAATTCTCTTCTTTCATCAGTGCTACAAAGCTTGAGAGTAAACAGAGCTATATGATATTGCTGCTGATTATTTTATAATCTTCATCATCAAAAGAACATAGGGGAAACTAATGGTGACATTCAAAAGCAAAAATATTCACTTAAATATTTTTTAATCAATAATTTATATTTAAATCAATGTTTATTAACTGAACTTGCTTCCTTATGTATACAATTCAATAGAGTCCCAGATTCTGTAAAACTACTTAATATATTTCTAGTATAAAGAATTTTAGTGCATATAATAATAATAATAAAAACCATGCAGCAAACACTTCTAATATGTTGTGCCTTTTTAAGATATTGTCAGTGAAACAGGTCTGCTTTTTCAGTTAGAATTTTATTGTAACACTATTTTTAGCCACTAAAACAGATCCACAAGATTTTATTTCTACCTGACAATTGACATAACAAATATGAATTAAATAGGATTAGTCATTTAAAATACAGGTGAAGGGTAACAGCTATGGATATTTCAAATATATTATTGTTACTCCTTCACAAAATTTAATTTTTCAACTGATCAAGTGCTTCTGGGTGTTGTTGAGGGAAAAATAAAATCTCCCAAGCTGTTTTGGTCTATTTAAGAGACACAGTATTCATGCTGATTCCAGACGGACATTTAAATGTGGACAAATGACGTAGCCAAGCATACATCTTTTATGCATGAGAAACTGTGGTTGGCACAATAGCCACCTCCAACTCTGTATGTGGTATGTACCCAGATGATTCCATATGTTGGAAATGTGGCTAAGCACTGTTACTAGTGCTTACCAGCCCTGAGGTTGCCAGTACAGGGTAGAGAGGCTACTAAAATAGATGAAAATCATATTTAAGGAAGCTTGTACCTCCTGATCACAATTCAAAATAAGGAGAGATTTAAACATGACATTTTGCCAGTCAACAGACTTTCTAGAAGATGAGAGACTGGTGAGACAAATCTGTGTTTTCAATAAAAGTATTAGGCTTTCAGATTTTCAATTTTTGTGTGTCCCATGATCTGATTTTTCAAACATGGTGTAACAAAACTTTTAAAGATCTGTAGTACGGTTCTTGAGAAATGGTTTATCTGAAAACATAGCCTCATGTCTTAAGGGATTACCTCCTGTTCTATGCAGAGCTGCAAGATGTAATTTTTGACATGAGATTGCTTATATTCAGCCTCTTAAATGTATAGAGACAATTTTCAGACTTATCTCAGACAATACCTTTATTATAAACTGAAAATTTGTCCTTAATGGGAAGGAGGACATAGAGTTCCCAGTATTCCCAGACAGACTTACAATAAGGAAAATAGTCATCTAGTTCCAGTTCAGTTGCTCAGTCGTGTCCGACTCTTTGCATAGAATGACCTAAAAATAATAGCTCTATTTATTGGGTACTTATGTCAGTGATTACAGTGGAAACAGTGTCAGACTTTATTTTTGGGGCCTCCAAAATCACTGCAGATGGTGATTGCACCATGAAATTAAAAGACGCTTGCTCCTGGGAAGAAAAGTTATGACCAACCTAGATAATGTATTGAAAAGCAGAGACATTACTTTGCCAACAAAGGTCCATCTAGTTAAGGCTATGGTTTTTTCCAGCGGTCATGTATGGGTGTGAGAGTTGGACTGAAGAAAGCTGAGTGGCGAAGAATTGATGCTTTCAAACTGTGGTGTTGGAGAAGACTCTCGAGAGTTCCTTGGACTTCAAGGAGATCCAACTAGTCCATTCTAAAGGAGATCATCCCTGGGTGTTCTTTGGAAGGAATGATGCTGAAGCTGAAACTCCAGTACTATGGCCACCTCATGCAAAGAGTTGAGTCATTGGAAAAGACTGTGATGCTGGGAGGGATTGGGGGCAGGAGGAGAAGGGGACGACAGAGGATGAGATGGCTGGATGGCATCACTGACTCAATGGACGTGAGTCTGAGTGAACTCCGGGAGTTGATGATGGACAGGGAGGCCTGCCTGGCATGCTGTGATTCATGGGGTCACAGAGTCGGACATGACTGAGCAACAGAACTGAACTGAACTGATGTCAGTGATGTTCACATATACACACTTATACAGACTGATAATGTCTAATTCTCTATGGTATAAAGTATAATGGTATAAAGAAGATAACACTATAACTCTTTTACAGATGAGAAGAGTAAAGCTCATTTAGGTTTAGTAACTTATGGAAAACCATTCAATTTGCAAGTAAGAGAGAGATTTTAACTGTGGACCTGTCTAAAATTAAGAATTGAAAAATCAAGTCCATTTGAATTTGATGTCCTGATTTCTGACAATGCAAGAATAATAACATTCTTTAGCAGGAGTGACGTGGAGTCAAGAAATGTCTCCTAATATGTAATCTTCTTACTCAGTGAATCTGTTAAAAATTGAGAAGGCTTCAGAGGATGTATGTAGAATGATTTTAATTTAGAAACCTTGTCTGCCAGTGACAAAAGTAGCAACGACTGCTGGCTTCTGGAAATAAATCCTGCAGTTGTCTTGTGGAAAACAAAGGGGCTGTGCCAGGTAGTTTAAACTGAAACATATCAACTACCCACATTTAGTCCTCATGACAGCACATGCACATACTCAGAAACTCAGCTGTGTCCAACTCTTTGCAACTCTATGGACTGTAGCCCTCAAGACTCCTCTGTCCATGGGATTTTCTTAGCAAGAATACTGGAGTGGGTGCCCTTTCTTTGTCCAGTGAACTTTCCCAATCGAGAAATCGAAACTGCATCTATTTTGTCTCCTGCATTGGCTGGTGTGTTCTTCACCACTAGCACAACCTGGGAAAACCTTGCTACAGAGACTCTTAAAATGGTCCAGTTATAAGATATATTCCCTATTTCATGTCGACATATATTAACAGAGATCCTGATATTTGTTTGGGGAAATGTTCAAAGAAAAGGGAAATATTTTCTGATCTACAGTGATTGTTTCCACTTTCTTTCGCTTCAGTTCAGTTCAGTCACTCAGTTGTGTCCAACTCTTTGCACCTCCATGAACATCAGCATGCCAGGCCTCCCTGTCCATTACCAACTCCCAGAGTCCACCCAAACTCATGTGCATTGTGTCGGTAATGCCATCCAACTATCTCATCCTCTGTCATCCCCTTTTCCTCCTGCCTGCAATCTTGCCCAACATTAGAGTCTTTTCAAATGAGTCAGCTCTTCACATCATATGGCCAAAATATTGGAATTTCAGCTTCAGTCCTTCCAATGAACACCCAGGGATGATCTCCTTTAGGATGGACTGGTTGAATCTCCTTGCAGTCCAAGAGACTCTTGATAGTCTTCTCCAACATCATAGTTCAAAAGCATCAATTCTTTGGTGCTCAGCTTTCTTTATAGTCCAACTCTCATATCCATACATGACTACCAGAAAAACCATAGCTTTGACTCGACAGACCTTTGTTGACAAAGTAATATCTCTGCTTTTTAATATGCTGCCTATGTCAGTCATAACTTTTCTTCCAAGGAGCAAGTGTCTTTTAATTTCATGGCTGTAATCACCATTTGCATGATTTTGGAGCCCCAAAAAATAAAGTCTGACACTGGTTCCCCATCTATTTGCCATGATGTGATGGGACCGGATGCAATGATCTTAGTTTTCTGAATGTTGAGTTTTAAGCCAACTTTTTCACTCTCCTCTTTCACTTTCATCAAGAGGCTCTTCTTCACACTCACCATAAGGATGGTGTCATCCACATATCTGAGTTTATTGATATTTCTCCCTGCACTCTTGATCCCAGTTTGTGCTTCATCAAGCCCAGCATTTCTCATGATGTAATCTGCATAGAAGTTAAATAAACAGGGTAACCATATACAGCCTTGATGTACTCCTTTTTCTATTTGAAACCAGTCTGTTGTTCCATGTCCAGTTCTAACTGTTGCTTCCTGACCTGCATACAGGCTTCTCAAGAGGCAGGTCAGGTGGTCTGGTATTCCCATATCTTTCAGAATTTTCCACAGTTTACTGTGATCCACACAGTCAAAGGCTTTGGCAAAGTCAATAAAACAGAAGTAGATGTTTTTCTGGAACTCTGTTGTGGATCATCCAATGGATGTTGGCAATTTGATCTCTGGTTCCTCTGCCTTTTCTAAGATCAGCTTGAACATCTGGAAGTTCACAGTTCACATATTGTTAAAGCCTGGATTGGAGAATTTTGAGCATTACTTTACTAGGGTGTGAGATGAGTGCAATTGTGTGGTAGTTTAAGCATTCTCTGGTATTGTCTTTCTTTGTAATTGGAATGAAAACTGACCTTTTTCAGTCCTGTGGCCACTGCTGAGTTTTCCGAATTTGCTGGCATATTGAGTGCAACACTTTCACAGCATCATCTTTTAGGATTTGAAATAGCTCAGCTGGAATTCCATCACCTCCACTAGCTTTGTTCATAGTGATACTTCCTAAGGCCCACTTGACTTCACATTCCAGGATGTTTGGCTCTAAGTGAGTGATCACACCATCGTGATTATCTAGGTCATGAAGATCTTTTTTTGTAGAGTTCTGTGTATTCTTGCCACCTCTTCTTAATATCTTTGCTTCTGTTAGGTCCATACCATTTCTGTCCTTTATTGAGCCCATTTTTTCATGAAATGTTCCTTTAGTATCTCTAATTTTCTTGACGAGATCTCTAATCTCTCCCATTCTATTGTTGTCCTTTATTTCTTTGCATTGATCGCTGAGGAATGCTTTCTTATCTCTCCTTGCTATTCTTTGGAACTCTGCATTCAAATGGATATATCTTTCCTCTCCTCCTTTGCTTTTTGTTTCTCTTCTTTTCACAGATATTTGTAAGACCTCCTCAGAAAGCCATTTTGCTTTTTTCCATTTCTTTTTTTCTTGGGAATGTTCTTGATCCCTGTCTCCTGTACAGTGTCATGAATCTCTGTCCATAGTTCATCAGGCACTCTGTCTCTCAGATCTAGTCCCTTAAATCTATTTGTCACTTTCACTGCATAACTGTAAGGGATTTGATTTAGCTCATACCTGAACGGTCTAGTGGTTTTCCTTACTTTCTTCACTTAAGTCTGAATTTGGCAATAAGGAGTTCATGATCTGAGCCACAGTCAATTCTAGGTCTTATTTTTGCTGACTATATAGAGCTTCTCCATCTTTGGCTGCAAAGAATATAATCAATCTGATTTCAGTGTTGGCCATCTGGTGATGTCCATGTGTAGAGTCTTCTCTTGTGTTGTTGCAGGAGGGTGATTGCTATAACCAGTACGTTCTCTTGGCAAAAGTCTATTAGCTTTTGCCCTGCCTCATTCTGGATTCCAAGGCCAAATTTGCCTGTTACTCCAGGTGTTTCTTGATTTTTTACTTTTGCATTCCAGTCCCCTATAATAAAAGGACATCTTTTGGGAGTGTTAGTTCTAAAAGGTCTTGTTGGTCCATTTTTTTAGATGACATAAATTGGAAGTAGAGAAGCAGAAAGCTTTTTTATCTAAACATATATAAAAATAAATTTAAAGTTGTAGACTCAGAGATAAGTTAAGTGGTGGGGGGGATTGAGTTAGGGAAACATGGGACTATGAAAGTAAATTGGAGCATGAAACATGGCAGATTAAAGTGGAAAAGGACATAAAATAGATTCACAAAAAATACTTGCTATTACCTAAAGTTAGGAGCTTTATTAAAATCAAGAGAAAGTAATTGATCTGATATGGAAGACATTTTCAAAACACTGCTTTAATTATTTTACTCTCTTCTGAAAAATCATTATACTTATTCCATATTAAATAAAACCCAAACTCCTTATCCCATCTTTGTTGCTCTTAACAATTACTCCATTCTGTGTGTTGAGAAATTCAATGACACATTTTCTAATTGAGCAATAAAGTGACTGATTTGTGTTTTAAAAGATCACTAACAGCAAATGGTGTGTTAGTGGAAGGAAATAGAAACTTGGTGGTTCTAGTGATAAAGAATTCACCACCTGCCAATGCAGGAGACACGGTTTCAACCCTTGTATCCAAAAGATCCCATGGAGTAGGAAATGGCCATTTACTCCAGTATAATTGCTTGGAAAAATTCCATGGACAGAAGAACCTAGCAGACTACCATCCATGTATCAAAGAGTTGGACATGGCTGAACACACACACACAGAAACTATAGACAAGGTAATGATTTAGGAAACTAATGTAGTGGTTTATTGTTAAAGATGAGAAAGCAATAAAATAGTGTAAGTGGAATAGGAATTGCATTGAACTTGAATTTCAAAATGCTAAGATTTATCTAAGTTTCCTCAATGCATATTGTGTTGTCTCAAGGCCATTTACAAAAAATCCAAAAGATAGATGAGATAAGGAGTGGGAAGAGAAAAGCAAACTTCTCCCTGCTGGTTCCTAGTTCCCATGGAGTTGATGATGGTTCCAGTCATGTATATGACAAGCTACATCTCAGCAGGTTTTCAAATCTTATAGACAAGTCAGCAGATTGTAGAGATGCCATTTATGGAATTTAAAGGTAGAAGAAATGTTGAGAACTTCTCAGTCTTCTTCACTTACTTGAAGTTTTATCAACTTAGTTAGGCATAAATATGACATATAAAGGGCTTGCCAGGTGGCACTAGTGGTATAGATCTGCCTGAAATGCAGGAGACATAAGAGATGCAGATTCAATCCCTGGGTCAGGAAGATCCCTTGGAAGAGGGCATGGCGACCCAGTTCAGTATTCTTGCCTAGAGCATCCGATGGACAGAGGAACCTGGTGGGCTTCCTATAGTAAGGAAGACAACAAATCCCATTTTAATCATTCTTGGTTTGAGGTGACTTGTTCAGTCACTAAGCCGTGTCCTACTCTACAGCTCCATGGACTGTAGCATGGCAAGCTCCTCTGTCCTCCACTATATCCCAGAGTTCATTCAAATTCATGTCCATTGAGTCAGTGATGCTATCCAACCATCTTATCCTTTGCCACTCTCTTCTTCTTTTACCCTCAAATCTTTCCCAGCACCAAGGCCTTTTTCAATGAGTCAGCTTTTCACATCAGGTGGCCAAAGTACTGGAGCTTCAGCTTCAGCATCAGTCCTTCCACTGAATATTCAGGGTTGATTTCTTTTATGATTGACTGGTTTGATCTTGCAGTCTAAGGGACTTTCAAGAGTCTTCTTCAGCACTTCAATTTGAAAGCATGAATTATTTGGCACTCATCCTTTTTTATGGTCCAACTCTTACATCTGGACATGACTACTGAAAAAAATGACTATATGGAGCCTTAACAGCAAAGACTGTTGGCAAAGTGATGTCTTTGCTTTTTACTATGCTGTCGAAGCTTGTCATAGCTTTTCTCCCAAGGAGCAAGTGTCTTTTAATTTCATGGCTGCAGGCATCATCTACATTGATTTTTGAGCCCAAGAAAATTCAAGTATCTACAAGGCTGAACTATTACCATAAACAACTGAGATGGCATAGTAGTAGCAATAGAAAGTGGTTTGACTTGCAGTTTACTAAGAAGTGCACACTACACAATAAAACATTCATACTCAACTGAAAAAAGAATTGGGATCAAATAAAGTTTATATTCTCTGAATTTATGGGTTCAAGTTGGTGATACTTGCTATTGATGTACTGCAACTCATAACCCCTGTCACCTTAGCTCATAAATGACAACTCAGATAAATGTATCCTCATATTATAAACAAATTGGATAGTATAAAAGATAATTTAAAGTAGCTTTTGTAGTTTTATCTGGTTTTAACTTGGAATCTGGTGGATTGGTGAGTTCTGTTTCATTATCTGTTCTTTCAGGAAATTTCTCTTGCTGTTCCAATTGTGAGTGGTTTCTCTATCTTTTCATTTTACTTAACTTTTGCTGTCTCTGTGCATTTTGCAGAAAGAGTTATATACTGTGATCTTGAAGGTGTCTTTTTCTGTGGGAGCATCCCTGCTTAGATTGTCTTTGTTAGCAGTTCTGGTTTTAATATGGATGTCAGCCACATCTATCCTCAGTGTGTACTGGTTGTCATCCCCTTAAAGGGTGTGTGGTTGGTGTTGGGGAGTTTAAAACTTGTGCAGGATGTGAGGTGAGACTTCCTTCCTGCTCCATAGCTATTGCTGCACTGTCAGGGAAGGGTTCTAATGAAACAAGTCAGACTCATGCGATCACAGAGGACTGCCTATCGAAAGGTCTTTCTTGTACCCAGAACCAGCTCAAAGTCTTGTCTCTTTCTCTGTTGTGTGTATCCCCATTCCAGTGCATGACTGTAGCATGGAGTTCATGAACCATTGTGCCTATCCCATTCAACTGGGGACCAGGATGAGCTGGCAACCACCAGTGCAAGGCGCTCTCTGCCTTGATGATTGGCAAAGCAGCTTGCAGGTGCTCCTTGCAAACAGAGTCTAGTTCTCTCTAGCTCTTGTCTCAATCCCAGTGGTTCTCCCAGCAGACAACATACTTACAGGGCCTCAGGACTGTGATGCCCAGATTGTGGCTTGACCTGCTCACTCCTAAGGGCTAGGGTCTGCCCATACAGACGGTTTCTTTTTACATATCCTTCCCAGGTCCTGATCTGATGTCTTTTTTCCCATCCTACTTGGTTATGTGGAGATAATTCTTGAAGTTTTGATTATATAGAATGTCTTCGGCCAGTTTTTAGTTAGTTCTCTGTGAGAATTGTTCTACAATAGATTTATTTTTTATGTGTTTTGGGGGAAGATGAGTTCCATTTCCTCCTACTCTACCATCTTGCTCCCCTTGTATGTTTTATTTTTAAAATGCTAATTAGCTTTGTGCTTTATAAGATATGGAATATAGTGCCCTTATATTGTCTCCTACCTATGTTCAACCAACTTTCAGTTGTATTTGTTTGTTATGTTACTACTTTTACATGATAAATATTTATTAAATTTATTTAGTGTTTTTTTTTTTTAACATAATCCCTGGTATTGTCTCAATTATTTATTTTAAGGAAAGCAACATTCATCAACAATCACTTTACCATGCATTTTTATTTCAAAACAATTTATTTTTATTCATATGTTGATTAATTGTTTCAAAACAGTCAATGTAAAGGAATGTTATAATAAACTATTGTAATTGTCTTGACTTTGGAAAAACAGGAACATCTGAGTATATCATAGTTAGAAAACATTAGCAGAGGGAAAGAAGAGCTGACACAGTTCTTGAGGTTGCTGTCTTTATAATTATACACATAAACATACACACATATTCCATCTTCCATATCTCAATTCTTCAATATTTTCATAATATCTAGTAACTTTTAACATGGTAAATTAATCTGTGCAAGACAGAGAGATTCGTTTAATCCCTTGAAACACAAATAGGGCTTAAAATCTCACCTAAGACATTTACTAAACTAAGTGAACCTATTTTAATTGATTTTTTTTAGTTTGTTTTGCTTTACAATACTATATTCGTTTTGCTATACATTGACATGAATCAGCCACNGTTGAGGTATGTTCCTTCTATTCCTGATTTCTGGACAGTTTTTGTCATAAATGGATGTTGAATTTTGTCCATAGCCTTCTAAGTGAACCTATTTTAAAGTTTCAGGGAAAAGCAACAAGAATGCAATTTGGAAAAATAATGAAAGTCAACTTCATCACAGCCCAGTGCCCCTCCTCTGCTGTTACTATCCAATCCTAAGCAACACGTTGCTGTCACCATCTGAAAATTTGACTCAAACTTTGAAAATATCACTATATTTTTCTTTGTTTCTCAACGGAAAATATGAAATAAAAATCAATTTTACATGTAGAAACAAAATATAATAGAAGATCAATGAGAAAATATTTAAGGACAAATGATGTCTCAGAGCCCAAATTATCCCACATATGCTGCTTATACACTTGACACTATCCATTACAAAGCTCTGATCATTGTGTTAAAGTCAGCAGACTTGAATATAGCATCACTAAACAGAGAATGACATGGTAGCATGCTACTGCACTTTGGCCACACTAGTGAAATGTGTTTGGAAAGAGCAATGCTAGTATTGTCTACAGGAAACACAGTAGCATTTTACAGACAAGAATATATAAAAGATCTTAAGTGAATCAAAGAGCTATGGAAAATATGCTTTTTACCTAGAAATATAAAATAAAATTATTGAAAGAAATTTGCAGGTGTAAGTATTATTGTCCTGCTACATAAAGACCTATTTTAGTTTTCACATTGATTGGTCTTAAGGGATAAGTACAGCTTCCTGTGTATTCAAGCAGATACCCCAGCCTTGAGCATGCCAGCAGCAAGTTGATGTACTACCAAAGAGAAAATGTAACCAGGCTGATTGTTTAAATGTCAGTTTCCTGTAAATAACCTTCAATAAATTTTAATATCATCTTAATAAATACAACTCATTAGTATAGTGCATTTGATTCAATTGTTTCTGATATATATATATATATATATATATATATATATATTTTAGTTTTCACATTGATTGGTCTTAAGGGATAAGTACAGCTTCCTGTGTATTCAAGCAGATACCCCAGCCTTGAGCATGCCAGCAGCAAGTTGATGTACTACCAAAGAGAAAATGTAACCAGGCTGATTGTTTAAATGTCAGTTTCCTGTAAATAACCTTCAATAAATTTTAATATCATCTTAATAAATACAACTCATTAGTATAGTGCATTTGATTCAATTGTTTCTGATATATATATATATATATATATATATATATATGAGATTAAGGGGTAATTAAGAAAATTATTCATTTTTTGTCATAAAATACAAAGAAATCCTTTTTATTTCTAGAAATGTTAATATTAATATTAAATTGAAAATCTAAAAAACTGAAACATGTTATTTTCTATTCCATGTACCTGTGTCTCTTACGTCTCCTTCATTGGCATTTGGTATCTTTAATACTAGCTCCATCTGGAAAACACTTGTCCTCTCTTTATTCTGTATTTCTTTCTTTGACACATCTTCCTTCATTCATATTATGAACTCTTCACCTTCGGTTTCAACTCCGGAGCCTTCATAGTTTATACTGTCTTTGCCATCATAAGAAGTCAGTGACTCTCAAACTTTATTTTCCATAATAATCATATGATAGTCACATGAGTTTGTGAGTCCCATACTAAGAAGTTCTTTTTAGTGGGTCTGGTATACAGCCCAAGTATATTCTTTTTAACAAGCAAAATGTGTAGTTTTGATGTAGATGATCTGAAAATAACATTTTGAGAAATAGTCTTAAGTAGTATACAATCATGTGTATGTAATCATGTTTATGTAATCATATGTATGTATGTCTATTTCAGAATGTTATAAATCTTTTGGAATACAAAGATTGTATAGAAATTTAGGCAAGTATAAATGCTAACTGTTAGAGAGTTGATATGGAGAAGGCTATGGCATCCCATTCCAGTACTCTTGCCTGGAAAATCCCATGGATGGAAAAGCCTGGTAGGCTACAGTCCATGGGGTCGCAAAGAGTCGGACACGACTGAGCGACCTCACTTCATTTTCATGCATTGGAAAAGGAAATGGCAACCCACTCCAGTGTTCTTGTTGGAGAATCCCAGGGACGGCGGAGCCTGGTGGGCTGTCGTCTATGGGGTTGCACAGAGTCGGACACGACTGAAATGAGTTAGCAGCACTAGCAGTAGCACTATACAAGAAATGAATTTACTATGTGTGTGCATTACTTCTAATACTAACGTTGATTTTATATTTTATGTGTGTGATTATCCATATTCAAATAATTATTTGTGTTGTGTATCGAACTAGCAACAGGATTCAAATGACATAGTTGAAATTAGTGATTCCCCCTGATAAGGATTTTCCCATACACCTTAGGAACATATTGGGTCTCTGTTTGCTACATCCAAGACCAGCTGCAGTCATTGGCATGAGAGAGAAAGAGGAACACCTTCCCATTCTCCTTCCATTATTGAGGAAAGGGCAAGAAGCACAATCTAAACTGAAGTGTTAGGGAATGTTTGAAGGACATCCTTCCAGATGTCTTTCATCTTCTCAGTCAGGTAGAGCAGCAAGACCAACTGCAGAAGGAGGGACACTGGTTTCTCTTCAGATCATATAAATATAGGACAGAGGGAGACTAAATATACAAATCTAAAGAGAAAAGAAGCATTCTGTGGAACCCAATCCAAAATCAATGTTTATTCCATACTACCATAGAATAAATGCAAAGAAATAGAGGAAAAAAAAAAAAAAAACAGAATGGGAATGACTAGAGATCTCTTCAAGAAAATTAGAGATATCAAGGGAACATTTCATGCAAAGTTGGGCTTGATAAAGGACAGAAATGGCCTGGACCTAACAAAAGCAGAAGATATTGAGAGGTGGCAAGAATACACAAAAGAACTGTACAAAAAAAGATCTTCACAACCCAGATAATCATGATGATGTGATAACTAATCTAGAGCCAGACATCTTGGAATGTGAAGTCAAGTGGGCCTTAGAAAGCATCACTACAAACAAAGCTAGTGGATGTGATGGAATTCCAGCTGAGCTGTTTCAAATCCTGAAAGATGATGCTGTGAAAGTGCTGCACTCAATATGTCAGCAAACTGGAAAACTCAGCAGTGGCCACAGGACTGGAAAAGGTCAGTTTTTATTCCAATTCCAAAGAAACGCAATGCTAAAGAATGCTCAAACTACTGCACAACTGCACTCATCTCACATGCTCAAAATTCTCCAAGCCAGGCTTCAGAAATACATGAACCATGAACTCCCTGATGTTCAAGCTGGTTTTAGAAAAGCAGAGGAACCAGACATCAAATTGCCAAAAACTGCCGGATCATCAAAAAAGCAAGAGAGTTCCAGCAAAACATCTATTTCTGCTTTTTGACTATGCCAAAGCCTTTGACTGTGTGGATCTCAATAAATTGTGGAAAATTCTGAAAGAGATGGGATTATCAGACCACCTAACCTGTCTGTTGAGAAATCTGTATGCAGGTCAGGAAGCAAGAGTTAGAACTGGACATGGAACAACAGACTGGTTCCAAGTAGGAACAGGAGTACGTCAAGGCTGTATATTGTCACCCTGCTTATTTAACTTCTATGCATTTCTATGTACTCTGAGAAATGCTGGGCTGGAAGAAACACAAGCTGGAATCAAGATTGCTGGGAGAAATATCAATAACCTCAGATATGCAGATGACACCACCCTTATGGCAGAAAGTGAAGAGGAGCTAAAAAGCCTCTTGATGAAAGTGAAAGAGGAGAGTGAAAAAGTTGGCTTAAAGCTCAGCATTCAGAACACGAAGATCATGGCATCTGTTCCCATCACTTCATGGGACATAGATGGGGAAACAGTGGAAACAGTGTCAGACTTTATTTTTGTGGGCTCCAAAATCACTGCAGATGGTGACTGCAGCCATGAAATTAAAAGACGCTTGCTCCTTGGAAAAAAAGTTATGACCAACCTAGATGGTATATTCAAAAGCAGAGACATTACTTTGCCAACTATGTTCCGTCTAGTCAAGGCTATGGTTTTTCCTGTGGTCATGTATGAATGTGAGAGTTGGATGTGAAGAAGGCTGAGCACTGAAGAGTTGATGCTTTTGAATTGTGGTGTTCCAGAAGACTCTGAGAGTCCCTTGGACTGCAAGGAGATCCAACCAGCCCACTCTGAAGGTGATCAACCCTGGGATTTCTTTGAAAGGAATTATGCTAAAGCTGAAACTCCAGTACTTTGGCCACCTCATGCGAAGAGTTGACTCATTGGAAAAGACCCTGATGCTAGGAGGGATTGGGAGCAGGAGGAGAAGGGGACGACCAAGGATGAGATGGCTGGATGGCATCACGGACTCAATGGACATGTGTCTGAGTGAACTCTGGGAGTTGGTGATGGACAGGGAGGTGTGGCGTGCTGCGATCAGTGGGGTCGCAAAGAGTCGGACACGACGGAGTGACTGAACTGAACTGAACTGACCATGGAATAGGTTCTCATATTATGAAGAAATGTTTTAAATCAGGAATTCCTGAATTTTGCCTGATTTTTAAGGTTTAATACAACATTTATTATCTTGTGTGTATGTGTGTGTGATATGTGTGTGCTCAGTCATGTTCTGACTCTTTGTGACCCCATAGACTGTAGCCCTCTAGGCCCCTTTGCCCATGGGATTTTCCAGGCAAGAATATTATAGTATCTTGCAATTTCCTACTCCAGAGGATTTTCCCAACCTAGGGATTGAAACTGCATGCATCTCTTGTATGTCTCTTGCATTGGCAGGCAGATTCTTTATCACCTGGGAAGGCTTATATTATCTTTTAATTAAATTAAAAAATATGACATATTTAAGTATTAGCATACTATTGTTTCCAAATAAGAATTACATATCATTATGAATCACAGGGCTAAGTGAGAGGACAAGACAGAATAATCAACTCCGTTCTACTTGCAAATGAACTAGAGAGCTAAAGCCTACTCTATTCCTCTCATCTGAAGACATTTTATTTAAATTAGTTTCAAAATGATTGACCTATTTCTGGCAATTTTCAAAATCATACTAAGATTTTGATCATTAAAATAAATTAAACTTTTATTATTTGTTGATTACAATACTCAATAAAAGGTAAATGTTTAAAAAATGAGTATTTAACACTAACTTATTTTCTAATAAAGATAAAAATCATCAATCAAATAATCACAGCTCTCTTTTTGTGAGTTAAAATGCTTTAAAGTTTTAAATTAAATCCTGGAATTTCCATTTCTATAAATTAAGCCATAATATGAACCTTTCTAATATGATGATATGGCATGTGTGAATAGGCACAGACATTTTCATTCTGTAGAAAGTAATGTGGTTTCTTTTGCTGTGAGGCTAACAGGCCCAGCATACTACTCTATAGATTCATATCTTATACTCAGGTAAAAGTTTGCCCATGGAGTTCTGGCCATGCAGAGTGATATATGTGGTATTGGCTAAAATGATGCAGAAAAGTTGACCTTCATCTGATGCTTGGAATAGTCTCAAGTCTGCCTGAAGCAAAAACACTGCCTCCCAAGTCAATTCAGAAAGTGACGTGAAGTTGCTCAGTAGTGTATAACTTTTTGCAATCCCATTGACTCAGGCTCCTCCGTCCATGGCGTTTTCCAGGCAGGAGTACTCGTCTGGTTTGCCATTTCCTCCTCCAAGGGATCTTCCCAACCCAGGGATCTAACCCAGGTCTCCAACTTTGCAGGCAGACATATCCTCTGAGCCATCATGGAAGCCTAATTCAGAGAACTACTGCATTAAAGAAAACACTGTCTCTGTCTGACAGGGTAATGACTAATGACACACAGAGGCTTGAAATGTGACCACTCCCTGAAATTGACTTTCAGGCTCATACTAGCACAGCTTTCTTCTTTGAGAACTTTTCTAGTTCTTGATACTCAGTAGAATTTCATCTATTTCTTCAGTGTCTCCCATGTCCCCATACAAATTTTGAGAGACAAGGCTCTTGTCCTATCCCATCCATATGCAGGCTTCCTCTAGCCTGCCATCTACTGCTGTGGCTTTGTCTCCTTCCTTTCTGATGTTATGGAGACATACCTATGGCAGATTTTACTCACTCTAGTAAAAGAAGCTATTGCTATTGAAATTTCACAGTAGTGTATCTTGAGCTCTTAAGTTATATCTACTAATTCAACTTTGTAGAAAAGTTACTTATGTTCATGTCTTCTTTCCTACTGTAGAGAAATATTCCTGCCTCTCCTGACACAGCATGAGTTGTTAATGGGCACGGACTAGCTTCATTTCTCTTTATTTCTCAAGTATAAATTACTATATCTAAATATAGAAAGGTGCTCGATAAATATTTATTGAATGAATACCAAGAAAACAAGATTCTCTTCATTTTTCCTTCTATTCTGATAATGGTTTCCTTTCATTAACTTTTTTTTTTTTTTTTTTTTGGATGAGGGGAGGGGGAGTAATTTAGTCTCTGCGTTGGAGAAGGAAATGGCAACGCACTCCAGTGTTCTTGCCTGGAGAATCCCAGGGATGGAGGAGCCTGATAGGCTGACGTCTATGGGGTCGCACAGAGTCGGACACAACTGAAGCGACTTAGCAGAATTTAGTCTCTATCTCATTTTATTTGGCTATAAAATGGTAAAGATGCTCTTCCTTGAAAATGTATTATGTTTGTATGGCATGCTTTATTAAAATCTTATATAAGTGCAATCAATAATATTTAAGAATTAATGGACCAAAGGTTCAAAATAAGGATCACAAATTACACATTTAGTTTTATTTCTAGTTTGTTAATAATGGTTTACACTTAATTCCTATAATCAACTTCTCTATTTGTGAAATGGAGATAATCATAACTCCCTCCATTCTCTGGTGGCTCAGGCGGTAAAAAATCTGCCTGCAATGAAGGAGACCTGGCTCAAGAAGACACCTGGGAGGAGGGAATGGCTACCCACTCCAATATTTTTGTCTGGAGTATTCCCATGGACAGAGGAGCCTGACAGTCTCCTGCATCTATGAAGCTGCAAAGAGTCAAATACAACCGAGTGACTAACACTTTCACTTTTCACTTTCATATTGTACACAATTCAATATATATAGAAATATAGAGTGGTAAACATTTCTACATAAGACAAGAATTATACTATATATAACTAACATAATTTCCATAATGATCTTATAAAGAAATTTGCATAAGTATATTTTAAACATAATTAACTTTAATTTGTTATTTTACTTCATCAATGTTTTTTTTTTTTTTACAAAATTTCATTGATAACTAAAGAAAATGTAAATTTAGGCCTACTTTATCAAAACTTTTACAAGTTTAGATGAATTACTTAAAGCTATAGAAGTATTTTCAGAATGCTTTGTTACTACTGCCAAAACAAATTTTTACATTTTAATATAATTTGACTCTTATTTCACAAGTTATTATAGATAGATAATATTACAACATTTCAAGCAACTCTTATTTACTTTGAATAGTAGATTAAAATCCCTGAAGGCTTTTATTCTTTTTTTTCTTGTTTGATTGAAGTATAGTTGATTTACAATATTGTCTTAGTTTGGGGTATACAACAAAATGATTCAGTTATATAATTTTCAGATTATTTTCCATTATTGATTATTATAAGATGTTGAATATAAATAAGTCTCTATACTCTATAGTAAATCTTATTTTATGTATACTAATTTTTATTTGTTATTCCAATACTCTTCATTTACTCCTCTTTTCTTCACTTTCCATTTTGGTAACTGTAAGTTTATTTTCTGTTTCTATTTTGTATATAGATAAATTTATATTACTTTTTAGATTCCACATATAAGGGATAACATATAATCTTTGTCTGTCTTACATATGCTATTTAGTATGATATTCTAGTGAAAAAGTTGGCTTAAAGCTCAACAGTCAGAAAACGAAGATCATGGCATTTGATCCCATCACTTCATGGGAAATAGATGGGGAAACAGTGGAAACAGTTGTCAGACTTTATTTTCTGGGCTCCAAAATCACTGCAGATGGTGACTGCAGCCTTGAAATTAAAAGATGCTTGCTCCTTTGAAGAAAAGTTATGACCAACCTAGATAGTATATTCAAAAGCAGAAATTACTTTGCTGACTAAGGTCCGTCTAGTCAAGGCTATGGTTTTTCCTGTGGTCATGTATGGATGTGAGAGTTGGACTGTGAAGAAGGCTGAGCGCAGAAGAATTGATGTTTTGAACTGTGGTGTTGGAGAAGACTCTTGAGAGTCCCTTGGACTGCAAGGAGATCCAACCAGTCCATTCTGAAGGAGATCAACCCTGGGATTCTTTGGAAGGAATGATGCTAAAGCTGAAGCTCCAGTACTTTGGCCACTTCATGTGAAGAGTTGACTCATTGGAAAAGACTCTGATGCTGGGAGGGATTGGGGGCAGGAGGAGAAGGAGATGACCGAGGATGAGATGGCTGGATGGCATCACTGACTCGATGGACAGACATGAGTCTCAGTGAACTCCGGGAGTTGGTGATGGACAGAGAGACCTGGTGTGCTGCGATTCATGGGGTCACAAAGAGTCGGACATGACTGAGTGACTGAACTGAACTGAACTCTCTAAGTCCATCCATGCTGCTGCAAATAGCAATATTTCATTCTTTGTTAGACTGAGAGATATGTCATTATATTTCACATCCTCTTAAACTAATCATCTGTTGATGGGCACTTGGGTTGTTTTCATATCTTCACTATTGTAAATAATGTTGCCATGAAAATTGGGGTACATTTATTCTGTTGAATTACACAAGTCAGATGGTTATCATCAAAAAGTCTACAGTAGTAAATATTGGAGAGGATGGAGAAAAAAGAGCCCCTCCTAAAATGTTGGTGGAAATATAAAATGATGCAGTCTGTATAGAAAACAGTATGGGATTTTTTTAAAAACTAAAACTAGAGCTATCATATGATCCAACAATCTCCACTCTTGGGGATATATCCATAAGAGATGAAAACTCTATTCATTTTTAAGTCAATATATTCTTCCTTTCATAAATTAAAGTTTTCTCCCATTTTAAACTGCTGAACACAAGCCTTCCACAATGTAAAAATGACTAATAGGTAGTCCATAAAAAATGGAAAAAGCAAGAGAGTTCCAGAAAAATATCTATTTCTGCTTTCTTGACTATGCCAAAGCCTTTGACTGTGTGGATCACAATAAATTGTGGAAAATTCTGAAAGAGATGGGAATACCAGGTCACCTAACTGCCTCTTGAGAAATATGTATGCAGGTCAGGAAGCAACAGTTAGAACTGGACATGGAACAACAGACTGGTTCCAAATAGGAAAAGGAGTGCATGCAGGCTGAAAATTGTCACTCTGCTAATTTAACTTATATGCAGGGTACATCATGAGAAACACTGGACTGGAAGAAACACAAGCTGGAATCAAGATTGCTGGGAGAAATATCAATAACCTCAGATTTGCAGATGACACCACCCTTATGGCAGAAAAGTGAAGAGGAGCTAAAAAGCCTCTTGATGAAAGTGAAAGAGGAGAGTGAAAAAGTTGGCTTAAAGCTCAACATTCAGAAAATGAAGATCATGGCATCTGGTCCCATCACTTCATGGAAAATGGACGGGGAAATAGTGGAAACAGTGTCAGACTTTATTTTGGGGGCTCCAAAATCACTGCAGATGGTGACTGCAGCCATGAAATTAAAAGACGCTTGCTCCTTGGAAGAAAGGTTATGACCAACCTAGACAGCATATTCAAAACCAGAGACTTTACTTTGCCGACTAAGGTCCATCTAGTCAAGGTTATGGTTTTTCCAGTAGTCATGTATGGATGTGAGAGTTGGACTGTGAAGAAGGCTGAGCACCGAAGAATTGATGCTTTTGAACTGTGGTGTTGGAGAAGACTCTTGAGAGTCCCTTGGACTGCAAGGAGATCCAACCAGTCCATTTTGAAGGAGACTGGCCCTGGGATTTCTTTGGAAGGAAGGATGCTGAAGCTGAAGCTCCAGTACTTTGGCCACCTCATGTGAAGAGTTGACTCATTGGAAAAGACTCTGATGCTGGGAGGGATTGGGGGCAGGAGGAGAAGGAGACAACCGAGGATGAGATGGCTGGATGGCATCACTGACTCCATGGCCTGGATCTGGGTGAACTCCGGGAGTTAGTGATGGACAGCGAGGCCTGGCATGCTGCGATTCATGGGGTTGCAAAGATTCAGACACGACTGAGCGACTGAATTGATTGATTGATTGATTGATTGAAGTACATTATTCGTTTCAAATTCCAATACTGTCCCTCAAAATTCACTACATAACTCATAGGGGAGGTTAATAAACATAATGTGATAGGTGAATATGAAAAGATTTGTTTTGATAGAAATTTCCATACATACCTGCAGCATGTACCCACAGCATTTAGAATGCCTTATTAATACAGCATAATGGATGTTGATGTGTTATAGAGTACTGGTGGTGATGTGCTGTGTTCACATATATGCAGAAGGTTTGAAATATGTAGTTTCTTATATTATAACATACCCCAAAATTGCTTCATGGAAGCTCTCAATTTCAGTCTATTGTGTGCAAGTTTAACTTTTAACATCAAAAAGGAGAAACATCTCACATATTCAAAATATGCTGAAAACTGTGCATCAGTTAGAAAGATAGTCTCATAAAGAAATTGAAATCTAAATTTCTCCTAATTTTATTATGCCTGTGGTTTCATAAATTGCTCGTTATCATATACTATTAACCAAGAGGTTTCACCTCTTTTTACCTTTTAGACCTTTTCATAATCAACCATCTTAAAATCTCAAAAAATATACTGTTACCCCATTCTCACCCCAACAAAGCTCTAAAAGCAAGCAAGAGGTCAGCGTCTGCAGAAATGACTTTATTAAGAAGCCCTTAAAAAAAATAGGGTCTTCCAGTCTAGGTTTGATGCAGGATACAGGATGCTTGGGGCTGGTGCACTGGGATGACCCAGAGGGATGGTATGGGGATGGAGGTGGGAGGGGGATTCAGGATTGGAAACACATGTACACCTGTGGCAGATTCATGTTGATGTATGATAAAACCAATACAATATTGTAATTAGCCTCTAATTAAAATAAATTTAATTTAATTTAATTTAATTTTAAAAAAAAAGAAGCTCTAAAAATTTTGAATTTTATTTTGGGCTTCTCAAGCTTCCAGTCTGTTCCATGGCAAAATTCAAATGATTAACATTCCTCCTTGAGATTTTAATAGTTTCTCTTTAACTCTCATTTCTTAATGAGATAATTTCTCCTTGATAAATCAAATAAGTCAACATCCAGATGCTTGAACTGAAAAAGGAATATAGGATGGGCATTTTAGGTCTTAAAATTTTCACCTTTGTTTCTGTATACAACATCTTAACCCCCCAAAATTTTTATTAAACTCTTAGTTTTGTCTTTTGATGATAAAGAGAAGAAACAAGCACCATTCTATCTGCCACCTTATGGGAGGGAATTTGCTCTCTCTGCAGATGACTGTGACACAGTCACAGCAGAAATGCAAGTCTAGAGTCCAAAGCTTTTGTTTTTTATGTACTCACCTTACAGAGTAAACAAAGAGAGAAAATCAAGACAGTGTAGAGGGTTTCTGTGAAGCCATTTTTTTTTAATTTGGAGAAATGTTCCTTATTCTAAAGCTATATCTTCCATACTCTTTTAGAATTAAAATGTTTTCATCTATAAAATTGTGCAGATATAGATGGTAATAATCAGATTTTTAAAAATTTTTTTATCATCCTGACTTTAAAATAAAAACAAAGTGAATACTCCCATTTTTGTTGTTGCTGTCATTCCAGAGAGTATAGAGTCTTGAGTCCAAGGCCATATGGAGATTTCACTCCAGTTCTGTATTTGCACCCCTCAGATCTACACATGCTATTTTATGCTACTCAAGACAAAGTAGAAATAAGAAGAGATCTATGTCACAGCTAATGGGGCACAAGTCATAGTCCTTCATTCATTTAATTAATATTTACTGAGCTCCTTCCACATACTAACCATTGGAGATACAGGTTTCACTTTGTAATTTTTTTTTATTTTAATTTTTAAAACTGCTCTAGGAAGGCCTCATGGCCTATTTGAGTGAAACTTGAAAAAAATGAGAAAGCTATGCGTCTTTCTGAGGAAAAGCATGGAAGCTGGAAGAACAGCATGTACAAAGCCTTGAAAAGAGAAAGTATACCTTGTATAATTAAGGAATAACAATGAGGTCAGTTTACTAGAGCAAGGTAAGCAAACAGCTGAGGAAAGAAAAAGAAATTCAACAAGTACAAGAGTGGGCAAAAGTGCCAATGTAAAGCTTTTTTTTTTTTTAAGTACTTAATTTAAATAAGTATTAATGTATGTATGTCTGTATTGCCCTAGTGTGTTAGTCACTCAGTCGTATTCCACTCTTTGAGACCCCATGGACTGTAGCCCACCAGGCTCCTATGTCTATGGAATTCTCCAGGAAAGAATACTGAGATGGATTACCACTCTCTTCTCCAGGAGATTTTTCTGACCCAGGGATTGAAACCAGGTCTCCTGCTTTGCAGGCAGACTCTAAAGTCTGAGCCACCAGGATTGCCCTAAATGATATGGAAAGCTATCAGACAGTTTTGAGCAAAGATGTAGGATGAGAGCAGTTTTCCCATGTAGCATTAGTGGAAAAGAAAAACAAAAACACACAAAAATAAACCCACCTGCTAATGCAGGTAATAAGACCCACTCCAGTATTCTTGCCTGGAGAAGCCTCATGGATAGAGGGGCCTAGGGCTCTACAGTCCATGCGGTTGCACAGAGTTGGACATACTTGTCGATTTGGCTTGAATGCACTCATGTAGGATCAGAACAGGATCAATGTGACTACTGTGAGGAGAATAGATTGAAAGAACTCTGTAGCCAAAACAGGATAACTTAGGTAAGAGATTATGGTGATTTAGACCAGAACAACAGTAGTAAAGATGTTGAGAAATGTCCACATTTATTTTGAAGGCAGAACCAAAAAAATTTAGAGAATATAAGATCTAACAATAGTAGATCATACTTCCTTGAAATGTATGGGTAAGTGAACTTCTAGAGCATTCTACCAACAAATATGTTAACTGTAATTTTGCTTAAGTAGACCATGAAACAATCACATGATAATTTTCAACCCATACTCTCTTGATCTCTTCTGAGGCAGCCTCCTTTTAAATAAGAAATGAAGGGTGAAAGCACTGAGATACAAAGAAAAGTAGAATTTCAGGTCCACAGAGTCTGGAACTAACCAATCATTGAATGATTCTTGAATTGTTGATGCAAATCTGTTCCTAGAAAATTATGAGCTTAGGAGAAAGAAAATCAAACTAGGGATAAATCTTAAGAATATTATTAACTCTTTATTTCAATAGGAACTCAAAAGTACTTCTTTTTCCTCTTTTGTTTTATTCTGCCCAAAGCTAATGGAAGTCCAAATCCTTTTAAGAACTGCTGACATTCTTAGCTTTGCCCCATCCAGATTTCCCCAAGGACAAGGACATTATTCTCAGAGACACAAGAACTTGTTTTTTTAGATCATTCTCTACCACCAACCAGCTTCCCATAAATAGCCCTTTCCCTTGGGCAAGTCATGTAAGCACTCTGGCTTAGCTTTTGTGTTCACATCAAAAGCTTGATTAAACTGCACTGTAATTCCTTCTAGCTATAAAATGTTTTGATCCAACACAGATTAAAACTGAAAGTGAAATCTGCTTGCCTCTTGATCTTCAAATTTACTAGCCTATGTTGTTTTGTTTAAAATAAATACTATTAAGTTTATTTGTTAACACTTCTAAATTGGTTTGAAAAGTATTGATATAAAATATAATATATAATAAGCAAAAACTTAAGTAAATAAAGTACTAGGCTTATGTTTGAATTATCTCATATGTCTAAAAGTTAATTTTGCTTTTCAGGAATAGAATCCATTCTGTTAACCCAAATGTATCACCCTTTTAATTTTTCCAAACTGAGAAAGCTTGAATTGCTTTACTTTGGAATTCTTGTCTGGGAAATTCTATGGACAGAAAAGCCTGACAGATTACAGTTCATGAGTTACAAAAAGTAGGGCATGGCTAAGCCACTCCAGTATTCTTGCCTGGAGAATCCCATGGACAGAAGAGCCTGGTAGGCCACAGCCCACAGGGTTGCAAAGAGTCAGATATGACTAAGTGACTTCACTTTTTCACTTTCAAGCAACTGAGCACACATAAGTGCATATGGACCTTCTCTTTAAAAAAAAAAAAAAAAGAGTGTTGATAGGTTCACATGTAAGTCCTCAGAGACATGGATTAAACTTTGGCCATTTAAAAACAAGAGAACTTAAAGAGATTCAGAGATTACCAGACAACTAAGACCTCTTCACAGATAATACCTCTGGACTTTCTCTTTATTTATTTATTTATTTAATTTATTTTAATTGAAGGCTAATTATTTATACATATCGGGGTGGATTTTGCCATACATTGACATGAGTCAGCCACTGTTATACATGTGTCTCCACGTCCTGAATCCCCTCCCACATCCCTCCCCACCCCATTCCTCAGGGTTGTCCCAGGCTTTGAGTGCCTTGCTTCATGAATCAAACTTGCATATATGGTACATTATAGTATATATATGGTAATATATATGTTTCAATTCTGTTCTCTCAAATCATCCCACACCCACCTTCTCCCATATAGTCCAAAAGTCTGTTCTTCACATCTGTGTCTCTTTTGCTGTCTTGCATCAGTTCAGTTCAGTTCAGTCGCTCAGTCGTGTCCAACTCTTTGCGAATCGCAACACGCCAAGCCTCCCAGTCCATCACCAACTCCCAGAGTTCACTCAGACTCACATCCATTGAGTCAGTGGTGCCATCCAGCCATCTCATCCTCGGTCGTCCCCTTCTCCTCCTGCCCCCAGTCCCTCCCAGCATCAGAGTCTTTTCCAATGAGTCAGCTCTTCGCATGAGGTGGCCAAAATACTGGAACTTCAGCTTTAGCATCATTCCTTCCAAAGAAATCCCAGGGTTGATCTCCTTCAGAATGGACTGGTTGGAACTCCTTGCAGTCCAAGGGGCTCTCAAGAGTCTTCTCCAACACCACAGTTCAAAAGCATCAATTCTTCGGCGCTCAGCCTTCTTCACAGTCCAACTCTCACATCCATACATGACCACAGGAAAAACCATAGCCTTGACTAGATGGACATTAGTAGGCAAAGTAATGTTGCATAGAAGATCATTATTATTGTCTTTCTAAATTCTATACATATGTGTTAGTATACTGTATTGGTATCTCTTTCTGACTTACTTCACTCTGTATAATAGGTTCCAGTTACATCCACCTCAGAACTGAATCAAATGCATTCTTTATATAGCTGACTGATATATCATTGTGTATATGTACCACAGCTTTCTTATCCATTCATCTGCTGATGGACATCTAGGTTGTTTCCATGTCCTGGCTATTATAAACAGTGCTGCAATGAACATTGGGGTACATGTATCTCTTTCAATTCTGGTTTCCTCAGTGTGTGTACCCAGCAGTGGGATTGCTGGGTTGTATGACAATTCTCTTTCCAGTTGTTGTTGTTGTTGTTGTTGTTGTTTTTTAAGGAATCTCCACACTGTTCTCCATAGTGGCTGTACTAGTTTGCATTCCCACCAACAGTGTAAGAGGGTTCCTTTTTCTCCGCACCCTCTCCAGCATTTATTATTTGTAGATGTCTGATGGCAGCCATTCTGACAGGCATGAAATGGTACCTCATGGTGGTTTTGATTGCATTTCTCTGATAATGTTGAACAACTTTTCATGTGTTTATTAGCCATCTGTGTGTCTTCTTTGGAGAAATGTCTGTTTAGTTATTTGGCCCAATTTTTGATTGGGTCATTTATTTTTCTGGTATTGGGCTTCATGAGCTGCTTGTGTATTTTGGAGATTAATTTTTTGTCAGTTGTTTTGTTTGCTATTGTTTTCTCCCATTCTGAAGGCTGTCTTTTCACCTTGCTTATAGTTTCCTTCATTGTGCAAAAGCTTTTAAGTTTAATTGGGTCCTATTTGTTAATTTTTGTTTTCATTTCCATTACTCTGGGAGGTGGGTCATAGAGGATCTTGATTTGATTTGTGTTAGAGAGTTTTCTACCTATGTTTTCCTCCAAAAATTTTATAGTTTCTGGTCTTGCATTTAGATATTTAATCCATTTTGAGTTTATTTTTGTGTATGCTGTTAGGAATTGTTCTACTTTCATTCTTTTACAGATGGTTGACCAGCTATCCCAGCACCACTTGTTAAAGAATTTGCCTTTTCTCCATTGTATATTTTTGTCTTCTCTGTCAAAGATAAGTTGTCCATAGGTACATAGATTTCTCTCTGGGCTTTCTATATTGTTCCATTATCTGTATTTCTGTATTTGTTCCAGTACCATACCATCTTGATAACTGTAGCTTTGTAGAATAGTCTGAAGTCAGGAAGGTTGATTCCTCCAGTTCCATTCCTCTTTCTCAAGTTGGCTTTGGCTATTCAAGGATTTTTGTATTTCCATACAAATTGTGAAATTATTTGTTCTTGTTCTCTGTAAGATACCATTGGTAGCTTGATCGGATTGCACTGAATCTATAGATTGCTTTGAGTAGCATACTTATTTCCACTATATTTATTCTTCCAATCTAAGAACATGGTATATTTCTCCATCCATTTGTGCCATATTTGATTCCTTTCCTTAGTGTTTTATAGTACTCTATATATACAGTTTTTTATTTCTTTAGGTAAATTTAATCCCAAGCATTTTATTCTTTTTGTTGCAATGATAAATGGGATTGTTTCTTTAATTTCTCTTTCTGTTGTATTCAAGGGATTTCTGTGTATTAATTTTATACCCTACAACTTTAATATATTCACTGATTAGTTCTAGTAATATTCTGGTGGTGTGCTTAGAGTTTTCTCTGCAGAAGGTCATGTAATCTACAGCGAGAATTTTGCTTTTTCTTTTCTGATGTGGAATCCTTTTATTTTATTTTATTTTTCTTTCCTGATTTCTGTGGCTAGGACTTCCAAAACTATGTTGAATACAATTATGTTGGCATATGTCCCTTCTATTCCTGCTTTCTGGAGATTTTTTATCATAAATAGGTGTTGAATTTTGTCAAAGGCTTTTTCTGCATCTATTGAGATAATCATATGTTTTTATGGCTTTTTTTGGGGGGGTATTGCAATACACAATTTATTTTATTTTATTTTTTAATATAAATTTATTTATTTTAACTGAAGGCTAATTACTTTATAATATTGTATTGGTTTTGCCATACATTGACATGAATCTGCCACTGGTTTACATGTGTTCCCTATTTGGAACACCTCTCCCTCCTCCCTCTCTATATCATCCCTCTGGGTCATCCCAGTGCACCATCCCCGAACATCTGTATCATGCATCAAACCTGGAATGGCGATTCATTTCACATATGATAACTTACATATTTCAATGCCATTCTCCCAAATCATCCCACTCTTGCCCTTTCCCACAGACTCCAAAAGACTGTTCTATACATCTGTGTCTCTTTTGCTGTCTTGCATACAGGGTTATCGTTACCATCTTTTAAATTCCATATATATGTGTTATTATACTGTATTGGTGTTTTTTGTTCTGGCTTACTTCACTCTATATAATAGGCTCCAATTTCATCCACCTGATTAGAACTAATTCAAGTGTATTCTTCTTAATGGCTGAGTAATACTCCATTGTGTATATGTATCACAGCTTTCTTATCCATTCATCTGATGATGGACATCTAGACTCCTTCCATGTGCTGGCTATTATAGACAGTGTTGCAATGAACATTGGGGTACATGTATCTCTTTCAATTCTTGTTTCCACGGTGTGTATGCCCAGCAATGGCATTGCTGGGTCGTATGGCAGTTCTATTTCCAATTTTTTAAGGAATCTCCACACAGTTCTCAATAGTGGCTGTACTAGTTTGCATTCCCACCAATAGTGTAAGAGGGTTCCTTTTACTCCACACCCTCTCCAGCATTTATTGTGTGTTGACTTTTTATAGCAACCATTCTTACAGGCATGAGATGGTATCTCATTGTGGTTTTGATTTGCATTTCTCTGATAATGAGTGATATTGAGCATCTTTTCATTTCATTTGTGTTTGTTAGCCATCTATATGTCTTCTTTGGAGAGATGTCAGTTTAGTTCTTTGATTCATTTTTTGATTGAGTCACTTATTTTTCTGGTATTGAGCTGCAGGAGCTGCTTGTATACTTTTGAGATTAATTCTTTGTGCGTTGTTTCATTTGCTATTATTTTCTCTCATTCTGAAGGCTGTCTTTCCACCTTGCTTATAGTATCCTTCGTTTTACAAAAGCTTTTAAGTTTGAGTGGGTCCCATTTGTTTATTTTTGCTTTTATTTCCACTACTCTGACAGGTGGGTCATGGAGGATCCTGCTGTGGTTTATGTCAGAGAGTGTTTTGCCTATATTCTCCTCTAGGAGTTTTATGGTTTCCAGTCTTACGTTTAGATCTTTAATCCATTTTGAGTTTATTTTTGTGTATGGTGTTAGAAAGTGCTCTAGTTTCATTCTTTTACAAGTGGTTGACCAGTTTTCCCAGCACTACTTGTTAAAGTAGACATAGATACCAAGGGAACATTTCATGCAAAGATGGGCTCGATAAAGGATAGAAATGGTCTGGACCTAATAGAAGCAGAAGATATTACGAAGAGGTGGCAAGAATACACAGAAGAACTGTACAAAAAAGATCTTCATGAACCAGATAATCATGATGATGTGATGACTAATCTAGAGCCAGACATCTTGGAATGTGAAGTCAAGTGGGCCTTAGAAAGCATCACTATGAACAAAGCTAGTGGAGGTGATGGAATTCCAGTTGAGCTGTTTCAAATCCTGAAAGATGATGCTGTGAAAGTGCTGCACTCAATATGCCAGCAAATCTGGAAAACTCAGCAGTGGCCACAGGACTGGAAAAGGTCAGTTTTCATTCCAATTCCAAAGAAAGGCAATGCCAAAGAATGCTCAAACTACTGCACAATTGCACTCATCTCACATGTTAGTAAAGTAATGCTCAAAATTCTCCAGGCCAGGCTTCAACAATATGTGAAGCATGAACTTCCTGATGTTCAAGCTGGTTTTAGAAAAGGCAGAGGAACCAGAGATCAAATTGCCAACATCCTCTGGATCATGGAAAAAGCAAAAGAGTTCCAGAAAAACATCTATTTCTGCTTTATTGACTATGCCAAAGCCTTTGACTGTGTGGATCACAATAAACTGTGGAAAATTCTGAAAGAGATGGGAATACCAGACCACCTGACCTGCCTCTTGAGAAATCTGTATGCAGGTCAGGAAGCAACAGTTAGAACTGGACATGGAACAACAGACTGGTTCCAAATAGGAAAAGGAGTACGTCAAGGCTGTATATTGTCACCCTGCTTATTTAACTTCTATGCAGAGTACATCATGAGAAACGCTGGACTGGAAGAAACACAAGCTGGAATCAAGATTGCTGGGAGAAATATCAATAACCTCAGATATGCAGATGACACCACCCTTATGGCAGAAAGTGAGGAGGAGCTAAAAAGCCTCTTGTTGAAAGTGAAAGAGGAGAGTGAAAAAGTTGGCTTAAAGCTCAACATTCAGAAAACGAAGATCATGGCATCTGGTCCCATCACTTCATGGGAAATAGATGGGGAAACAGTAGAAACAGTGTCAGACTTTGTTTTTTTGGGCTCCAAAATCACTGCAGATGGTGACTGCAGCCATGAAATTAAAAGGCGCTTACTCCTTGGAAGAAAAGTTATGACCAACCTAGATAGTATATTCAAAAGCAGAGACATTACTTTGCCGACTAAGGTCCGTCTAGTCAAGGCTATGGTTTTTCCTGTGGTCATGTATGGATGTGAGAGTTGGACTGTGAAGAAGGCTGAGCGCCGAAGAATTGATGCTTTTGAACTGTGGTGTTGGAGAAGACTCTTGAGAGTCCCTTGGACTGCAAGGAGATCCAACCAGTCCATTCTGAAGGAGATCAACCCTGGGATTTCTTTGGAAGGAATGATGCTAAAGCTGAAGCTCCAGTCCTTTGGCCACCTCATGTGAAGAGTTAACTCACTGGAAAAGACCCTGATGCTGGGAGGGATTGGGGGCAGAAGGAGAAGGGGACGACCGAGGATGAAATGGCTGGATGGCATCACGGACTCAATGGACGTGAGTCTGACTGAACTCTGGGAGTTGGTGATGGACAGGGAGACCTGGCGTGCTGTGATTCATGGGGTCGCAAAGAGTCGGACACGACTGAGTGACTGAACGGAATGCAACTTGTTAAAGAGATTGTCTTTTCTCCATTGTATATTCTTGCCTCCTTGGTCAAAGACAAGGTGTCCATAGGTGCATGAATTTATCTCTGGGCTTTATATTTTGTTCCATTGACATATATTTCTCTCTTTGTGTCTTGATGATTGTGGCTTTGTAGTAGAGCCTGAAGTCAGGCAGGTTGATTCCTCCAGTTCCATTCTTCTTTATCAAGATTGCTTTGGCTATTTGAGTTTTTTTGTATTTCCATACAAATTGTGAAATTACTTGTTCTCGCCCTGTGAAGAATACCGCTGGTAGCTTGATAAGAATTGTATTGAATCTATAAATAGCTTTGGGTAGTATACTCATTTTCACTATATTGATTCTTTCTCCATCTATTAGGGTCCTCTTTGATTTCTTTCACTAGTGTTTTATATTTTTCTGTATATAGGTCTTTTATTTCTTTAGGTAGATATGTTTCTAAGTATTTTATTCTTTTCTTTTTGCAATGGTGAATGAAAGTGTTTCCTTAATTTCTCTTTCTATTTTCTCATTATTATTGTATAGGAATGCAAGGGATTTCTGTGTGTTGATTTTATATCCTGCAACTTTACTATATTCATTGATTAGCTCTAGTAACTTTCTGGTGGAGTCTTTAGGGTTTTCTATGTAGAGGATCATGTCATCTGTTAACAGTAAGACTTGTACTTCTTCTTTTCCAATTTGGATTCCTTTTATTTCTTTTTCTGCTCTGATTGCTGTGGCCAAAACTTCCAAAACTATGTTGAATAGTAGTGGTGAGAATGGGCACCCTAGCCTTGTTGGTTTTTATATTTTAACTTGTTAATATGGTGTATCACATCGATTGATTTGTGAATATTGAAGAATCCCTGCATCCTTGGGATAAAGCCCACTTGGTCATGATGTATGATCTTTTTAATATGTTGTTGGATCCTGTTGCTAGAATTTTGTTGAGGATATTTGCATCTATGTTCATGAGTGATGTTGGCTTGTAGTTTTCTTTTTTTGTGGCATCTTTGGTTTTTGCATTAAGGTGATGATGGTGTCATAGAATGATTTTGTGAGTTTACCTTCCTCTGCAATTTTCTGGAAGAGTTTAAATAAGATAGGTGTTAGCTCTTTTTAAAATTTTTGGTAGAATTCACCTGTGAGGCTGTCTGGTTCTGGGCTTTTGTTTGTGGGAAGATTTTTGATTACAGTTTCAATTTCCATGCTTGTAGTGGGTCTGTTAAAATTTTCTATTTCTGTCTGGTCCAGTTTTGAAAGGTTATGCTTCTCTAAGAATTTGTGCATTTCTTCCAAGTTGTCCATTTTATTGGCATATAATTGTTCATAGTAGTCTCTTATGATCTTTTGTATTTATGTGTTTTCTCGTGATTTCTCCATTTTCATTTCTAATTTTATTAATTTGATTCTTCCCCATTTTTTCTTCTTGATGAGGTTGGCTAACTGTTTATTTTATTTATCTTCTCAAAGAACCAGCATTTAGTTTTCTTGATTTTTACCATAGTCTCCTTCATATCTTTTTCATTTGTTTCTACTCTCATTTTTATGATTTCTTTATTCTACTAATTGTGGGATTCTTCCTTTCTTTTTCTAGTTGCTTTAGGTGTAAAGCTAGGATGTTTACTTGATGTTTCTGTTGTTTCTTGAGGTAAGCTTTTATTGCTATGAATCTCCCTCCTAGCCCTGATTTTACCAAGTTCCATAGGTTTTAGGTTGTCATGTTTTCATTTTCCTTTGTTTCTCTGCATATTTTGATTTTCTTTTTTATTTCTTCTGTGATTTCTTAGTTATTGAGAAGCATGTTGTTTAGCCTCTGTATGTTTTCTTTTTTAATAGTTTTTTTTTTCTGTAGTTGACATCTAATCTTACTGCCTTGTGATTAGAAAAGATGCTTCAAATGATTTTAATTTTTTTTTTAATTTACCAAGGCTAGATTTATGGCCCAGGATGTGTCTGTCCTGGAGAATGTTCCACGTGCACTTGAGAAAAAGATGAAATCCATTGTTTTGAAGTGAAATGTCCTATAGATATCAGTTAGCTTTAACTGGCCCATTGCAGCACTTAAAGTTTGTGTTTCATCCCTAATTTCCTCTTTGCTTGATCTATCCATAGCTAAGAGTCAGGTATTAAAGTCCCCCACTATTATTGTATTACTGTTAATTTCTCCTTTCATACTAGCTAGCATTTGCCTTATGTATTGAGGGACTCCTATGTTGGGTGCATATATAATTGTTATATCTTCTGTTTGGGTTGATCCTTATGTAGTGTCCTTCTTTGTCTCTTACTGTGGTCTTTATTTCAAAGTCTATTTTATCTAATATGAGTACTCTTGCTTTCTTTTCGTCTCCATTTGAATGTAATATCTTTTCCAGCCCTTAACTTTGAGTCTGTACATGTCCCTAGGTTTGAGATGGGTCTCTGTTAGACAACATATATAGGTGTGTTGTTTGTATCCATTTGGCCAGCCTTTGTCTTTGTTGAAGCATTAACCCATTTACATTTAAGGTAATTACTGATAAATATGACCCTGTCACCATTTACTTTGTTGCTTTTTGTTCATTTTTATAAATATTTTCTGTTTTTCTTGTCTAGAGAAGATCCTTTAGCATTTGTTGAAGAGCTGGTTTGATGGTGCTGGAGTCTCTCATCTTTTGCTTGTCTGTAAAGCTTTTGACTTCTCCTTCATGTCTGAATGAGATTCTTGCTGGGTAGAGTAATCTTGGTTGTAGGTTTTTCTCTTTCATCACTTTAAACATGTCCTGCCATTCCCTTCTGGCCTGAAAAGTTTCTATTTAAAGATCAGCTCTTATCCTTATGGAGATCCCCTTGTGTGCTATTTGTTGCTTTTCCCTTGCTGCCTTTAATATTTGCTCTTTATGCTTGATCTTCATTAATTTCATTAATATGTGTCTTCGGGTGTTTGGGCCTTGGGTTTATCCTGTTTGGAACTCTCTGGGTTTCTTGGACTTGAATGCTATTTCCTTCCCCATTTTAGGAAAGTTTTTTACTATCATGTACTCAACTATTTTTTCATGCCCTTTCTTTTTGTATTCTTCTTCTGGGACTATGATTTGAATGTTGGGGCATTTAACATTGTTTCAGAGGTCTCTGCAGTTGTCCTAATTTCTCTTAATTTTTTTTCTTTTCTCCTCTCTGCTTCATTTATTTCCACCATTCTATCTACCACTTAACTTATCCTCTCTTTTGCCTCAGTTATTCTACTGTTGATTCCCTTCAGAACGCTTTTAATGTCAGTTATTGCTTTGTTCATTATTTATTGGCTCTTCTATGTTTCTTTTGGTCCTTGTTAAACAATTCTTGCATCTTCTCAATCTTTGTCTCTAGTCTATTTATCTGTAACTCCATTTGGTTTTCAAGATTTTGGATCATTTTTACTATCATTAATCTTAATTGTTTTCCAGGTAGACTCCCTATCTCCTCCTCTTCTGTTCAGTTTGGTGAGTTTTTATCATGTTCTTTCACCTCTGAATATTTCTCTGCCTTTTCATTTGTTTAGATTGCTGTGTTTGGGGTGCCCTTTCTGAAGGCTTGAATTTCATTGTTCCCCTTAATTGTGGAGTCTCCTCCATGTGGGTGGGGTTAGACCAGTGACTTCTCAAGGTTTCCTGGCTGGGGGAGCTTGTGTCTGTGTTCTGGTGGATGGAGCTGGATCTCCTCTCTGGAGTGCAATGAAGTGTCCAGTAGTGAGTTTTGGGGCATCTATTTGTTTGGCGTGTCTTTGGGCAGCTCATCTTTTAATGCTCAGTGTTGTGTTCTTGTTTTGCCAAATAGTGTGCTGTGTCTTTCACTGGAACTTTCTGGCTCTTGGGTAGAGCTTGGTTTCAGGGTAGGTATGGAGACTTTTGGGTGAGCTCTTGTCTATTAATATTCCCTGGACTCAAGATTTCTCTGATGTTCTAAAGTTTTGAAGTTAATCCTCCTACCTCTGGCTTTTGGTCCTTCTGTTACAGTAGCCTCAGAACTTCTCCATCTATAAGCACAGAAGGTAAAACCTCTAAGTTGGTGGTGAAAGGGTTCTCCACAACCAGGAACACTCAGAGAGATTAATAGATTTATATAGAGAAGAGAAGAGGGAGAAGGGAGATAGTGGTGACCAAGAGGAGAAAAGGAGGAGTCAAAAGGGGAGAGAGCAATTTAGCCATTAATCAAATCCCTAAGTGCTCTCCACAGCCCAGAACACCCATAGAGATTCACAGAGTTGGGTGGAGAAGAGAAGAGGGAGGACGGAGATAGAGGTGACCTGGAGGAGAAAAGGGAGAGCCAAAAGGGGAGAAAGCAATCAAGCCAATGATCAAATCCCTAAGTGAAAATGGATACTGAAGACTAGATTCTTAAAGGTACCAAATTGATAACAAATATCAAAAATCAAAGACTAAAAAGCTAGAATAGAGGTTAAACTCTCAAAAATACAATATAAAAGATATAAAACAAAATCAAGCACAGAAGTTTAAAAATATATATATATATAGAATTTGTTTTATAAATAGGGTGTTTTGTTTTGTTTTTAAAGGTAATGGTAGGCTATAAAAATGTAAGTTAAGGGAGTAACAAAGAACTAATTGTTTAAAAAAATTAAAAGTGATCATATTAAAAATATGTCTAGGCATTTCTCTGGAGCTTTTGTGGGCGTTGTGGTGTGAGTTCATTGTTGGATAGTCCGTTGTTCCAGCTGGTGTTTTTCTCAAGGTCTACAGATGCCCGTCAAATGCACAGTCTCCGAAGTAACTGCAGAGTTTTAATCTGATAGCACCTGTCACTTCCAGAATGGTTTCCCCTTCTTTGTTTACCTTGGCTTCCTCTGTTTGCAAGTCTCTTCAGTGTCTAATTTCCACCCTGACACAAGGCGAAGGTGGCCACTTATTTAGGCTTACTTGTTCAGTTGTGCTGTGGGGAGGGATAGACACTGCAAAAAAATACTGCTGGCATGTGTGGGGAGTGCTCACAGTAGATGGACCAAACTGGGTTTGCCACAGCCCAAGGCAGCATGTACTTCCCACTCCACACTGCTTAGGCTCCAGGGTGCTCTGCAAGGGCACTGTCCCAGGTAGGCCCTGTGTTTCGTGCAGCTCCCAGGTCTAAGCCACTCATGTTCTCAGGTGCTCCTCAGGGACACAAACCCAGATGTTCTGTTTGTTTTTTGCCTTTCCCAGGTCCAAGCAGCTTGGCAACTGGGTCCAAAACCCATACAACTGGGTCCTAGGAGAGTGCACTGTCCCAGATGGGCCATGTGTCTTATTCACCTTTTCAGTCCTGGCCACTTGTTTTCCTGGGTGTGCTGCGAGCGCACAGTCCCAGAATTGTTGTGTGTCTCCTCTGGGGAACTGATTTCAGGTTGTGACACTCCTGGCAGATGTCAACTGTTCAGTATCCCAGGAAGACATGGTTAGCAATTGGGAGTCTGCTCACAGTTTGGAGGAAGATGCAGTCTCTGGGGCCAAGATTGCAGCAACCCTTTTCTTTCCAGCTCTGGCTGTCCCATGCCTGCCTCTCTGCCTCCAGGGAGGGAGGGCTTTATATGGCAGCTGATTTGCTCTCCTTTGGTATTCATTCAGCCCTTTCTTTTGTGAGCATGCCAGGGATTATTGTGTGATATAGGAACTTTTTGTGGGAAAGGTCTTTATGTGTGTCTCTCTGGTGATCCCACAGTTTGTGTTGCTATCTCACATTCACTCCCTCGGGTTGTCCTCAGGGCATTCAGGCCCAGTCCTTATCCTAAGGACCAATGATGCAGCCCACACTTTCCTGCCCAGCCCTCGACTAGCTGGTGGTGAATGAGAACATCTGTGTCACTTCTCCGTCTCCACGTGTAGTTGTGGTTAAGCACGTATTCTGTATTTTTTTTTTTCCTCCCAGTTATGTTGCCCTCTAACATTTCAAAACTCCCCACAGACACACCTGTGAGAGGGTTTCCTACTGTGTGGAAACTTCTCCTACTTCACTACTCCCTCCTCAGGGTAGGTCTCCATCCCAAAATATTTTATCTTTTTTTTTTTTTTTGGTCTTTCATATTTTGTCCTACTCTTTTTGAAGAGATTGGATTTCCTTTCTGGGTGCCAGGTGTCCTCCACCAGTGCTCAGAAATTGTTTTGTGGAAGTTGTTCAGCATTCAAAGGATTTTTTGATGAATTTGTGGAGGAGAAAGTGGTCTCCCTGTCCTATTCCTACACCATCTTGTGACTGCCTCCTCTACCTCTGGACTTTCACATGACCTCTCCCATTGGTCTTTTTCTTTTTCTTTTTTTCCTGCCAGTGCTGTTTATCAGTTCTCAATTACAGCATGGGAGAAATTTGAAAATTATGAGCTGCCTGTGGGCAATGCTTTCTTTATCTCTGTGTCCCCAGAACCTAGATTGATAGCTAACTCTTCATTTAGGTTTGCCTGCAAGGTTCTGGTTTATACCTGACACTCCAGTGTAATATATACAATGCCCCCTTTTACTTTTTAAATATCTCAGTTTGCATGATAAATTTAACAGTCATTCTACTTATTAATATAATAAGCAAAGTTAAATATTTGGGGGCTAAGAAATGATCAATCCACTCTGAATATATTTGAGATGTAGATCACCTTCAGCCTTACTTGAAAAAATTTAAGACTATTCAGTGAATGAATAGTTTATTACTGGTGATCAAGAGGGCAAACTAAGAAGATCATGAAATTAACCACTTCCTAAGGACAAATGAAGACTACAGCTACATATTAAACAACTATCTCTGAAAGCTACATGAAGACTAGCAGAACAGCTCTTCTACAATTAAGGACATCAGGAACAAAACTTCTCCAGGATAGCGAGGAGAAGAGAATGATCTAGTAAGGATCCACATCCCATAGCAGGAAACCCTAAAGAAGTAAGGACTATCACAAACTCAGTAGTCCTCCCCAAGAAGCAAAGGATTCAGGCTCCACACTTGGCACCCTACTACCAGGATCAACACTGGAAAAATGATCCCTGTTAGTGGTTTCAAAAACCAGTTTACCTGGATAAGGCAATAACAAACCACATCAGTATTTTTTGCCTAAAAAACCCATGAACAGTATTACTAGTCATGATGTGTTTATCTGTAAAATGAGTGATATGAATAAATTCCTGATGATAATATGTAAATACTTTTGGAATCTGCATATACAATATTTCTTTGTTAATAATTCTACAAATTAGGGAATTGGGTATTTTGAATTTGGAAAGCAAAGTCCATTTTAAAATTACTGATTTTTCTAATGTCATTGCATGTAAATGGTTTTAACAGTACCTATAGTTAGTTTTCAGAGAAGGCAATGTCACTCCACTCCAGTACTCTTGCCTGGGAAATCACATGGGTGGAGGAGCCTAGTAGGCTGCAGTCCATGGGGTCGCAAAGAGTTGGACATGACTGAGAGACTTCCCCTTTTCTTTTCCTTTTCATGCACTGAAGAATGAAATGGCAACCCACTCCAGCATTCTTGCCTGGAGAATCCCAGGGATGGGGGAGCCTGGTGGGCTGCTGTCTATGGGGTCACAGAGTTGGACACGACTGAAGTGACTTAGCAGCATAGTTAGTTTTGAAGAAGAAAGGAGGACATTATTTTTACATATATTCATATGAAATTTCAGAAAGTATTTTCATAGGTTTTTATAACTTCATTTTTAACAAATTGGAATTGAGATGGTTTTACAATATAATGAAAATGTAAATATATAATATAGTATAGACTGCATATATATGGAATTGTATATATATGTAATTATATGAATATGTATTTAAGCATTATGCATATATCTGACTGTTACACTCATATGTGTGTATATTACTTTAAAAGAAATAAGAAACAAATACATGAAAAAGAAGGAAAAAACAACTAGGAAAATATAGGACTAAATCTAGATGACCTCCTAAAACTAACACCAAAAAGAGATGCTCTATTCATCACCAGGGATTGGAAGGCAAAAGTAGGAAGTCAAGTGATACCTAGAATAACAGGCAAGTTTGGCCTTGGAGAACAAAATGAAGGAAGGCAAAGTCTAACTGAATTCTTCCAAGAGAATGTGCTGGTCATGGGAAATACTCTTTTGCAACAACATAGGGATGACTTTACACAAGGACATCAAGAAATGATCAATATCAAAATCAAATTGATTACATTCTTTGTAGATGAAGATGGAAAAGCTGTGTACAATCAGCAAAAACAAGACCTGGAGCTTACTGTGGTTCAGATCAACTTATCATAGCAAAATTCAGGCTTAAACTAAAGAAAGTGAGGAAAACCACTAGAAAAGCCAGATATGACTTAAATCAAATCCGCTATAAATATGGGTTGAGGTAGTGAATAGATTAAAGGTAATTGAGGTAGTTGAGGTAATGAATAGATTAAAGAGATTAGATCCTATTAACAGTGGGCCTAAAGAAGAACTATACGAAAAAGATCTTCACGACCAAGATGATCACGATGGTGTGATCACTCATCTAGAGCCAGACTTCCTGGAATGTGAAGTCAAGTGGACCTTAGAAAGCATCACTATGAACAAAGCTAGTGGAGGTGGTGGAATTCCAGTTGAGCTATTTCAAATCCTGAAAGATGATGCTGTGGAAGTGCTGCACTCAATATGCCAGCAAATTTGGAAAGCTCAGCAGTGGCCACAGGACTGGAAAAGGTCAGTTTTCATTCCAATCCCGAAGAAAGACAATGCCAAAGAATGCTCAAATTACCGCACCGTTGCACTCATCTCACATGCTAGTAAAGTCATGCTCAAAATTCTCCAAGTCAGGCTTCAGCAATATGTGAACCGTGAACTTCCAGATATTCAAGCTGGTTTTAAAAAAGGCAGAGGAACCAGAGATCAAACTGCCACCATCTGCTAGATCATAGAAAAAGCAAGAGAGTTCCAGAAAAACATCTATTTCTGCTTTATTGACTATGCCAAAGCCTTTGACTGTGTGGATCTCTGTAAACTGTAGAAAATTCTGAAAGAGATGGGAATACTAGACCACCTGACCTGCCTCTTGAGAAACCTGTATGCAGGTCCGGAAGCAACAGTTAGAACTGGACATGGAACAAAGGGCTGGTTTGAAATAGGAAAAGGAGTACATCAAGGCTGTATATTGTCACCTGCTTATTTAACTTAAATGCAGAGTACATCATGAGAAACGCTGGACTGAAGAAGCACAAGCTGGAATTAAGATTGCCGGGAGAAATATCAATAACCTCAGATTTGCAGATGACAGCACCCTTATGGCAGAAAGTGAAGAGGAACTAAAAAACCTCTTGATGAAAGTGAAAGAGGAGAGTGAAAAAGTTGGCTTAAAGCTCAACATTCAGAAAACAAAGATCATGGCATCTGGTCCCATCACTTCATGGGAAATAGATGAGGAAACAGTGGATACAGTTTCAGACTTTATTTTTGGGGGCTGCAGATGGTGATTGAAGCCATGAAATTAAAAAAGGCTTACTCCTTGGAAGAAAAGTTATGACCAACCTAGGTAGCATAGTGTTTGTTTGTTTGTTTGTTTGTTACTTTACAATACTGAATTGGTTTTGCCATATATTGACATGAATCTTCCATGGGTGTACATGAGTTCCCAATCCTGAATCCCCCTCCCACCACCCTAGACAGCATATTGAAAAGCAGAGACATTATTTTGCCAACAAAGGTCCATCTACTCAAGGCTATGGTTTTTCCAGTGGTCATGTATGGATGTGAGAGTTGGACTGTGAAGAGGGCTGAGTGCTGAAGAATTGATGCTTTTGAACTGTGGTGTTGGAGAAGACTCTTGAGAGTCCCTTGGATTGCAAGGAGATCCAACCAGTGCACTCTGAAGGGGATCAGCCCTGGGATTTCTTTGGAAGGGATGATGCTAAAGCTGAAGCTCCAGTACTTTGGCCACCTGATGGGAAAAGTTGACTCACTGGAAAAGACTCTGATACTGGGAGGTATTGAGGGCAAGAGGAGAAGGGGATGACAGAGGATGAGATGGCTGGATGGCATCCCTGACTCGATGGACATGAGTCTGACTGAACTCCAGTAGTTGGTGATGGACAGGGAGGCCTGGCGTGCTGTGATTCATGGGGTGGCAAAGAGTCGGACACGACTGAGCAACTGAACTGAACTGAATGATACAGTAGAAGAATACTCATCAGGGAAAGATATGTCATAATTTAGCCATTACTCTTATCTTTCTTGAATTTAAAGCAAAACAGGAGATGTAATTGATTAGATTTTTATTCATATTGTTTTGCAGAAGGATCTAGATTAGAATCATGATTTAGAGAAATAAACTCTTTCTTCCTTTGAATAAAAGGAATTTATCAAGTTTCTTTCTTAAACAACGGCCATTAAGAACGTTTTATAACCTTGCAAAATATATGATGCTAACGTCCTAATTAATAAGTGCAATATAAAAAAAACAGGAGATGTAATTGATTAGATTTTTATTCATATTGTTTTGCAGAAGGATCTAGATTAGAATCATGATTTAGAGAAATAAACTCTTTCTTCCTTTGAATAAAAGGAATTTATCAAGTTTCTTTCTTAAACAACGGCCATTAAGAACGTTTTATAACCTTGCAAAATATATGATGCTAACGTCCTAATTAATAAGTGCAATATAAAAATTCATATCTGATAATTAGATCTTTGGTAAATAACATATTCTTTAGATGACTTTCCTTAAGTAGTAATTGCTAAAAATAGCTGGAAATTTATAGCAGAAATCAGAGACAGTGACATACAGGTAATTATACTATTTAAAGTCAGGAGCCCTCTGTTTTAGCCCCTGCCATACCTAGCACTTTAACCTTGGGAAGTCATTTTTTGAGAATAGCATTCACTCTTGCAAGAAATTGTACTATGTTATCCCTAAAGTCTCTTTGGGTTGTTACCAGCGTCCAGCTCTGGTGGATCCAGGGTAATTCGAAGGGGAAACGGCGTGGGCGAGGAAAACTTATTTATTTAGAAATATAAAAGAAATTAAGAAGAAATAGTATAGTAGGAAAATTTAGTGGAGAAAAGAGACTGAATAACTTGGTTTACGTAGAGAACTAATAAAATCTCAGGACAAGAGATTTGCACCATCTACATTAGGCCACCAGCACCTGTTTGAATAGCAGAGGGTGCCCCGTCTTGAGCCCCTTCTCTCGTGGATCTTAGAAGCCAGGGCAAGAAAGTAGACACGGTAAGCCTCCACAACCCAGATGGGAATTCAGCCTGAAAAGGAGAGAAGGAGAATAGACCACACGGGGGAAAGCAGTCTTTCCAGTGACTGGCCCATCCTCTATTGTTGTAAAGGCTTTTTATACCTTTTTTTGTACATAGAGATCAATGGATTATATAAAAGTATGCAGCATCAGCAACCCTGACTCTTATCGAGACCAAGCTTTCTCTCTGCATACCTAGTTGTATACACAAGTCTTAGGTGATTTACATCATCTTCTGGCCAGAAGGCCAGTTAACATTTTATGGCCCTTTTCTGATAAGGATTTGTCAACCAGAAGACTTATTTGTGTTGTTCTTCCCAAAGTCTGGTGTCACCCTCAGAAAGCACTAAATAAAGTTACATTCTTTAATAGCAAAGACACAACAATTTATAACAATGAAAGAAGTACAGTGATTTATAACAAAGAGAAAAGTAATTAACTCAAACGTCTAGTGTTGCTAACATCAAAACTACTATTTCCCTTTTTCTATATCCCAATTACATTGATTAATATCCTTCACGTGCCTAAAAGATAAAGATATGGAGGCCTGACAGCAGTCATTGACTCAACAGTGAAACCCGTCACCAATATAATTTTTAGCTTTTTAGAAAATGCTCTATATCTTTAAGATACATTAAGCTTTTTGCCTCTCGTGTTGGGGGCCATAAACAATTCACAAGTTGTAAAAGTCCAGGCAGACCTAGGTAAGTCAGTAAGCCATCAAAGGAGTTTAAGCTGAGACATTCTTTTTATATGCAGGAGACTGTTAACTGAAGCCCTGAGTTAACTTTTTCCAGAGAATGTCAGAAGGTGGAAAGCACAGTACAATAAAGCAGGCAGACTCTGGTTTTTGGGGGGTAGATGTTCAGGAAAACCCAGGGGGAACCCCTGAAGCCAGATCACGCCTTTGCGTTTTGTCGGGCTTCCTTCTTCATGACCTTTGTTACGGGCGGGATTCCTCACGCTGGCTTTGGGCAGGTTGTAAATAGTCAAAGAGATCTAAGATTTGCTAGGGGAGCAGAATTGCATTCCCAATTGCAGAAAGAATATATATACCTTATAGAAAAGATATACAGATGGCAAAGACAACATTCTGTTACAAATTATACTCTCTTCTGAACACAAAACCACCCCAACCCTACAAAAAGATGCATTCAAGGGGAAAAAAAACACTACCAATAAAAAGAAATCTTTTCTTTCCAGGTGGTTCTGAAATGGTACAATCTACAAAAATTGCTAAAATTAATGAAAAATTATCATAAAAAGCAATTGAGGGCTTTCCCTGTTGGTCCAGTGGTTAAGAATCCACGTGCCAATGCAGGTGACATGAGTTCAATCCCTGGCCCAGGAAGAGCCCACATACCATGGAGCAATTAAGTCCATGCACCACAGCTACTGAAGCCCACACATTTAGAGCCAATGCTTTTCAACAAGAGAAGTCACCACAGTGAGAAGCCCAGGTACCACAGCGAGAGTAGATCCCACATGCCTCAACTAGAGAAAGCCCAAGCACAGCAACAAGGAACTTGGCGGGGGCAGCGGGGAAGCAAAAATAAATAATGAATAAATGAATAAAAATTTTAAGAAAACAACCCATGTCTAAAGAAGTTAGCATTATTCAAGGAAGTTTTGCATATAGACTCTCATTTACCTCTAACTATCTATCTACAAATGGGTATAATTTCACATATTGTTGTTGTTCAGGCACTCAGTCCTGTCTGACTCTGGGATTCAATAGACTGCAGCATGCCTCTTGTCCTTCACTGTGTCCCAGAGTTTGTTCAAACTCATGTCCACTAAGTCAATGAGGCCATCCAATCATCTATTTTCTGTTGCCCGCTTCTTCTCATGCCCTCAATCTTTCCCAGGATCAAGGAATTTTCTAGTGAGTCAGCTCTTCACATCAGATGGCCAAAGTATTGAAGCTTCAGTTTCACCATCAGTCCTTCAAATGAGTATTCAGGGTTTATTTCCTTTAGGATTGACTGGTTTGATCTCCCTAATGTCCAAGGAATGCTCAAGAGTCTTCTCCAGCACCACAGTTCAAAAACATCAGTTCTTTGGTGCTCAGCCTTCCTTATGGTCCAACTCACATCTGTACATTCCTACTATAGAAACCATAGCTTTGAGTATACAGACTTTTGTTGGTGAAGTGATGTCTCTCCTTTTTAATATGCTCTCTAGTTTTGTTATAGCTTTCCTTCCAAGGAGAAAGTGTATTTTAATTTCATGGCTGCAGTCACTATCTGCAGTGATCTTGGAGCCCAAAAGATAAAATCTGTCACTATTCTTTCCCCATCTATTTCCCATGAAGTGATGAGACCCAATGCCATAATTTTAGTTATTTTGAATGTTGAGTTTTAAACTAGTTTTTTCACCCTCCTTTTCCACCTTCATCAGGAGGCTCTTTAGTTCCTCTTCATTTTCTGCCATTAGGGAAGTGTCATCTCTTTATCTGAGGTTATTGATATTTCTGTGAGCAGTCTTGATTCCAGATTGTGATTCATCCAGTCCATCATTTCCCATGATGCTGTTGTGGTTGTTTTTGTTATTGCTGTTGTTCAGTCACTCAGTCATGTCCACTATTTGAGACCCCATGGACTGCAGCATGCCAGGCTTCCCTTTTCCTTGTTATCTTCCAGAGTTTGTTCAAACTCATGTCCATTGTGTCAATGATGTCATCTAACCATCTCATCCTCTGTCTCATGATCCACTCTGAATATGAGTGACAATATACAGCAATGATATAATCCATTCTCAATTTGGAACCAGTCCATTGTTCCATGTCTAGTTCTAACTATTGTTTATTGACCCGCATACAGGTTTCTCAGGAGACAGATAAGGTGTTCTGGTATTCCCATCTCCTAAAGAATGGCAAATTTTCTAGTTTGTTGTGATCCACACAGTCAAAGGTTTTAATATAGTCAATGAAGCAGAAGTAGATATCTTTCTGGAATTCTCTTACTTTTGCTATCACCCCATGGTTGTTGGCAATTTTATCTCTGGTTCCTCTGCTTTTTCTAAATCCAGCTTGTACATCTGGAAGTTTTTGGTTTCACACCTGGACTATACTATATTTTCAATAAAAGCACCAAAAGCTTCTTAGAAAAAGACAATAGTTGATTTCAAGCATTATAAATATCAGTATGTTAACAACATATTGTCTTCCCTGGTGGCTCAGAGGTTAAAGCGTCTGCCTCCAAAGTGGGAGACCCGGGTTCGATCCCTGGGTCGGGAAGATCCCCTGGAGAAGGAAATGGCAATCCACTCCAGTATTCTTGCCTGGAGAATCCCATGGACAGAGAAGCCTAGTACATTACAGTCCACAGGGTCGCAAAGAGTCGGACACGACTGAGCGACTTCACCTCACCACCTTAACAACATATTTGGAATATTAACAACATATTTGAAATATTTAGTGTTTAAAATATAAAGTAAAATAAAGTAAAAAAATCATAATAATACCACAGATATCATTAGAAATACATACATATATATATATAATATATTCCAAACTTTATGTTTTAAAAGACAGCCTTCTGAATGGGAGAAAATAATAACAAATGAAACAACAGACAAACAACTAATCTCAAAAATATACAAGCAGCTTATGCAGCTCAACTCCAGAAAAATAAATGACCCAATCAAAAAATGGGCCAAAGAACTAAATAGACACTTCTCCAAAGAAGACATACGAATGGCTAACAAACACATGAAAAGATGCTCAACATCACTCATTATCAGAGAAATGCAAATCAAAACCACAATGAGGTACCATTTCACACCAGTCAGAATGGCTGCGATGCAAAAGTCAACAAGCAATAAATGCTGGAGAGGGTGTGGAGAAAAGGGAACCCTCTTACACTGTTGGTGGGAATGCAAATTAGTACAGCCACTATGGAAAACAGTGTGGAGATTCCTTAAAAAATTGCAAATAGAACTGCCTTATGATCCAGCGATCCCACTGCTGGGCATACACACCGAGGAAACCAGAATTGAAAGAGACACGTGTACCCCAATGTTCATCGCGGCACTGTTTGTAATAGCCAGGACATGGAAGCAACCTAGATGTCCATCAGCAGATGAATGGATAAGAAAGCTGTGGTACATATACACAATGGAGTATTACTCAGCTATTAAAAAGAATACATTTGAATCAGTTTTAATGAGGTGGATGACGCTGGAGCCGATTATACAGAGTGAAGTAAGCCAGAAAGAAAAACATCAATACAGTATACTTACACATATATATGGAATTTAGAATGATGGTAATGATAAACCTGTACGCAAGACAGCAAAAGAGACACAGTTGTATAGAATGGCCTTTTGGACTCTGTGGGAGAGGGAGAGGGTGGGATGGGTTGGCAGAGTGGCAATGTAACATGTGTGATATCATAAGCGAAATGAATTGCCAGTCCAGGTTTGATGCAGGATGCAGGATGCTAGGGACTGATGCACGGGGATAATCCAGAGAGAGGGTGTGGGGCGGGAGGGTGGAGGAGGGGGTCGGGATTGGGAGTTCATGTACACTCATGGCTAATTCATGTCAATGTGTAACAAAACGAATACAGTATTGTAAAGCAAAACAAACTAAAAAATAAAAATTAATTAAAAAAAAAATAAATTAAAAAAAAAAAAGCATGTAATGAAGAAATCCGTACTATCTTTATGAAGTAATTCATTAGATGCTTTATAATAACTAAACTAATAAAAATAAAATTTACAAATACAATTAACTTGGCAGGGACTTATTGCCTTCTTCAAAATGAACCTTGAAAACCTTGAGTTTCAGTCAAGATGTTGATGGTACAGAGACTATCTATAGATTATTGATTTATAAACCAAAGTATACACTGATTTACTCATTTATTGCCATCCTGCAAATAGTTGATTGAAAAAATGAATGGCATGATCTGATTTTTCATCCTGATTATACAAACGGTTCAAATTTGTTACAATAATGAAATAGTATACAATTGTTTCCAAATCCACAATAATTTTCAGATAAATTTTATCAAATTAAAAATACAAGTACTTCATGGTTTTATTGTCTTAGTATCTATTCCAATAAATCACATACATTAACTCCTTCATTAGCAAGTATAACTTATGAAATAGTCCTATAGGCTTTTGTGACTCCTTCTGGAAGGAAGGAATTTGGGCAAGCATATAGATAGATATAAATAGTAATTTAAAAACTTTTTCACCAGAGTGACTTAGTTCTATAATTTAATGTTTGATGTCCTTACAGAGAGAAAGTAGTTGATAATATGTCCTGAGCAATGCCAAGGATTACATCATTTTTTAATATAAATTTATTTATTTTAATTGAAGGTTAATTACTTTACAATATTGTATTGGTTTTGCCATATATCAACATGAATCCACCACAGGTATACATGTGTTCCCCATCCTGAACCCCCCTTCCTCCTCTCTCCCTGTACCATCCCTCTGGGACATCTCAGTGCACCAGTCCCAAGCATCCAGTACCATTCATCAAACCTGGACTGGTGATTCATTTCACATGTGATATTATATATGTTTCAATGCCATTCCCCCAAATCATCCCACCTTCTCCCTCTCCCACAGAGTCCAAAAGACTGTTCTATACATCTGTGTCTCTTTTGCTGTCATGGAAGCAACCTAGATGTCCATCCGCAGATGAATGGTAAGAAAGCTGTGGTACATATACACAATAGAGTATTATGCCACCATTAAGAATACAGTTGAATCAGTTCTAATGAGGTGGATGAAACTGGAGCCTATTATACAGAGTGAAGTAAGCCAGGATGACATCATTAATCAAACTTGATCACAGGGCAGCATTCACACACTATCGTCAAAGAAGAATATGTGTTCATTATTGTAATATTTTCAGGGATGGTACTTCACTTCTCTGTGAACCTGGAATTAAAGCAGCAAGCATTCCTTAACTTGAATAGAAGGCACAGTGCTCTGTGGATATGTTGATGGTATCTAGGAATGCTTCACAGTCAGGGATACTTCTGTGGCAAAAATTAATTCTTAATAAGGAGATAAAACTAATCCAAGCAGAATAGAATTAAATGTTCATTGTACTATAGACAATATCATAGAGGAGAACAGAAGGCATCCTTTAATATAGGACAGAAGGAGGCTCTACCAATTAATAGCTAAGTAGTTTGGCCAAGAACTTAACTTCTCCATCACCAGTTTTCTTTATACAAAGTGAAAACAATAAAACTAACACTATGCACAAAAAGCAATTAATACAGTCTACCATAATTTGGCAGACCACCAATGATTGTCAGTTATTTTATTATTATATTTCTGTTATTGGCCTTGATCAAGTAAGGGAGGGGTTATATAAAAAGGCAGAATTTTTACCCTGCCATTCAGTTCAATCTAACTCGTACTGATCTTATTCTTTCCTGAGTGTGGAAAAAAAAAAAAAAAAAAACTAGAGAAACAAAAATGAATAGGAATTCATCCTTAAAGAGAACTAGACAGGTAAGCTAGATATTGCAATTATTGTAATTCAACATCCTTGAAATCAATACTGTGACTCACTGCATACTTATTACTTTCAAAAGTAGCATATAATGCTTTCTTGATTAAAAAAAAATTTCAGTGAGATGTGAGGTATAATTATACAGAAAAGTTTGGAAATATAAAGCAAAAGCACAATCAATATAATAAGGTTAGAGATGTCTCTCAAATGGTCTAAAGCTAAAGCTTAAAGTAGGATTATAAGTTGCAACTGAGGATAAAAAATACAGATTTCTTAGCATGAGGAACTACCATTGCAATGCATTAAGGCAAGAGAAAACCTGGTTTGTTCAGCACACTATCAGTCTGTAGGATGACTTGAGTGGTGCATACCTAAAAAAGAGTGGTTTAGAAAGATAAGTACCCTTCCCACCATCATCTTCAGTCCTTTCTGTCCTGCTTTTCCTTCATTTTTCCTCATATCACTTACGACTTCTTGTCATTATACTATAAATGTATTTGTGTATTTGTTTGTTGTCTGGCTCAGCCACTGGAGGGTAAACTTCATGAAGGTAGGCACATTTTACTATTTTTATTATTTGTACATCTACAGTCCCTAGAGCAATTGCCTGACATATAGAAGACACTCAATAAATATTATTTGAATGGAAAATGAAAGCATAATGACTTGCTTATGAAAGACATTAAATGTATTATTTAGAAAGAAATATCAGGATTGACTTGATATAAGTGTAGCAAACAGTTGACAAGTCTGAGACTATTACCTAAGTTTCTGACTAAAGTGACTGAGTAAATGGCTAATAACTAAATATTAGTTCAAAAATAAGAGTTAAGGTTTTGTTTTCTTTCATTTTTGAGATGGACTATGATGTTGAGTCATATATTATGATTCTTCCAGAGTTGTAGAGAAGAATCCCCTTACCTATCAAGAATTCACAAAGTATTTCCCTCAGATGTACAACAGCATTCTAAGTTCACTCTACCATAAGTAATGAAGCTGGCAATGGCACCCCGCTCCAGTACTCTTGCCTGGAAAATCTCCTGGATGGAGGAGCCTGGTACGATGCAGTCCATGGGGTCGCTAAGAGTCAAAAACGACTGAGGGACTTCACTTTCACTTTTATGCATTGGAAAAGGAAATGGCAACCCATTCCAGTATTCTTGCCTGGAGAATCCCAGGACGGGGGAGCCTGGTGGGCTGCCATCTATGGGGTTTCACAGAGTGGACATGACTGAAGCGACTTAGCAGCAGTAGCAGAAGCATAGAGCAAACTACTATAACTAATAAAATCTTACATTTTGAGCTTCATTGCATAGAAGTCAAACTGGACAATTAAGGAATTCAAATAACCTGCCGCAGAACCGTATATTTGAAATGGGAAACACAATTTTTGCAGTTGAAATTAACTGAGTGTATCCCTGAACCTGGCATGCTGTGCAAGAAGTCACTCTTTATTTAAATGATAAACTCAGCATCATTTCCCTACTAAAGAAATTTAATAGTGAGTAATCAAATGTACTCATTCTCATTGTCACTGACATGAGTTTACAATTACTTCTTGGAGTTGAGCTTACTTCAGTGAGATATAAAAATTAGAATAATCATATGGTGAATACTTACTTCATCTTGTGTGTCTCTGCTAAAGACAGAAATTGTCTCACTAACTGTATTCAAATCCTTTCCCCAGAAACACCCCCAGAAAATTATGTATTGCTATTCCTTTCCTAAAGAAATGACAAAAGTAACATTTTAAAACACTTTCAAATCAACAATAATGAATTGTTTTGGTTTTGTACATAAAATATAGATCAAAATCAATATTATTTACAGTACACAATTTAAAATTTGAATACAGTTAACTGATATTTAATATGTTGTGAAACACTTCTGTGTGTTTCATTGCCAACGATGTTTTCATGACTAGTTAATGAGATATATTGACCTCAAACTTCAACTTAAGATAGACTAAACTAATTGATCTTTTAAGAACTAGAATACTACCTAGAGGATTGGCTATGTTGCATCCTCAACCAAAAAAAAATGACCTTTCAGAGTTTGCTGAGGATTTTCTTTTTTATAAACGAAAAGTATGCCTATTTCTATCATTTACAGTATAGTTCTTTCTAAAATGAATTTCATACTTTCTTTAACTCTAAGTTTTTTGGGACTTATTTTAGCTTTTATTAATGATTCAAGAAAGCTGCCATGAAGACTGATCATGAAAACTCCAGCAATTTCCATGGATACCTAAGAACTTGCTGAAGTGTGCAGAGCTCTTAGTTCATACAGCTCTTGAACTTCCTCTGCCCCAGACTGGGAGTTTTTGCATTGTCACACTTTTAGGGTCTCACTATATAAATTAAGTCATTTTCATGTCACTATAATTCTCCTGAAAATTATTCACTATAGATTCAGAAACTGTCTTTAGATTGAACCATAAGACATTTGCTGAAATTTGATTACTTTAGACTAACAGTAATGTTAACTTCATATGACTCCACCTGATATAATGAAAAATATCCTGGCTGTTACATAGTTAAGTACAAAATGACAGAAAACATATTGAGCTTAGGGGCTTCCAGGTGGCACTAGTGGTAAAAAGCCTGCCTGCTAATGCAGGAGATTTAAGAGATGTTGGTTCAATCCCTTGGATTGGAGAGAGCACACCAAGGCAAAAGACTGAGATAGAGTACCACCCATCAGGTTACTACAACTGCAAAGAGGCAAGTTTACTAGTGATATCTGAGAGTGAGAGTAGATGAGGTCAGAGATGTGGCAGGGTACCATATAAAGAATCAGTTGGAAGCTTTGGAACTGTGAGTGTTATGATCTGACTTGCTTGCTATGAAGAGTTTGAAGAAGGCAAAGGCAGAGCATGGTAACTTGTAAGAACATAATTGTAATAATCTAAATGAAAGGAGATATTGTTTGGACAGTGGATACAGGAAGAAATGGTCAGATTCTTGACATATTTTAAAGATAGCACTGACAGAATATGTTACATTATGAGATCTGTTTGTGAAAGAGAAGAGTTGATGATGACTTTTTTAAAGGTCTTCACAACATAGCTTCAACCTTCCTTTCTAATTTTATCTCCTGCTCTCTCTAGTCACTAAAAGTGCAGTGGATAATTCTCTAGATGTGAAAATGGAAGGCTTAAGTTCTAACTGTATCTCTGTTACTTATTAGTATAATGATTTGATATAAATAACATAATTATCTTTATTGCTGTTTCTTCACTCACAAGGCAGGGATAATAATATTAACGAATACTAACAAATACTAACTAATAATACTAACTAATACTAACCAAAATCAGATTGATTGCATTCTTTGTAGCCAAATATGGGAAAGTTGTATACAGCCAGCAAAAACAAGACCTGGGGCTGACTTGGGCTCAGACCATTATCACCACTTCATAGCAAAATTCAGGATTAAACTAAGAAAGCAGGGAAAGCCACTAGGCCCATCAGGTATGACTTAAATCAAATCTCCTGTGAATACAGTGGAGGTTACAAATAGATTCAAGGGATTAGATCTAGCAAACAGAGTGCCTGAAGAACTATGGACAGAGGTACATAATATTTCATAGGAGGCAGTGACCAAAACCATCCCAAAGGAAAAGAAAGGCAAGAAGGCAAAGTGGTTGTTTAAGGAAGGTTTTCAAAAAGCTGAGGAAAGAAAAGAAGAGAAAAGCAAGTACCTCCAAGTAAATTTAGGAGGCAAGAAGGCCTTCTTCAATGAACAGTGCAAAGAAATAGAGGATAACAACAGAAAGAGTAAGACTAGAGATCTCTTCAAGAAAATTGGAAATATTGAAGGACCATTTCATCCAAAGATGGGCACAATAAAGGATAGAAACAGTAAAGACCTAATAGGAGCATAAGAAATCAAGAAGAAATTTAAAGAATACACAGAATAACTGTACAAAAAAGACTTTAATCTCAATGACTCAGATAACCACGGTGGTGTAGTCTCTCACTCAGAGCCAGACATTCTGCAATATGAATTCAAGTGAGGCTTAGGAAGCACTGCTGCCAGTAAAGCTAGTCGAGGTGATGGCATTCCCACAGAGCTATTTAAAATCCTAAAAGATATGCTATTAAAGTGCTGCATTTCATTATGCCAACAAATTTGTAAAACGCTGCAGTGGCCACAGAATTGGAAAAAATTGATCCTCATCCCAATTTCCAAGAAGGGCAATACTAAAAAATATGTAAACCACTGGACAATTGCACTCATCTCCCATGCTAGTAAGATTATGCTCAGAATCCTCCAAGTTAGGCTTCACATTACATGAACCAAGAACTACCAGATGTTCAAGCTGAGTTTAGAAGAGGAAGAGAAACCAGAGGTCAAATTTCCAACATTCACTAGATCATAGAGAAAATAAGGGAATTCCACAAACACATCTACCTCTCTTTCACTGGGTCTTCCCTGGTGGCTCAGAGGGTAAAGCATTTGCCTGCAATGCAGGAGACCTGGGTTCATCCCCTGGGTTGGGAAGATCCCCTAGAGAAAGAAATGTCAACCCACTCTGGTACTCTTACCTGGAAAAATCCCATGAACAAAGAACCCTGGTAGGCTACAGACAATGGGGTTGCAAAGAGTCCGACAGGACTGAGTGACTTCACTTTCACTTTCCTTTTATTGACTATGCTGTATGTACCATAACAACTGTATAAAACTCTTAAAGAGATGGGATTACCAGACCATCTTACCTGTCTCCTGAGAAATCTGTATGCGTATCAAGGAGCAAAAATTAGAACCCTGTATGGAACAACTGACTGGTTGAGGATTGGGAAAGAGTAAGAAAAGACTGTTTATTATTACCCTGTTTATTTAACTTATACACAGGGCACATCATGCGAAATGCCAGGTTCGATGAGTTAAAAGCTGGAATCAAGATGGCTAAGAGAAATATCAACAACCTCAGATATGTGGAGGATACCACTCTAATGCCAGAATGTGAAGAGGAACTAATGAGCCTCTTGATGAAAAACTAAGATAATGGCATCCAGTTCCATCACATCATACTAAATAGAAGGGAGAAAGGTAGAAATAGTGACAGATTTCCTCTTCTTGGGTTCTAAAATCACTGTCGATGGTGACTGTAGCCATGAAATTAGATGATTGCTTCTTGGCAGGAAAGCTATGCCAAACCTAGACAGTGTGTTAAAAAGCAAAGACATCACTTTGCTAACAAAGTCTGTATAGTCAAGGCTTTGGTCTTTCCAGTAGTCATTTATGGATGGATATGACAGCTGGACAATAAAGATGGCAGAGCACCAAAGAATTGATGCTTTTGAACGTGGTGCTGAAGAAGGCTCCTGAGAGTCCCTTGGAAAGCAAGGAGATCAAAGAAGTCAATCCTAAAGGAAATCAACCCTGAATATTCTTTAGAAGGACAGGTGCTGAAGCTGAAACTCCAATACTTTGGACAACTGATTCTGGGAAAGGTTGAAGGCAGAAGAAGAAGGTGACAGATGATATGATTGGATGACATCACTGATTCAATGGACATGAACTTGATAAAGCTCCGGGAGATGGGGAGGGACAGGGAAGCCTGGTGTCTGCAGTCCATGGACTTGTGAAGAGTTAGACATAACTGGGAAACTGAACAACAACAATAATACCTACTTCACAGGGCTTTTATGGGATCCAGTTGTATTGTAAAATGATAATAAAACAGAAAACTAGTTTATTGAATATTGATAATTTATGAAGTATTCTTTAATTTTCTTGCCTCTCTGACTTTGCCTTATGCTGTAGTAGTTCATTTTTCTTTACCATCTCCACCTATTAATTTCCATCCTCCAAGAATCAAATCAAAGTACAGGTCATGATCTTTGCAGTGAAGTCCTTTCTGAGGGGCTTTATTACTCCTTTCAATTCAACACTCTGCTTTCCCAAAGTGTTAGTGTATAACTTTAACATGCAAGATTAAGTCTTAAGTATTTTAAATGCTTAATATGAGAAAAACATTATTCAGGTAACTGTTAATTCATAAATTTATATTGTAATCTCCTTATGAAGACAATCATCGCATTTTGAATTTGAATTGCAAACATCATATATTTTGATATTAAAAATAGGTAAAATCAGAATTGTGAATTTTTATAGTATGCTCTAAAAAATAGATAAAATCTCAACTTAGCAAATTATGCTAGATATTTATTTTTTAGAAAGTTAATCTGTAGTTAGATTTTTAAACAACAATGTGTTTCTAGCATAAAGAGAGATTTCATTATATTATAAAAAGATACTGATAAATATCCCTAGTGCTGAGGAAGTAAAAATGCTAGAGATAAACTTTAAAAACTACCCAATTATCTTAGGGAATATTCAAAATCTAAAGAGATTGTGTCCAGAAAAATTGATGTTAACAGTAAGAGAGAAAAATGGGTTTCTTAAATCTTTGGCTGATTAAGGATGTGACTGTAAACACCATATCATTAGAAGTTATTTGACATCTGAAATCAATTATAAAAATAGTTGCATCTTCAGAAGATTAAAAAGACCTAGTAGTTTCTTCCAAAAACAAATAAAATTACTACCAGTAGAACAGATTGTCATTATGCTCAAATATTCCTTCTCATTATTTCTTATGTTTCACAATAACCAAGTTGACTTATTCTGCCACTTTAATCTAGAACCTACTCGTCTTATTACCTCTTAGCTGAATCACTTAATTCTGGACCCCAGATGGTCTTCCCATTTTTGTGTTTTCTCCATTGTATTCTTCACACCTTAGCTAAATGATCCCTCTAAAACACATTCAATTTTTTTCATCTCTCTTTTTTTAGGCATTTATTTACTTATTTATTTATTTCACTGCACTGGGTCTTTGTTGCTGTGTGCGGGCTACATGCTAGTTACAGTGTGTGGGTTTCTTCTTTTTTTTAATTTTCAAAATTTTATTATTGGAGTATAATTTCTTTACAATGTTGTGTTTCTGCTAGTTAAAGCTCTCCCCATGTTCTGTTTTATTATTTTCTTTTTTTAATTTATTTTTTATTGAAGGATAATTGCTTTACAGAATTTTGCTGTTTTCTGTCAAACGTCCACATGAATCAGCCATAGATATACATATACCCCCTTCCTTTTCAACCTCCCTCTCATCTCCCTCCCCATTCCACCCATCTAAGTTGATACAGAGCCCCTGCTTGAGTTTCCTGAGCCATACAGCAAATTCCCATTGGTTATTTATTTTACATATGGTAATGTAAGTTTCCATGTTACTCTTTCCAAACATCTCACCCTCTCCTCCCCTCTCCCTATGTCCATAAGTCTATTCTGTATGTCTGTTTCTCCACTGTTGCCCTGTATATAAATTCTTCAGTACAATTCTTCTAATTCTGTATATATGTGTTAGAACACAGTATTTATTTTTTTTCTTCCTGACTCACTTCACTCTGTATAAAAGGTTCTAGGTTCATCCACCTCATTAGAACTGACTCAAATGTATTCCTTTTTATGGCTGAGTAATATTCTATTATGTATACATACCACAACTCCTTTATCCATTCATCTGTCAATGGACATCTACGTTGCTTATATGTTCTAGCTATTGTAAATAGTGCTGCAGTGAACAATGGGATACATGTGTCTCTTTCAATTTTCATTTCTTCGGGGTATATGCTTAGGAGTGGGAATGCTGGGTCATATGGTGGCTTTATAATTAGTTTTTAAGGAATCTCCATACTGTCTTTCATAGTTGCTGTATCAATTTACATTCCCAACAACACTGAAAGACTGTTCTATTTTCTCCACACTCTTTCCAGCATTTATTGTTCGTAGATATTTTGATGAGGGCCATTCTGACCAGTGTGAGATGATATCTCATTGTAGTTTTGATTTGCACTTCTATAATAATGAGCAGGGGACAGGAATCAAAACCATCCCCAAGAAAGAAATGCAAAAGAGCAAAATGTCTGAGGAGGCCTTACAAATAGCTGTGAAAAGAAGAGAAGTGAAGAGCAAAGAAGAAAAGGAAAGATATACCCATTTGAATTCAGAGTTCCAAAGAATAGCAAGGAGAGATAAGAAAGCCTTCCTCAGTGACGAATGAAAAGAGAGGAAAAGAGAGCTGACTTATTTGAAGAGACCCTGATGCTGGGAAAGATTGAGGGAAGGAGGAAAAGGGGATGACAGAGGGTGAGATGGATGGATGTATCACTGACTCAATAGAGATGAATTTGGGTAAACTCTGGGAGTTGGTGATGGATGGGAGGCCTGGCTTAGTGTGGTCCATGGAGTCGCAAAGGGTTGCACATGACTGAGCTACTGAACTGAACTGATATACATTAAAGGGGAAAAACAAACAAAGGAATAATTGTAGAAATAACAACAATAGGTTTAATAAATTAAAAATGAAAAATAGAGGAAAACTCCACAGAACTGCAAAAGCCCAAAATAGAGACAGAGGTTTATAACAACAATAAAAAAATATGACTGAGGAAAACAAGAAAAAAGAAGGCTCAAAATCTTAATTGTATTTCTTAGTGCCAATAAAATCGACAACTACAACAGAGGGGGGAAACAAGGAAGACAAGGAAAAAAAGATCCAAAGAATCTATAGAAGAATTCCAAAAATAACAATAATGAATGTTTTTCTTGAGTCACTGCTGTGACTCAAGAAAGTGACTCCTAGTCACTTTCCAGCACTAGGAATCACAGTTCACCTTAGTCCCTAGGATGCCCTCCAACGCTGTGCTGTGGGGGCAGCTCAGAACCTAATCTTTTCCTACTCCTGTGTGTTCTTTCCTCCAATGTCCACAGTTATTGGAGCTAGTGAGTTTTCTTTTGTGGGAGCTCTTGATTGCTTTTTTATATTCCATAGACAGAGTCTGCTTAGTAGATGGTGTCCATTTAATCTGCAGCTTGTACTACTGGTCAGAAGGTTTGGGGTCTTCTTCCTTAGCCACACTGCCCCTGGGTTTCAATTGTGGTTTTATTTCCACCTCTGCATGTGGGTCATTCACTGGGGTTTAGGTCTTCAGGCTGCCCTGAAGTGTTTGTGTTTGCTCCTGTAAGAGCCAGGTGTGGAGGTGGTGCAGCTGCTTAGGTCTGCAGGGGTTCCGGCAGCACAGGTAGTCAGTGGGATTGGCAGCTAGGGTAGTAGGAAATATAGTGCTGTAGAAGGATATGACAACCAGTATTGGTTGATACACTCCAGTATTCTTGCCTGAAGAACCCCCTCTCTGACAGAGAAGCCTAGCAGCCCACAGTATACAGGGTTGCAAAGAGTCAGATACTACTGAAGTGACCCTGTGTGCATAAACACAAGACTTTTTTTTTCTTTTTTTGCCTGTAGCAGCTCTGCTCCAGGAAGAGTTGAGTGTGAAGGTGGTGCAGCTGCTTGGCTTTCAGGGGCCCTGGTGGCACCAAGGGTGCTGGACACAGACCCAGACTGCCTCCGTGGCAGGAGTTGTGGCCCTATCAGAGTATTTTTTCAAGCCTCTTGTAACTGGTGATCAGATTGCTTCTTAGGCCAGTCGCTCTCCATAGCTCTGCCTGTTCAGGTCTTTCTTTTTTTTTTAATGGAGGATAATCACTCTACAATGTTGTGCTGGGTTTTGCCATATAGTAACCAGAAGTTGTGTGGGCTTCTCTTTGTGGTGGTTTCTGTTGTTGCAGAGCATGGGCTCTAGACACTTGAACATCATTGGTTGCAACACATGGGGTCAGCAGTTGTGTCACATGGGCCCTAGAATGTGCGGGCTTCAGTAGTTGTGGCACAGGGACCAGCTGCTTTGTGGCATGTGAGATCCTCCATGCCCATACTGAAAGGTTGTTGCTGAGGCATGAACTATGCCAGGATTCTTGGCCCCAGGAGGAAAGGAATTCAATCTGGAGCCAGTGACAAAGCTTGATTGCCCAGTGCTTTTGTGTAATAAAGTTTTATTAAAGTATAAAAGAGATAGAGAAGGCTTCTGACATAGACATTAGAAGGGGGCAGAAAGAGTGCCCCCCTGCTAGTCTTAAGCAGGAAGTTACATACCTACTAGCAGGCTGCAAATAAGAGGAAGAAAATGTCTCAGAACTCAGACACGGGCACCAGGCCCCTCACCCACAAATGTATTTTCAGATATTGGCACAAGATGAGTCATTCTGGGGCCATAAAACGATTGGCATGAATCTTGCAAAAAAGCAGGTTTCCAAGCAAATACATAGTCTCATTGACATAGATTAGGAGAACAGTTGTATGAGTAAGGTGTACTGGTTTGTTGAGCCAATATTGGTCCTGAGTCTTAGGTGGAATCGACTTGAGAAAAGACAAAGTTTAGGAAAAATAAATAGTTCATTAACATAGCTTAAGAAAAACATTTTCATATGAAAAATGCATTGGTTAGCTCAAGGCTTGAGAGGTCAGTAGGTGCCCAACACGTTACTGGAGTTCAGTGGAGAAATAACTCTAGAAGAATGAAGGAATGGAGCCAAAGCAAAAACAATACCCAGCTGTGGATGAGACTGGTGATAGAAGCAAGTGGTGATGCTGTAAAGAGCAATATTGCATAGGAACCTGGAATGTCAGGTCCATGAATCAAGGCAAATTGGAAGTGGTCAAACAAGAGATGGCAAGGTTGAACATCAACATTCTAAGAATCAGTGAACTAAAATGGACTGGAATGGGTGAATTTAACTCAGATGACCATTATATCTATTACTGTGGGCAGGAATCCCTCAGAAAAAAATGGAGTAGCCATCATGGTCAACAAAACAATCCGAAATGCAGTACTTGGATGCATCTCAAAAACGACAGAATGATCTCTGTTCGTCTCCAAGGCAAACCATTCAATATCACAGTAATCCAAGTCTGTGCCCCAACTAGTAACGCTGAAGAAGCTGAAGTTCAATGGTTCTATGAAGACTTACAAGACCTTTTAGAACTAACACCCAAAAACGATGTCTTTTTCATTATAGGGGACTGGAATGCCAAAGTAGGAAGTCAAGAAACACCTGGAGTAACAGGCAAGAGTTTTGCCAAGAAAATGCACTGGTCATAGCAAACACCCTCTTCCAACAACACAAGAGAAGACTCTGCACATGGACATCGCCAGATGGTCAATACTGAAATCATATTGATTATATTCTTTGCAGCCAAATATGTAGAAGGTTGATACAGTCAACAACAACCACAGAAAAGACCAGGAGTTGACTGTGGCTCAGATCATGAACTCCTTATTACCAAATTCAGAATTAAATGGAAGAAAGTAGGGAAAACCACTAGACCATTGAGGTGTGACCTAAATCAAATCTTTTATGATTATACAGAGGAAGTTAGAAATAGATTTAAGGGCCTAGATCTGATAGATACAGTGCCTAATGAACTATGGAATGAGGTTTGTGACATTGTACAGGAGACAGGGATCAAGACCATCCCCATGGAAAAGAAATGCAAAAAAGCAAAATGGCTGTCTGGAGAGGCCTTACAAATAGCTGTGAAAAGAAGCGAAGGGAAAAGCAAAGGAGAAAAGGAAAGATATAAGCATCTGAATGCAGAGTTCCAAAGAAGAGCAAGAAGAGATAAGAAAGCCTTCTTCAGCATTCAATTCAAAGAAACAGAGGAAAAGAATAGAATGGAAAAGGCTAGAGATCTTTTCAAGAAAATTAGAGATACCAAGGGAACATTTCATGCAAAGATGGGCTCGATAAAGGACAGAAATCGTATGGACCTAACAGAAGCAGAAGATATTAAGAAGAGGTGGCAAGAATACACAGAAGAATTGTACAAAAAAGATCTTCATGACTCAGATAATCATGATGGTGTGATCACTAATCTAGAGCCAGACATCCTGGAATGTGAAGTCAAGTGGGCCTTAGAAAGCATCACTACAAACAAAGCTAATGGAGGTGATGGAATTCCAGTAGAGCTATTTCAAATCCTGAAAGATGATGCTGTGAAAGTGCTGCACTCAATATGCCAGCAAATTTGGAAAACTCAGCAGTGGCTACAGGACTGGAAAAGGTCAGTTTTCATTCCAATCCCAAAGAAAGGCAATGCCAAAGAATGCTCAAACTACCACACAATTGCACTCATCTCACAGGCTAGTAAAGTAATGCTCAAAATTCTCCAAGCCAGGCTTCAGCAATACGTGAACTGTGAACTTCCTGACGTTCAAGCTGGTTTTAGAAAAAGAAGAGATCAAATTGCCAACATCTGCTGGATCATGAAAAAAGCAAGAGAATTCCAGAAAAACATCTATTTCTGCTTTATTGACTATGCCAAAGCCTTGACTGTGTGGATCACAATAAACTGTGGAAAATTCTGAAAGAGATGGGAATACCAGACCACCTCACCTGCCTCTTGAGAAATCTGTATGCAGGTCAGGAAGCAACAGTTAGAACTGGACATGGAACAACAGACTGGTTCCAAATAGGAAAAGGAGTGCATCAAGGCTGTATATTGTCACCCTGCTTATTTAACTTATATGCAGGATACATTATGAGAAACGCTGGACTGGAAGAAACACAAGCTGAAATCAAGATTACCGGGAGAAATATCAATAACCTCGATATGCAGATGACACCACCCTTTTGGCAGAAAGTAAAAAGGAACTAAAAAGCCTCTTGATGAAAGTGAAAGTGGAGAGTGAAAAAGTTGGCTTAAAGCTCAACATTCAGAAAACGAAGATCATGGCATCTGGCCCCATCACTTCATGGGAAATAGATGAGGAAACACGGAAAACAGTATCAGATTTTATTTTTCTGGGCTCCAAAATCACTGCAGATGGTGACTGCAGCCATGAAATTAAAAGACGCTTACTCCTTGGGAGAAAAGTTATGACCAACCTAGTTACCATATTCAAAAACAGAGACATTACTTTGCCAACAAATGTCCATCTACTCAAGGCTATGGTTTTTCCTGTGGTCATGTATGGATGTGAGAGTTGGACTGTGAAGAAGGCTGAGCGCCGAAGAATTGATGCTTTTGAACTGTGGTGTTGGAGAAGACTCTTGAGAGTCCCTTGGACTGCAAAGATATCCATCCAGTCCATTATGAAAGAGATCAACCCTGGGATTTCTTTGGAAGGAATGATGCTAAAGCTGAAGCGCCAGTCCTTTGGCCACCTCATGTGAAGAGTTGATTCATTGGAAAAGACTCTGATGCTGGGAGGGATTGGGGCAGGAAGAGAAGGGGAAGACAGAGGATGAGATTTCTGGATGGCATCACTGACTCGATGGGCGTGAGTCTGAGTGAACTCTGGGAGTTGGTGATGGACAGGGAGGCCTGGCGAGCTGCGATTCATGGGGTTGCAGAGTCAGACACGACTAAGCGACTGAACTGAAGTTTAGGTGGAACCAGGTGTCATCATAGCAACACAGAATTTTAATAGAAACCTCCTTTTAATTTTGTATAAAGAAGGGGAAAAAATCTGACACTTGTAGTTTGTTTCCTCCTGCCACTTAAGAGAGAGTTAAAAAACATCTGACATTTGCAGCCTATTTCTTCCCTTTGGGGCCTCTAGTTTTCCTGCCTGTTACCCTTTCAAAACCAGGCACCCAATCTGCATCCCCCACACCCTCAGGCAAACCCTCAGCACTGGATCACCAGGGAAGTCCTGTCAAACTCTTCTTAAAGTCCATGAGAAATAAAGTCCAAATTTTACAATATGATAAAGAATGTCCTTGTGTGATGTCCCTTGCTTTATTATCTCTCAAGTCTTTCAAGTTCTTCCCTCCAATTTTCCACACATCTTCCTTGCTTTCCCAAACACACAAGATAATCTGAAGTATTTGAAGTTCTTAAATGTAACCTGCCATGCTCCTTCTGAGTCCCAACATCCTGATTCCCTTCTATGAATTTCCCATTAATTTATTTCTGCATTTAGACAACTCTTTGCTGAACATCTACTGAAAACCAATAGAATCTGGACAGAGCAAAGAAATACTTTCAGGGAGCCTACAAGATGGGTGGGGGGAGAGGTAAGACACTAATCAGATTATCATTCAAATATATGTTTTGACTGATTAAAAAATCTCTGAAAGAAATGTACCAAAAGCTATAAGAGGTTATATGAGGAAGGGTTGACCTAGTTAGAACATAAGTGATATCTGAGATGAGATCTGAAAGATGAAGAGAAGACAAAAGTGGAAGGATTCATGTTGATGTATGGCAAAACCGATACAATATTGTAAAGTATTAACCTCCAATTAAAATAAATAAATTTATATTAAAAAATCCTTGAATAAAAATTTTTTTAAAAAGCCACAACATAAATAAAGGGAGCACTAACTAGTGTGTGCAAAGGCACTGAAATACATATTATTTTTTATATCATCTGAGGTAAGCAATGTTGCTGGAGGGTAGAATGCAAGAAAAGTAGTGGTACAAAATGAAACTACAAAGAGAGGGAGGAGTCACATATGACCAGATTTTGGTTTGCTTCATAAAAGAATAGGAAAACATTGAAAGATTCATTCAAAGAAGTACCATAGATTTTCCGGTTAAAAACAAAGTAGACAAACATAAGTCTAGTTGCCATGTAAACAAGTGAAATAAAATACTCCAGTGATCTAGTTCTAGAAAAGCCCAAGAGAAATAAGAAAAAAATGTATGTCTGAGAGGAGTTCAGTGCCTGGACCTGTGACAAATAGTTGAAAATATTTGCTATATGCCTATATAAATAAGGTTTATGTTGCAACTGACAGAAAATTTTAAAGATTTAAAGTATCAAATTCTCCTATATCACTAAAGTAAATATGAAGTAAATATGTAAGGATCGAGAAACAATGAACACTATCATCAGAAAATACAAGAGAACTTAGTGAAAATCTAAGACCCCAAACACCCAAGATAACCATCTTTGAATATTTTTTTTTTACACTTGATTCTTTGTTAAAAAAAAAAAAAAAGAAAGAAAGAAAGAAAAACTTGAAACATTCCATCTTACTTCCAGGTTTACACATGTGGCTTCAAACAGTGTAAGTTGAAAGATCTTTGCTTATTTTCACTATGCCTTTCTTGAACTTGCTTGCTTGCTAAGTCACTTCAGTCGTGTCCGACTCTGTGCGACCTCATAGACAGCAGCCCACCAGGCTCCTCCAACCCTGAGATTCTCCAGGCAAGAACACTGAAGTGTGTTGCCATTTCCTTCTCCAATGCATGAAAGTGAAAAGTGAAAGTGAAGTCGCTCAGTCCTGTCGGACTCTTTACGGCCCCAGGACTGCAGCCTACCAGGTTCCTCCATCCATGGGATTTTCCAGGCAAGAATACTGGAGTTGGGTGCCATTGCCTTCTCTGCTTTTTTGAACTAGGATGTAAATAAATGCTATAGACACAGCAGCAGATAATTTTAACCAAGCTACAATGTCCAACTCTTTCTGTGTTCAGAGATTTTAGAGTCAAGACTGTAACTTTTGAACATGTTATTTTAAAAAAAAAATTTATTTTATTTTACTTTACAATACTGTATTGGTTTCACTATACATCAACATGAATCCACCACGGGTATACACGTATTCCCAATCCTGAACCCCCCTCCCACCTCTCTCCCCATACCATCTCTCTGAGTCATCCCAGTGCACCAGCCCCAAGCATCCTGTATACTGCATCGAACCTAGATGGGAGATTCATCTCTTATATGATATTATACATGTTTCAATGCCATTCTCCCAAATCATCCCACCCTCTCCCTCTCCCACAGTACCTAAGCTGTTTTAGAAAGGGTCTAAACTAAATGGTTACTAAATCGGCTCTTTAGTTCTAACATGATGGCATTAAATGCTGTGAAGATTACAGAATCTTATTCCTTTCTATGACTAGGATTTAAACACATAAAGTAGTCCTTCAGACATACACATTTTTCTCTTGGAATATGCTAGCTTTGGATGTCAGTAATTGTGACAGATCAGAGAAATCTGGTAGTAGGAGATACTTGCATAGCAATTTATAGGATTAATAAAAGAGGCTCTAATTTGAGTAAGTATTGAATATAAGCTGCTGCTATATCCCTTTCTCACTTCTGTTAAAACTCAACAGTGTCCCATGGTACAGACCAGTCTTCTCCTTAGCAAACTAGTTCCCAAGGCCTCACTGTTTATCTCATATTTTTCATAATGGCATATCCCTTATTGCATTTAATTAATTATTCTGATGATATTCCTTCATAGTTTCTACATTTTCACTTCTCATTTTCTCTTAAATATCTTGCTTCTTTGCAATATGACTCCTATATTGAGCATTCATTGATGCTACTCCTGTTGTGTGTACCAGTGACCTAATTAAAAAGCAGTTTTCTGTTCTTATCTCAGTGGAGGTTTTTTAATAGCATACAAATAATTCTCTCTTTTTTGAAATTATATCCACTCTGACATACACTTATCCTGACTCTCCTCCTTCCCTTCTGTGTGCAGATAGTTGAATCAAATAAATCTTGCAAAAGAGAACATCAAACAAATAAGCCCAGCTTGTGTTGTTAGCAGCTGCATATCTGGAATGAACTATTCATCCAAAATAGGTCATTATTCATAGGTTATATAAAAAAGTGTTGATATATAAAGATACAGTAGCTCAAAACTGCTTAAAATGCCATGAATTTATTTAGGATAATTAGCAATATCATTATATAATTTAACATTTTTTAATATTTATATGTATAATTGATTGTGTTATCTAATAACCATGAAAAAGCCTTTAATTACTCATTATAATCCAACAGTGTGATCTTGTCCATCATACATTTTCATTACCATTCTAATAAAATTATTTTGGTGCCTTTGAATTTATACAATACAATGCACTTTGCATAATAGTTTACCTAAATATCAGTTTTGCTAGTTAAATCCCTTTTAAGAATCATAACTCTGCTTATACTGGCATACCTTAAAGAATTTGGGACATCTTTATTTTTAATAAATTAAATTAAAATATTAGCTTTAAATAAAACAAAGATTTTTTTAAAATTTGCAGTAATGAACTCCCCATTTGTCTTGTGATATTTAAGAGTAGCACTCATGTTCTGACCAACAATATTTCACTAGATTTCACAAGATTTTCTAATAACTACTTGATACTAATCATAGCCATAGAATTAAATGACTTGACTTGTGATTTTCTAGTTTCTATAACAGATAAGTTACACAATCATAGATTCAGCGGCAGTATTTTCTCTGAGTTACAATATATTCCCAGCAACCTTGGAAAATAAATAAGACAAGCACATCAGAGTTGTAGTGAATAAGAGAGGATATTAAAATCAAATACAATTAGAAAAGAACTCAAATTTTCAACTGGGCTCTGAAACTATAATTGTGTGTCCTCTACACTGTATAGAAAAGATGCCACTTATTTCTGACTGTGATTAATGATTCTTTTTAGGCAGACAACTTTCTTTTCCATTTAACAAAGATTGTGTCCTAGGGCTTTGTTTTATTTCAATTCTGTAGTCACTTCTAAATCAGAAAAATCAGATTTAAAAATGTTGAATTTGAATTGTGTTTTATTACTGTGAATCTTTCAATATCTGTCATGCAACTGCAAGCATATATAAATTTCATCAGAAAGTATATATGTCTATACTCTGTAAAATTCCTATAGGCAGAAAAATAACAGCCTATCACTGAGATGAAGCAATGATAGCAAACAAAAGCAACATCTAAAAAACTGTGCCAACATCTTATTAGATAGGACCCTGGTGCTGGGAAAGATGGAGGGCAGAAGGAGAAGCAGGTAACAGAGGATGAGATGGCTGGATGGTATCACTGACTCAATGGTCATGAACTTGGGCAAACTCCTGGAGACGGTGAGGGACAGGGAAGCCTGTCATGCTGCAGTCCATGGGGTTGCAAAGAGCTGGACACAAGTTGGCAACTGAACAACAACAACAGCAACCCTTGCTTCTAAGCAGAAACATGTGCTACAAAGAGAATGGGGTGAAAGCAAGCTTAGAAGAAAATTTTCTCAGAATGCAGATTCTCCCAAAAGAATAGCAAGCTGTGCTCTTCCACAAACAGATGGTGAACAAAGTATCTGCCTTCTGGAAATCAGAAGAATAGACAAAATAACGATTTAAGGATTAAGTGGAGGCTTTTGGTAGGGGATTTTCTTGGCCTAAAGATAGCCAGTAAAACAGGATTCAGTTTAATGCCAAGGTGGTTAGTCTGAAGCATTTGGATTTCTGAGGATCACTTGGTTTAAGAAAGTCATGTGATATATATGGAATTTAGAATGATGGTAATGATAAACCTGTACGCAAGACAGCAAAAGAGACACAGATGTACAGAACGGCCTTTTGGACTCTGTAGGACAGGGAGAAGGTGGGATGGGTTGGCAGAGTGGCAGTGTAACATGTGTGATATCGTGAGTGAAACGAATTGCCAGTCCAGGTTTGATGCAAGATGCTGGATGCTTGGGAATGATGCACGGGGATAATCCAGAGAGAGGGTGTGGGGCGGGAGGGGGGAGGTAGGGGTCAGGATTGGGAGTTCATGTACACTCGTGGCTGATTCAAGTCAATGTATAGCAAAACGAATACAGTATTGTAAAGCAAAACAAACTAAAAAAAAAAAATTCTGTTTGAAAAAAAAA